>SCLH01000037.1:150855-165182 GCA_004367855.1 Oikopleura vanhoeffeni | reverse complement strand
ATTTTTTTTTAAAATGAGCCCAAAATCGGCCGAAGGCCGATAAAAGGGGATTGTATATTTGAATTTAATATCGTTGAAAAGAGAGCGCTAAATCGGCCGAAGGCCGATAAAAGAGGATTGTCTATTTAAATTTTGTTGAAAAATGAGCCCCAAATCGGCCGAAGGCAAATAAAAGAGGATTTTATACTTTGTATTTAATTTTGCTGAAAAATGAGCCTCAAATCGGCCGAAGGCCGATAAAAGAGATTGTATATTTAAATTAAATTTTGTCGAAAAATGAGCCCCAAATCGGCCGAAGGCCGATAAAGGAGGATTTATATTTTAATTCCATTTTGATGAAAAATGAGCCTCAAATCGGCTGATCCGAAAATTTAAAAACCTCGAAATTTTTTTGATAGCCAGAAATTCCTTTGCTGGCCTTCCTGAGGCTATTTGGTGCTTTTTTAATATTTCCCTATCCTGAATTAAAAACGTTGAGACCCACTTAAGGGGGGTTGTGGGTTGTAGAATGTTTGGATTGCTGGGAAATAAGCCCTCTCCTCCACTGGACTGGAAGGGTCGATACGGCAGCTAAGAATAAATGAAGAAAAAAAAAGGGGAGACGAAAACCTCTCTACACTCAAAGTAAACTTTTTTATTCGGGAAAGGAGGCTCACCGTGCGTCATCGGGAAAAACTGGTAAAGAATATTTTCCATTACACACAAAAATGAAAATCTCATCAATTTGTATTCAAAATTGAATAAAAACATGAAACTTAGAAAACCTAGTACAAATATTGTCATATTTTCCGCTTATTCGTGTGAAAAATATATTCTCTCTGTTGTTTTATAGACGTACTAATAATTAAAATTCAGAAATTCCTAAAAAATCGGAATAAGTCGGTCAATTGTTCAAATTGAAATAAAACATTAAATGTATAAAACCTACGACATATTGTTATAATTTTGTCCGTTATTTCGTTTAAAAAATTATTCTGTTTGTTTTTATAAGTAAAATTAGTATTTGCTGGACATTTATTTCTCAGTAGATTTGGGTGTTGTTTTCATTTGTTGGTTGTATTGCATTATCGGCCTACGTCATAGACGAAAAGAACTCCTGATTGGTTGATAAGAACCAATTTTCGTTATTTGTTTCTCGATAGCTGAATCAAGAAAAATATAGAAAATTTTCTTCATTCAATTGTTCATTTACACCCACAAACCCCCTTAAATCTCCCGTAAATGTAAACTAATGGGTAGGGTTGCGCGATATCATGTTTAAACTGTTGATGAAATCTTAGCACTTGGCCTGCACACTCGATGAACGTGCCATTCGGCACCGAATTTTGAAGAATTTTATGATTGAGTGTAGTAGCTATGGGTGTAGTAGGCGTCATTTCATTTGATTTTAAATATTGAAACGCAATTTAAAGTCAATTTTTCTCTGTAAAAAAGTTTTTTTTTCTACTTTTTCACACGTTTACCCTTTAACATGAAAAAAAATTGATATTGAAGAAGTTTTTGTTCAAAATTTTTAAGCTACTTTTAGCGCAGTACACCCGAAAATGGCTGAAGTTTATTCATATCGCCTTAATAATTCTATAGTCGGGTTAAGTTGGAAATGAATGTACCGTTAAAATAGTTTATTTTATATTTTCACATATACTTAGACTAATATTGCTAAAAAACCTACGCAATTTCAAGATTATTAGCTTAAATATATTTGGTGCCGAAAGTGCCAATATCTTCAAAAAACCTACGCAATTTTAAGATTTTTAGCTTCAATATATTTGGTGCCAAAAGTGCCAATATTTTCAAAAAACCTACGCAATTTGAAGATTTTTAGCTTATATACTTTCAGTGCCGATATTGCTAAAAAAACTACGCAATTTCAAGATTATTAGCAGGGGGTTCTGAATGTAAATTTGCTTGCACAAGTCAACTTTCTTTATTTGACAAATTAAACAAACAAAATATCGAACCCAGGTAAATCGGGGCTTAGGAATCGATTGTAACTAATTCTAATGCTCTATTTCGCTCCCGTAATCTATTTTTATCCGAAATATGACTATTTAAAAAAAAATTGTTAATTCGTACTTTTATTAATTAAAAATGCCAAAATTGAACTATCCGTGAAAAATTGAGCAGGAGAAATATGTTTAAATTTTTTATCTGCATAAATAGAAAGAAATAAGACTTTCTTATTATTTATTTGATAATAACACTTGACTTATCAAAGGAGTAGCGGTGCGCTCTTTTGTTGATCAATTAAAATCATGCAATTGACACAATGTTATTGCGTTATGTATTGTTACTATGGAGAATTTTTTTGGGGTTTATAAGGTCATGGAA
Organism: Oikopleura vanhoeffeni; assembly: GCA_004367855.1. Classification (NCBI taxonomy): domain Eukaryota; kingdom Metazoa; phylum Chordata; class Appendicularia; order Copelata; family Oikopleuridae; genus Oikopleura; species Oikopleura vanhoeffeni. Next base: position 162,851 of record SCLH01000037.1, on the reverse strand, counting down.
GTGTATACCGAACGATATACTTTTTTTATTTTCAGTTTGTATTTTAAATGACAGTGACGTGATTAAAAATGAGTACCAACTACCCAGCATACAGCAATTCATTTCGACCTCTCTTAATATATTTGGTGCCGGAACGTGCAATATTTCAAAAAACTAAGCATTTCAGATTTTCGTCTTAAATATTTTGAGTGTGATATCGCGAAGTGCATACTTCAANTGTTTATTTATTTATATAATACTAAGGAGTATATTTGAGGATAAAATAATGTAGAGAAAATTTAGCGGTATTTTCGATGTATCATCACTCCCGAAGGCCGATAAAGGGTGATATTATATTTTGTATTCCATTTTGTTGAAGAATGAGCTCCAAATCGGCCGAAGGCCCATAAAGCGGGATTTTATATTTTTTATTTAATTTTGTTAAAAAATGAGCTCCAAATCGGCCGAAGGGCGATAAAAGGGGATTTTATATTTCAATTCAATTTTGTTGAAAAATGAGCCTCAAATCGAGCCGATTTTGGGTTTATAAAAATCATGAAAAGTGTTCACAAAACAAAATATTTTTTTTTCATTTCCATGTTTGATCATTTTAATGACAAGTTACAGACTGTTGAAAAGTGGTTACAAATACCCAGCAATTACAGCAATTCACATTCAGAACCCTTTTAAATATATTTGGTGCCGAAAGTGCCAATATCTTCAAAAAACCAACGCAATTTCAATATTTTCGTCTTAAATATTTTGAGTGCTGATATCGCCGAAAGTGCCAATATCTTCAAAAACACCTACGCAATTTGAGATTTTTAGCTATAATATTTTCAGTGCCGAAATCGTTAAAAAAACATACACAATTTCAACATTTTTGATTGAATATTATTATTCCTTGCCCAAATATATCTGACGCTAATTTTTCGGAGCTTTCCATTTCAATTTTATTTTATATATCGTCCGATAATAATATTAGACATTGAACAACAACGCCAATCCTTTCCCTCAATCCGATATCATCACGTTTCTCTGCAATCAGCTGCTTAAATAAAGCTGTTAAAATTAAGCTGCACTCATATACACATTCAGCAATGAAGCACCTGTTTTATTTTGGTAATTATGTTCTCGAGCCTGCTCCCCCTTTGAAATATTTTCAGCTTCGGAGCCGGTCACCCCCCTTAAAATATTTCAGAGTTAAAGCCGGTTCCACCCTTAAAATAATTCAGATTCAGAGCCGGTTCCCCCCTCGAAAATTATTAGAGTCAGAGCCGGTCCCTCCTTAAAATATTTTCAGTTTCGGAGCCGGCCCCCACTTAAAATATTGTTAGCCTCGGAGCCGGTTCTCCCCGTAAAATATTTTCAGTTTCGGAGCCGGTTCCCCTTTAAAATATTTTCAGTTTCGGAGCCGGCCCCCACTTAAAATATTGTTAGCCTCGGAGCGGGTTCTCCCCTTAAAATATTCTTAGTTTCGGAGCCGGCCCCCACTTAAAATATTGTTAGCCTCGGAGCCGTTTCCCCGTCTAAAGATTCAGTTTCGGGAGTCCGGCCCCTTAAATAAGTTTTAGCCTGGAGCCGGTTCCTCTTAAAAATTTCTCAGCCTTTATATTTTCTTTCTGCCCAAAAAAGCATTTTAATGATGGAAAAAATTTGCGGTATTTTTCCAATAAAAAAAGGAATAAAGGGACGGCTAGGGGATAAAAAAAATGAAAAAGGAAATACCAAGCTTAGCAGATGAAGCTATTTCCCGCGTATTTTCTATCCTATTCACATTGCTCATTATGAAAATTTTCAGTGAAAGGAATTATAGTGGATAGACCAAAAAACTGTTTAATTCTGACCAATCAACAGTTTCGGAATTTTCGTACTACGAAAAATCAAGATTTTTTAAAGTTAAAACTTTCATTTTTTTTCAAATTTAGTTTGAGGGAGAATTATGGGGATCCCTGAATTATTTCCTTCCCCTTCTTCCCCCTAGTTGGTTCCTCCCTGTTCCTGGGGAAGGTAAGAGGGGAACCGTTCCTTCCCTTGTCTTCCCCATGTTCCCCTTTCTTTGTAATCAAGCCTGATTCCTAACCTTAGTCGAAGAAAACAGTTATATTCTGAACTTCGTTTCCTTACAAAGAAGATTAGAGTTTTGAAGTCGAAAAAATTAAAGAAAAGTCGGCGTTCAAGTAGATGCTAGAAAATAAAGGTCGAAATTCGGAAAAAAAACTTCATCAATTTTGTACTTCATTTATTCCGCTACTAGAATAAATTTTAAAGACGCTTTGTATGTGGAGTCTAAACAAATCAAATTGAAAAAAAAAACCGTTAAGTGTTCTAGAATAGACTCCACTGGTGGTGATGTAAAAAGTTGAAGTTCGAGATTGTAATCGTTAGAATCGAAGGTTAGACCTACAACAAATTATCCTCAATCTTATTTTTTGCCGTCCAGAAAATTTGCATATTATGTCAACGTTGTCGACGGTCAATTCGATTTTGAGATTGGCTTGAGCACCTAATTTTCTGAGCATTTTCGCTCGTGTGGGTCCGGCCTGACAAGTTGATGCCACGTGACTATATCTATAGATCCTGTAATATCTTAATAAAAGTTAGCGACCAGTTTCACCAATCTATCTTTGCTCTGACGAACGCATAATTAATTGCATTTCAAAATGATAAATGCGTAATCCAATTATATCATTAATATGGATCCCAGTGGAGATTCGTCAACTTCGAAGTCCGTTAAAAAACCGACGCGGAATATCGAATAACAGGCAACTACTAGGCACTGGCCCAGCTTTAACTTGGCCTCATATAACCTTTCTCAACCAAAAGCGAATCTTGGAATAAGTGACTTCTTGCGCGTGTCGAATCACTTGGTTGTTTTGGTGATTGTCTTTAGTGTTAGGTCACAATCAAACTGTGGCGCCTCACTTATCAAGCACCTTGTCTATGATCATATCCATCGACACCACTCTGCTGACACGCATTATAGAGATACCCTTAACTTTCAAGATGTCACTTTGGTTGATAAGGATATAAAGAATTATGATTTAGTGAATGTATTTTTAACTTATGCTTGAATTACTTGAAAGTGTACTCAATAAATTGGTGAGGATAATCTCTATAGCGTGTTTCGACATCTCACTTATGTGTTTCAGTAATAAACGCACCAATCAACTTTGGTGCTCTCATACACACCTTCTGTATTAATCATACCCAAACAACAATAAGACAACATAAAGTGGGATTCGAAACCCTGCTATAGAGATTCCCTTACATTTCGAGACATTCAAGTTTGTTGGAAATATGATATAGGTACAATACATTCAAAATTCCTAAATAATTTCAATAAGTTTAAACACTCAATCAAATGGTTAAACTTTCAACTTCGGTAATAGTAATAAAAGTGACGTGAATAATTTATGCGAATTAATCTAAATAAAACTGTTTCACATAGAAATCATCGAAAAAAAGCGTATAAAATCATTAATGATGAACAAACAAGGAAAAAACAAAATGTTTTACTTTTTTAAAATTGGACATATAAAAACCATTTTTGATCGTAGAATTAAGTCATTGAAAGTTCTGACCAAAAAATTGAAAATAATTCTCTAGCATATCAGAGATTGCGAGGAGTCTCTCATAATCAATGTAGAAAATAAATGAATGAGCTTAGTTTTGCGGATTGAAACTTTGAACTAGAAAAACGGTTATTTAGCACAGTGCCTAGATTCAACATCAATACTGAAAAACGCCCATCGAATGTCTACAGGATAAAGTGGAAATTGTGGCGACTTTTTCCTTCGTGATAATTTATTCTTCAATCAGTCCTCGAGTTAGAGTTTCAAAAAAATAATCATAACCTTTCATTTGACTAAAATATGTTAAAATGTGAAGTAATCAGGTTAACATAAGGGAAAGAAAGTAATATTTTCAAAAATACTCAAATTTGAAAGTAACCCCTGGCCCCCTCGTTTGGGAATTTAAAGGTCATTTCGAATTCCCAGCGGTTTATACATCAGAGTCTATGACTAGGTACTCGACATTTGTGGCTCGTTGGCACCAATGCTAAATTAATGAAAAATTACGGTCGGTTAATACGACTCGTATTTGAATAGGCTTCATATTTTCAAATGCAAATTTGAGAGTTTATCTTTAAAACACATCTTGAAGATCGACGATACAGGTATGAATTCTCTGCGCTGTGACTCTTCAAGAAATAAATGGTGCATTAATTGCGAAATCCCTGCAAATTTGCAGATATATCCATGATTTGCTGTGATATGTGATTAATAAGTCCCGAAAATGAGTCATTTTTCTACATCGACGGACATATTTTATCTTTCTGGGATCTTCTTTTTTATATGGAACTGATCTCATGTCAAAATGATCATTGCCATAGACGTTTGGGCGCCAAGATTATGAACAATATAAATGCCTTCGTTAACGCCAATATGCCCATATATCATGTAAATCTTTGAGGGTGACTTTGGTATGTTGCTGATTACATTTTCAAAGTAAGATTCCAAAAAGATAATGAATTTTGGTTTTTAAATTTGATAATTCCATAAGTATGCAAATTAATGCTTTAATTAAGAATATTATTTGATTTATTATAATAGATTTGACTGTACAATTTTTAATCTGAATAAGTAGACCTTCTAATTTAGCCGTGAAAATTATTTGAGTATTTAAATCATAAATGGATTTTCTAGAATTTGTTAAATAGTTTTGTAGAAGCTTTCAAATATTCACATCTTAAATTAGAAAGTTAGAATAATTTTAATGGAAACGATGATTATCCAGTCGAAATGATGCAAAAAACTTATAAAGGCCACACATGCCGCCGACGAAAACTGACTCTTAATAATCTTAGAAAGTGAGTCTCCTATCCCTCTTGGCGCGATCGCGGTTGACTACAATTTTGACGCCTATTTGTTAACGACCGTATTTCCGACGTCCCTTTATGGTGAACGCAACGCGCAACGGAGGGACTGGAGGATTCTAATCTCAGATATCCCATTTTAGGTAATACAAACGAGCGTTTAAGGGGGTATGCGAACTCGATTGGACATTTTCTCGCTGAATATACGAACAACAAGAGCTCATGAAAAAAACAGAAAATGCTGTTTGTAGACCTACTCCTTAATCTTTCCAAAAATACATTGAAATAATATTTTTGACCATAACACAAGTAGGTACATACGCACAACATGAACTTTCCAAACGGCAAAATCATTCGTTCCAGACGGTATATAAACTTGAGCTCAAATTTCACAGATCAGTGCGGGAGTATGTCAATGCTGTTCTATTAGAGAGCTCATGTTGAATGCCGCCGACGAACAATTTAGAACGCCAAATAGCCGACGATTTTTCACAATTTCAAACTTCAAAATCTATCTCCGACTCGGAGCTCCGAGTATATATTCTGCAAAATGGCTCAAATTTTTATCAAATATTCCTAAGAACATAGTGAAAGAGATCCGAGGGCTTTTTTTCAATCCAGCTCAAACCTAAATATGGATGTTGTCATTTCGAAAAAAATGCTCTCGATTTTTTGAAAGTAGGCCAAAAGAAGTCAGCTGTAGAACATTGAGAGCAAAGTTGGCTTACGTCAAGACAATACTTTGAAGTTTAGGGTCCAAGATTTGAGCAACTTATTTTTTAACTTCAATTTAAAAAAACTATTTATGAAAATTAAAAAGATTCGAATGTTTTTTTGATGATTGTTTTAGGTACAGCTGAATTATCACCCTGTATCATTTGAAGCATTGTGATAATCTTAAGGTATTAACTCGATCAGGAGTCGCAACCAATTAAAAAAAAATTTCGAAATTAGCATTTTTTTTTAAGTTTTTTAAAATGAGTTAAAAAACGTTGCTTAAGATTTGACCACCAATACTTCAAAATTATCCGTCTTGACATAACCAACTTTCTAATCAGTATTCACTGGATTCTTTCTTGAACCACTCTCGAAAAAATCGAAGCACTTTTTTTCGGATTTTTTCGAAAGGACAAAAAATCATATTCTCGCGTTTTAGCCTGTGTTAAAAAAAAGAAATTTGCATAAAAGCTCGGATCAATTCTACATAGTGACTACTTGATAAAAATTTGAGTCATTTTGCAAATATGCATTGGAGGAGACTAGATTTTGAAGCTGAAACTGTGAAAATGTCCGTTATTTGCTTTAGAATGTTCAGTCCCCGGATCAAAAAAACCTCGTGATTAAAGTTTAATCACTAGCCTTACGGTTGACTGTGAAATGTGAGCTCAATTGATATATCGTCTGGGAGGAAGATTGATGTTGCAGTTTGGAAAAGGTCATGCTAGTTAGAGCTGTATCCTATTGGTTTAATGGTCAAAAATAATTGTGTGAGCACTTTTTCACAAGAGTTTAGGATATGTATATCTATATAGAGCATTTTCGGTTTTTCATCATGACTCTTAGTTTTCAGGTATTTCCCACCGGGAAAATGTCAAAGCAAGTCGCGAACAGCTATCCACCAATACGATTTTTGGCCAAAATCGACCACTAGAGCTAGATTGTCACATATAATGACTGTGCCAATTTTATTGCGGGTTTTGCGGTGGATTTTTTCTCAAAATGGACTATTCCGAAAAAGATATTTTTTTGAAAAATCGCAGTTTTGACGAAAATAGGGGGGTTTCGACTTAGTAAGAATGCTCCCGAAAAAAGTTTCTTATGTACTGCGAGAAACACACCGTTGATGGCAGTGATATCATATAAAGGTTCCGCCGGATTCCGCGGGTCAAATTTTTTTAATAAAAATTCTTTATAATTTTTGTATCTATTTAACTCCTAAAAGTTCAAGACGAAGTCACCTAGTATTTCTATATACCAATTGTGTTAGCTTTTGGGGAATCCGAGGAGATTCACGCTCGAACCAATCAGAGGCGGAACTGGTTAGTTAGTTAAAGAGGCCGTTTCACTCTCCCCGGAAACACCCCAAAGCTAAAACAATTCGTTAAAAGTCGAAATAAATGGTGGAATAGCTACGCAATCCCTTAATTAAGAGGCCCAAGATTTTTTAGCTCAGACTCTAGGGCCTAGAGACAAAAGTAAGAACCAGGAGTCGGTTGTGTTATTATGAGCCTCCATAGGCTTGAGCAATACAAAGGTCTCAAGCATGTCCACACCGTGGCCGGCGGCATCGATTGCAAAGGCGTTCACGACCATATTTATTTTTACTAAAAAGTTCTTGATAAAAGTTACTTAGTTTCAATATTAAATTTTTTTGAATATAGTATTACAAGAGTGTAATAGTTGATCTTTAGTTACGGATATTTGCACTTGACGCTGTTAGAGTTATGCAGGAACTAATTAGTATTAAGAATTATAAATTGAGACTTTGGAACCCAATTAGGGTATCGAGCGAAATTCAGTAGAAATTTTTTTTAGACAAACTAATCAACAAACAATTCCAACTGACATTGTTTAGAATTTTCGGCGTTCAGAAAATCAAGAAACTTCTACTCTCTAGCGATACAGAAAACTATTTTGCGAATCAAATCATTTAAAATATTATTTATGGAGTACTCGGGGAAAAATTATAATTGTTTATGAAAATTGATACGTAAAGACTATTAAAAAGATCTAGAGTATATTAAATAAAAATAAATAATTCCAATCACTTACAGCTACGGTTTAAATTGGAGTTTCTAGAAATAGCCCTAAATAAACATTAAAATTTGGCTCTGCTACAGGAGAAAGAATAACATGCTAATATCCAGCCACTCCATCTTTTTTTCCTACATCCATTTTTCTCTGGATCTATGAATTTTCTAGTTAAATAATCGCCTAACGTTTTTTGGTTTCAAATTCAAATCGATTCTTTAATATAAGTTTCGGTAATCAGCGATTGTTAATACCAATCCATGGTGAAGTAGCTGGCCTAGGATGATTTATAAGATGTAGGCTGCAAAGTATACGATTGAGGAATCATCTATTTGCGTATGCTTAGTCTGAAGAATGTCATAGTAAATGCCAGTTTGACTCGCGAGTTTTGAATTTACTGGTGGTGAGGAGTTCGGAGAGGCAATACATAAGTTAAAATGAGAAAGAGGGTGGTCCAAATTTGGACTCCAGACTTTTTGAATTCTGCTTTGAGGTAGACTCAGCCGATATTGTTAATGGCTCATGTTTAAATAACAATATGTGACATATAGAGAAAAATAAACAACAATCATCCAAATCGGAACTACGTTTTTGTATTTTCCCGTCAAGAAAATCTAACAAAAACAACTTTTAAAAAAACAAATCAAAATCGATTTTGGTGTAATTTCCGTTTTGTTGATCTTCATTTAGGCTACTCGCAAGTTCTGAGTAAAAAGATTTATAGACGAGTCGTGTCAAAACCCGAAAATGTTCGACCACCCTATTCAACTAAAGAAGTCTAGTTTGTTAGATAAAGAATATAAAAAAAAAACTTTAAATCGGAACTTCCAGCATGAGATCTGCTCTATTAATCAAATGATAATACGCTGCCAGCAACTCGATTAAGACGAGGAAGAAGCTATCACTGACTTTATTTTCAATTTCAAATTGTCAATGTAATAGTTAAAATGCAGGACAAGTCAGCGTGCTATCATTTATAACTAAAAAAATCAAGTACCGAATCTAACGATTATGATTTTTGTCGAAATCGAATTTTTTACGAGCAAGTCGATAAAAAAAATGATGCGCAAGAAATTTCGGTTTTCAAATTACTTCGGGAATCGAGGCAAAATTTTACCCGGCCACTTTTTTTCAATCAATGATTGTCCTTGAATATGTAAAGCCGATCAAGCCACATCCATTGGTTAATTCCATAATGTCGTGTTTTTGATTGCTGGCGAATTCCGTGTGGTGTATGTCACAAATTGCTCAGCGATCTGTCTGGTAGAAGGCCCTCAAATTGAGGCCTCAATCCAGATAGTATTACGTAGGAGAATTACGGATTGAACGAATAAGGGGTCCAGTCAATTGTAGAAGAATATAGCACACTTGGACAAAGGAAAATGCCAAAATTTCATTGTCCACGACAGCATAACTAACCTAAATATTACGGCGGCGATTGTTGTAAAAGGGTGAGTCAACCATAAATAAATAGTCTTAAGTTTTATATTTAACAAACTCATACAGAAAAAGGTTGCTATACACAGGAAATTTTTGCTTGCATAATTGGTTTTTCTCTCGAGACTGATTGACACTGTTCATCTGAGCATTTAATATTTTTAAGCGGTTAAGGCAACCGACATGTTTCGTGTTAAGCACCTACGTATGCAAAGCAAACAATAATGACGCGCAAGCATAAATGTGTCGCGTTTATCATTCATATGGGATTAAAACCCTGGCCGAACATATCCTGAAATATTTGAATTATCTTTATTGGAAAAGTGGCCCTTAAATTTTCAAGCTGATTACATAGTAATTTACTTACTCTGAAATTGTCAGCTGATACATTACCTAATTACCTACGCTGAAATCTGAGATTATATCTTCAATTAACGTATCCTGTCCGGCGGCGCCTTTCAATCATATTATTTTAGAATGTATATGACAAACTCTGAAAAGCCATTTTTAACTACTTTTTCTAATGATTTTCGCAAAATCTTCTGGAAAACCATAGTAGCGAATAAGTTTTGCTGAGTTCTAGCCAATTTTCCGCAAAAATATATTTTCTGTTGATTTCACTAATCGTTTAATAAGCCGTTGAGTCAATAAAGACCCCAGAATACTCGTTAGCCAGGCAACTCACTTCATCGACGACACATAAATGAAAATTCTGTGAAGCCAGTATCAAGAAATTATTCGACAGATCATTGAAAAGTATTTTGTTTGGTCTGCCTGTCTTTTAGAAGTGGTTAATATCACAGATGATTCTGCTGAAACTCAAAATATTCCCAGCAATAATAACGTAAGTAATGGCTTTGAAGGTTATTGAGAAGATATTAAAATTAGACATAGGGAAAGTGACTCGGGATTGTCCATATTATCACTTGTATTTCACAAATGATTGTGCTTTCCTTATATTTAGAAATAAGTGGTAGTTGTTATTTAGGGGGTAAGCAGCGATGTGGCAATTGGTACATTTTTCCTGAGTGATTTATAAACGAACAAAAATAGCGAAACTTTTAATCAATCGTCTATTGAAAAAACACTAAAAAAACGCGCGTTTGCTATCGAAGGTGTCAAATTTACAGCAAAAATTTTATTTTAATTAGAGCCCTAAACAACGTCAATGTTCACATAGGAAATTTCCTCATATTTAAATTCATTACATTTCTAATGTCCAGCCAGTCGAAAATAAAAATTTTTGAAAAACAAAAAACCCGAACTTTAGCACATCGAAAGAATTTGTGCTTTCGTGAAGTTCAATGAATAAATTTTAAATGTGAACAGCTTTTGGCTTACCAAATTGAGCAAGTCTCGGTGAAAATTTATTTAATTCTGAGAAAAGAATAATAAATAATGATAAAGACGAACAAGAGCGAATGAACAAAACAAGGAAACATATTGTGAATTAAGTAAAAGNGGTCCGAGCAAACCGATCAGATCGGGTTTTTTCCGAACCGATCCGATCACGTTGTTTTCAAATCGGGCCCGAACCGAACCGATCCGATCTTCAAATTTTGAGATTTGCTTCCGAGCAGATCCGAACCGATCACATCCGATCACAAAATGTCCGATCTGATCGGATATGTGATCGGATCGGATACTTTTTGCGCACCGTGAAGCTAATAATTCAAAAATACTGCTTTAAAAGCGTGTTTTTTATCATTAAATTTCATAAAAGGATTATATTATTACTGATTTCAAATTATTATGTTCAGAAAATGACGGATAATTTACTTTCAAATCGGACTTTACAAGCAGGTCCGAACCGATCACGTCCGAGCACCGAACCGATCCGATCCGATCTTGACTTTTCAAATCGGGCTTCCGAACCGAACCGATCACATTTTTTCAAACTCGGGTCCGAACCGATCCGATCCGATCTTGTAAAATTTTGAGGCCCGAAATTTCCGAACCGAACCGATCTTGAAAATCTGCTCGGATGCCCTTCCCTGGTCTAGACAAGAATGAAACTCCCTCAATTTCGATGATAGATGTCTAAAACTTTCCAAAACGTCGAAAGCACAAACGTGTAGAATTGAGAATTTGTCAAAACAGTGTGATCTATAGCGCGAGATAATCAAATTCAGACTAAGTGGATTGAAATCATTCTGCAGAATGTCTACCATAAATTTTGTCAACCAAAAAAGTTTATTGCCAAATTGCCTAATCTGGCATATTTATATTTTTCAGCTATACTTATTTTCTGACCTCAATCTATAATCTGAGCGGCAAATTTGGTTTAATTAAATTATTAATCAAAACTCTGAAGCATGTCATTTCTCATAATATTGCAGCATCCATTTTCTTGGTAGTTTTCATAAACATTGATAAATCAACGTGATCAACGTTAAAATCAAATTTTTGCCAGTGAACTCCACGATAAACGCCAGCTTTTAAGATAAAAATACCATCATAATTTTGATGAATAATTTTTTAAATGATTAAGAAATGAAGCTTTTTTCGAATTTAATATCCGGGATATTAACATAAGTGTGAATAGGGGATATGTAACACATTATATAACCGAGCCTCAGAAGACAGATCCTGAATATTTAAAAAATGCGGAATCTGAGCATTTGATCGGTTGATTCCTTCCAAATTTCCAATACTGGGTTATGATTGGGTGCTAGTATCTCGCGTTGTTTGTATCCTTCAAATATTCAGGATCTGTCCTCTGAAGATCTGTTATCCGTATCAATTATTATCCCAGGCTCTAAAAAGATTCTTTTGTTTTAAAAAGAATATGAAAAAAAGTTTTTTGTACTCGGAGATTTTTATTGACATGTTTAAACAAGGGTTTGGCCAAACAGGGCTTAAGGGGGTAGCAGCGATGTGGCAGATTGGTACATTTTTTCAAAGTTATTTTTGAAAGTAAAAAAAATGTGAAAATTTTTTATTTTATTTT
>SCLH01000037.1:120864-145437 GCA_004367855.1 Oikopleura vanhoeffeni | reverse complement strand
TCGTTTTTCAAGTATGATTCAGAGTATAAACAAGAGCGACGAAACAAAACGAAGACATTTTAACTATAGTAAAGTAGCTCCCCAATATTTTCAGCTAAGGATTCCATAAAAATAAGTTTTGAAATTTTTGAACAGCAATGAGGGAAATTTTCAAAATAGTTTCCAAATAGTCTTCAAAGAAAATTCAAAATGTTATATGATTATTTCAAATGCTATAAAATATGTGGTAACTACGCGAAAGTTAAGTGACCATTTGAGCAGGTGTTTTCGTTTGATTTTGAAACAAATGATGAAAAATATTTAACAAAAAATAAGGCATTTTTTTGATAATGTTTGGAATTTTTTTTTCCAAAATTTCTCTAATTTGTCGAATCGACGAGATGTGTTTATTCGACGTAAATTCGCTATCCAAGCTAGCTGACATATCTCGCAAGAAATCATGTCCTGCGTGTATGTGTGCATATGGATTGTTGCCTGCAGTATGTAGAACGTATATCTGTTGGTGAGTATATCGAGAAGAATATATAACCTCTAAGAATTTTTCTCAAGAGCCATATTCCGTATCACGTCAAAATTGCACCGAGGTCCCTTTAGGTTTGAAATGAAGAATCTTTGATTGATTACTATGTAAAATGATAATTTGAATCTTTGTGGCAACTATTGTACATTACTTGTCCACAGTTTAAGTGATATAGTCACCTTATTGTCTCTGCCTCTCGCTATCACTCGCTAAATTTGTTACGTCAATTACCTATCGAATATAATATATCAAAATAATTTCATTCCCTTCCTTTTCTTTAAATTTCTTTACATCTGGTAACCAATTTAAATAATTTCTATATTTTTACGAAATGATTTTGAGCGCCTAAAGAAGGATTTTTAAATTGTGCATTTCCAAGAAGTTTTCATTTTGCTCCGCGCCTTTCCCTTTTTTTTGAACACTGTTTAACTATTCTTTGCGTTTGCACCGCTCTCTCTCGCTGATTTACTGCATCAAGAAGACACCAACTGTTAAACAAATCGAATGTTACATTATGTTAAATTCTGGGGTCATCAGAAATAATATTGAGAAAAATAAAAGTTTTTGTACTCTGACCAAAGTTTTAAATCGGTTCAGCATCTCCTACTGAGGACACAGTGATCCCTTTCAGAATCTTGCATTAATTATAAAAGAAGTTGTTTTGGCCTTGATCTGATAAAATACGAATTTGCGGATATTTGCCTACTAAGATCGTATAAAATTTATAATTACTTTTCCATTTAATTATCTCGCGCGGTTTGCGTTTTGGTCATAACACGAGAAATTAGAATATGGGTACAATCTGGTACTGCATCTTAAAAAACTTTTCTTAGCCTCTGATGATATATTTTTTGTTGCGTATATTATGACATGTCTTACTGTACGTATATAACAGATGTATACCTGTTTTGCTCTCCATTTGAATGACTTTCATTCATTGCATAAGGAGGCTCAATATACTAAAATCTAATCTTTGTTAGTGAAGCATGTATCTTAATAAGGTACAAACACTCGTCTGTGTGCGCCTCTAATATCGCCATATCTGTTTTGCCACATCTGCTGATGACGGAACAGGTGAAAATCGTTTAGCTCATTTTTTGATTTGATGACTTATAGTTTTCAAACTAAATATTAGATTTTTAAATTTTTGAAGTGAAGTTAACCCTCTCCACTTTGACCTTCTACAGGCAATTTTCGGGAGCCAATTACTTCGGCGCATGTAGTAAACAATTAAGCTCCGTCAGAGTAGATCTTTACATAAGAATTATTGTAAAGGAACTCTTGCGAAATTTTTATTTATTTCTCCCAATATGTTTAAAAATGTATATACATGAGTCCGTTCGAGACGTCCAGTATGTAGTATTTTTTTCTAATGTTTCTTTGGGATGTCCTTCGATCATAATATCTGATAATAATTGTAGTGAAAATCATACTGTATATAATTCTGCTCTCAGGAAAGCAAAGTATTTTTATGAAAACGCTATTTTCGAGGCATTGCTCTTTTGTATAAGAGATTCAATTTTGTCATGCTTTGACGTCTCTTTCTATTGTGCAATAGTACTGTATTCCCAGTAGGATATTTGTGTTTATAGAACTACTTGATAATAATAGAGAATATAAAGTAAATGGTGTCTCTTTCAATATAATCTTATTTCCTCCGAAAAGTTTATGATTGGTATGATTGTGTACAAATTTTAACCTAAAGCGACAAGGCAAATCGCGACGAAATTAGTCAGGCATAGGTGTTTTATGATTATTGGTTTATTCAAGGCATGACAATTTGCGTCAATAATTTTTCGGGCTGTATTGCCTTGGATATATTCGTACGCGGGCCCGCTTACTGGCGATCACTGAATTGGTCTTTTAAAGGCGCCAAGATATATCTGGATTTCACGGAAGCTTGAGAGATCCAGTGACAACTTTTCATAGTTAAGTGTGTCATACCGTAATTTCCAGTCTTGTTATATATGTCATTGTATATATTAGGATGCTAGTGAGATTTTTCCGATAAATACAGGTAGAGTGAAGCTCTCTCTCTTCTCTTCTCTCAATTATCTTAGCTTTCCAAACATCTCGCGAAATTTGAAAGAGAATGACTTTCAGCGTGCTATGATCTCACTAGTCAATATCTTTATATACGCGTTCGATACTTCAAATCTGTGTATCGCAATGAAGTAAATTGTATATCTGGGTGGCGGGGATACTTTCCGGTGATATCAATTTAGCTTATGCCGTGGTCAGGCGATAAATTAAAAAACAGGTAAATTTTATAATCGTCACTGGTAAGCCCTGAAACAAACACATGTGATAAGCGCTCAAAGTTGCTTTAGATAGGCTTTTGGATGTGAGGCGAATTCTCGGTTTCTGGGGTGTGAGGAGGGTTAGGTAAGTTCTTAAACCATCGAGTTCAAATAATTTAACAACGAGAATCAATAATTCACGATCGGATTAAAGTTTAACTCGATCGGTCAGAGTCAGTTTAATGCCCTCGGACGTTTGTGTGGGCACATACCGGGTTATGCAAAATGTAGTTATTTGATTTTCTATTATGCTAGTACCAAAATATTTTAAAATACCAACTCATAAATTTAATTGATAGGTTAATAGCCCAAAACGTAACGCCCTTTTTTCATTAAACTTAAAATATATTTAACAGTACGGAAGAATTACGGCATGTTTGGCAGCTGATCTGCGGAAAGTTTTTTTTATTTGATTTTTGTCGATTATTTTTATAATTATTTTCTAGAGTATTTCAAACACGAATGAATGTCTAGTAGCTAAGTTTTACACATTAAACTGAGACTGTTGTTATATGGTACTTCGAAAGTAATAATTCGGTATTTAACTCGGGTAAGACGCAGTTTAAAAGATTGTCCAGCGCGCCCGTACGGCTCTGTGCAGCCGTATTATTAAATGTCAATTATCTATGGATTTTCATATAGGGACCTACTCAGTTTAGCTTCCGTGTGAAAATTCGGAAAAATTATCTCGCTAAATGGTGAAAAAAATGTTCAAAATGTTTTTTTCTAAAGATTAAGCATCAAATATGTTTTGGAGCGATCTTGAGATGTTTTTAGCAAAAATCAAGTACTGTTAATTAAGTACTGTAATGCCTCAAAAAAAACGCACAATAATTTTTTGGCAAGAGTTTGAGCGTGTACTTAGTTCGACGATTATCCCATTATGTATAAGAATCGAAAATACTGTGTTTAAGTCGATACGGCTGTGCACACTGTACGGGGCGACGGTGGTAACCATGTACTCAGCATTTCAAAACAACCCTGTACTTCAGACTAGTTGCTCTGGTGCCTTTGCAGAACTTTTTTTATATATATGCTCACCAAAAGGTTAACGTTGGTTTGAATATTCGGATTATTATTATGTCTTCAAATTTGTTTATCATCTAAAATATATTTTTTCTGCTAATTAATCCAAAGAATTTTAACTTATTATTGAATTGTATATAAAGGGAGGGAGAAATGAAGTTGAACAGTTTCTAATAGAACATCCAATTATCCGTAATTACGTGGTATAAGTCAAACGAGAATTTCAAGAGACTGCGGTCCACATAATTTCATTATTATTCAATCAATTTTAACCATGAATCATTGGTCCATGATTTTAAATCAGAAGAAAATAAAAATTAAATTAGAATTTTGAGGTTGACTTCCACAATTTTCAAATTATTATTAGGAATGGCGAATGTTATATGAGATTTGCTTGGGTTTTAATCTCCCCAATTAAGCTGGTTTTTGAAATGAAAATTGTCTTCAATTGAAGTTTTTTATCCTTTTCACAACCGAAGTTTCTTAGTAGTAAATACCCTATTTAAAATAGGCAGGCTTGTAAAATAATGCATTCTCAGCCAATGTTCTCATTCCTATCTTGGATAGGCTATGGCATAGCCGCTATGCATAGCCTATGTGCAGGATAGGCTATCCCTAGGGTCATACCGGGGGTTAAATCGTCTTTCAAACTAATAATTTTATCAACGCATAAAGAGTACACTCGGGGCAGAATTTTTCGAGAAATTCTGATTTGAAAAATAGATTTGAAAATTTTTTCTGGGGTAAAATGGCAATTTAAAGTTTTAATTATCATTTGATTGCCCCTCAAACCCCCTCCACTTGCTTATAACTTAAATTGAAAGCTTGGAAAATTTGACACGATAAATATAAAAAAATTTGTTGCCAAACTAATGCAGCTTGCAATTTTTTCATAAAAACGTTCGTTCGCATTTTTCATCAAAATGAACAAAATTTTTTTTCAAATTTCAACAAACATTTTTTTTTCAAAATTTCTGAATTTTTTTTGTGTAATACATAGCTTAACGTTTTTTAACGCGATCCTTTTTTAATTACAAAATTAGATAAGCATATATTATACCTTCAAGTGCTCTACAAAGCCCAAAAAAGCAGTTTTTTTCATGCTGAGATTTCTGGACCACAAGATCGCTTCAAAAAAAATTCATGTCGGATTCAGTTTTTTTTGAGAAGAGTTGACCATATAAGCTGATGGAATTATTGCTGACGCTTTTAGTGTTGGCAGATAGTGCTCCCGGGTATGACCCTAGCTATCCTCATCACCATTTTATCCCCAATTTGGGGATGCGATACATCTCATTCCTTTTATTCTTTTTCCAAAAAAGGGATATAATCGGGAAGAGATGGGAGTTAAATGAAGATAATATGAGATAGAGTTGAGATAAAAGGGATAGCATAATCAATTTGGGGATTGAGTAGGGATAATGGGATGGGCCATTCCGGATAAAGGGTAGCATAATCAATTTGGGATAGAGTAGGGATAAATGGGAATGGGCCATCCGGAATCCGGGACCGGATGGCCACTCTAGAGATTCCATCTCATTCTTCATTCATCTCTTGGGAAATGCATCCTTCATCGCTTTGATCCCATCCCTTTACAAGCCTGAAATAGAGTTTCCACATTTTTAACATTTCGGTTTGGACACGAGGCAGAATAATTTAATATTCTGAATGTATTTTTTGAAGAAATTATATTGGTCCGATTCGAATTTTTTATTCGATAGATTTATTTTTAGATACCCCCCCCTTTACTCAGGTATATCCCTTTATCACATTTTTGTTATATCCTATCCTTACTTACTTAGAAAACACACCTAGTTGCTCAATCAGGGACGGCGATATTAACAAAAGTGTGAATAAAGGGATATGTGTTATTTTTGAGCTTTCTTGAAACTCATCGGATTAGTCGTTTTTAAAAGATCAAAATGATCAACGTTTTGACTACTGAGAGGCACTTTGGCTCGACAAAAGATGCTCTTCGAAATATCGGAAGAAATTTTGAAATTGTATTTTTGGTTTTTCTGAGATATTTCCGGAAATTTTAGTTCCGCGTCGGGATCACACCCTTTCACGCGCTCATGTGTCCGCTCACTTTGCTCACGCAGTGTTGTACATAATAAGGCATTAAATAATCAGACAAATAAGTCAAAACCAAAAGTTAGATTAACCGCACAATTTTCAGTGAAAATTAAAAAAAAAATATTTTAAAAATTATAAAGGTTATTTAAATGCTTTTTCTCGAGTATTTTTCGCTTTTCACTATAGAATTGCTATTGTTTTGTTCAAACTGAAGATGCTCCAGCATTTTGGTCGAAAGCATGCACGGATAGCGA
This sequence comes from Oikopleura vanhoeffeni, assembly GCA_004367855.1. Classification (NCBI taxonomy): domain Eukaryota; kingdom Metazoa; phylum Chordata; class Appendicularia; order Copelata; family Oikopleuridae; genus Oikopleura; species Oikopleura vanhoeffeni. Next base: position 139,261 of record SCLH01000037.1, on the reverse strand, counting down.
GATAGCCAATTACATCCAAACTGGAAGGACAAGTATATTATGAAAGAATGTGATAGAGTTGATGTTGCAGAAATATAGCTGATGGGATCACAGGCGAAAAATACGGAATATTTTTACGGATTGTTGTAGTGAGTTCGACCATCCGACGAATGAAGGTATTATTCTTAAAATGTAAATACATTTTTAGACAGTTTTTACACAATTAGAAAATTATATTGCTCGGAAAAAAATAAGGCCTCGAGCTTGATTTCATCAGCAGCAATTAGTGCCTTAAATTTTACCAATGTAGTTCATCATCAGTGCTAGTTTAAACAGTACTAAACAGTTGTGCACAAAATTTAAAATCCACAAAATAAGTATTATTCTAGGAAAGTTTTTTTAACACATGTGAGCGTTAACACATGCAAGTATTTTGCCAAAGTGGGCACCTATATAAGTTTGCATAATATTATAATGGTAGTCGAAATATATGTTACAATAAATATTCACCATATTTAAAACAATCCTATTGAAGATTTCTGAACCAACACACAACCATTTAAATGGGTTATAATTTATAATAATATCAATTAAAAAATATTTTTCAGTTTTTTTCTGAGCGCAATTGAATTTGTTAATAAATCTGATTTTAATGATGGTATCATTCAGAAAAAACTTTTTTTAAATCTGAGAGGTGGTGTTAACCCCTGTAAGCACAGAAAAAAGTTCCGACAAGACACCAGAGTTAAGGGCCTTTACTATAGCATTTTTTCAATGCTGATTACAGAAAGCCTAAGTAGTTGGAGTTTAAATTTTTTTTTGCATAAGGAAGTTCAAACGATATATTTTTTGCATCACATTTTAGTTTACTTGGGAATTTGGGATTTTAGTTTTAGAAATAATTTACTGAAAGGAGCAAGTATAGCATATCACGTGATACAAAGCTCACAGTGGGTGTTCATAATTTATTTTGATTCGGAATCGATGCATACATAGATTTTGAGTAACATCATCGTTTTTCTTTGTTTTGAGTAGTGTTCAATCACAATAAGCAAACATCCTTTCCTAAAATATCTGGTTTATTTTCAAATTTCTGATGAATTGATACGTCGGGCATTTTTTTTAAGAAGTTAATAAAGGCAAGAAAAATCTGCTAAAAATGCAACCCCCCGTAATACTATTGGAAACAACGATTATGCTAAAAAAAAAAAATCTTTTATTTTGGAATCGCCTCAAAATTTTTATATGATTTATTTGGACGAGACAAGTTCACACTGCTCTTTTATGCCGTCTTTAAGATGATTTCTAAGTATGCATCCGAGGCCTTTATCATGCTATATACCCTATATCATTATTTATCTCCGGGTAACACTAAACATATTCCTATTCTTTCTAAACCAGGAAATAGTTTTTACGTGTTACCGGTGATAATAACGGATATCAAGCTCTGTGTGCTCAACGGGTAAGAATTAAAAAGTTTCGAAAAAAGGTTGCGGATGCGAAAAACTGAGATACAACGATTTCGGGAATAAAAAGTTAGAAAAAAGGATCTGTCGATCAAAGACGAACCAATTCATTTTAATTGTTTCTGCAGATAATGCGACAAGTGAAAATAATGTCAAAAAGTCTTGACTTTGTTGTTTTGTGAGTGCCGTTTTCTTGATGCTCCTGGATTAAACACGCAACATGAATTTAAATTCCCGGGTACCGGGGAAATTTTTAACTGTCTATACAACAAATAAATAAAGCGTTAAAAAACGAAAATTCAAATGCATAAATTAAACTTCGGCTCATTGTAGGATACTGTATTTCTGCCATCGCAGCTCCCATTTTGTTGAAAATTTCTGGTCACGACATTACAGTACTTAATTTTTTGCGAAAATTTTTGGAATCACCAATTACACCTTTCATCGGTTATCAAATAAAAAATCTACAATTTATAATTACACCATAGTCCCAAAATAATCACTGACCGTATATCCAAGAAAGTAGGGTCGGCCAAAATGAGTATGTTTTTTATCAAAAATAGCTTAATCACTTTTTTATGAAAAAAGTGAAGTGGTTTTTCTAGAAGTTTTTAAGACTTTTTTCGATTTACGACCAAAAGTCTCAAAAAACGATCAAGTGACCCTTCAAATTGAAGAATAGGTTTTGATTTCAAGTACACTAGAATTAGTACTCAAATTACGCCAAATTTTTGTCAGGGATAATACACATATCAAAGAACTGTAACAAACACGGCATTTTCTAAAAACGTCACGATAGATCCTTAGTTTTTTCACAGAAATAAAGACTTTAATTATGACATATTGCGAAACCTTTATTTTTGGATGTATTCGTCACATGACTTTAAATTCCGGACTTTGCGTGTAATGAGAAAAACTTCCTTAAAACTTAAAGATCGATCAACAAATGTGTTTTAGACGTAATTTGAGTACTTTTTCAAAATACCGTATATGGTGTTTCGTATTCAAATGACATTATTGACTGAGAGACCTTGAAAAGGTACCCTAAAAAGTAATCGAAAGAGGTCGCCTTTTTTTGATGCAAATATTAGCAACTATGGGTAAATTATGTACTGAAAGGGGCGACCAGAGAGCAAATCCTCCTTGTGAGGATTCTATCATTTTTGCTCTCTAGTTGACCTTTAAGTATAATTGAACCCTATGTTGCTATTATTGTTCATGAGAAAAGTCGATTCCCTGTCGATTATTTTGATGGTACTTTCAGTTTATAGGATGAGCTTGAAATAGTGACACTTGACCTTGAACAGAGAACTAAATATTTCTACAACAATTTATAAAGAACATTTTACTAGAGAAATTTTGTCGAACTTAGAAATTATTTTTAGACAGAAGCGATAGCAAATTAGCATTCTTACGTTTAATATAAAGCGCTAGTTTTAATATAAATTAGAGTTATTTTATTTTATCTATTATTGGACTTATGTGTGTAACGTGGAGGTCATTTTTGCAACTTTTTGATTGTCTTATCCTCATTTAAATGCCTTTTTATGCGTTTAACAAAAAATGTCGTTTATTGTTTGTATAGCAAGATCTGCTGAATTGTATGTAAGATTAAAAAAAATATAGTTAGTTAATAAACTTTGCTATTATGGTCCTTAGCATTTTTTAGAAATGCAAGCTAGGATGGACAGAAACAGTCTGGATAACAGACTGATTCCAAAGTCGACGCGTTACATTGCTAATTTGAATATTTCAAAACTAAAAAATTAATTTTCTGGTCGGTGCGAACTTTTTCGGCGGAAATTTCAAGTTGTTAAAAACATGATGTGACAATAATGCGCATTGCTGCTTCGTGCAAAAAAATATGTAATTATGTTCATCGACTACTGATCATGATATCCTTTATGGCCTTTTGATTCTAATCTAATGTGTGGTTAAGGAGCCAATCCTGACAACTCTTAAGACCCCTTTTAGCCACTCCTCGATGAGTCGCTTCCTCTTCTGCTTCACCCCACATCTATTAGATTAATCAAAGGTCATATAAGGGATATAGCATATTGCAAGGTGAGTAAATGTCCTTCTTACTCAAATTAAGATATTCACTCGCTGAACAATATTAGACCAAAAAAAATTAAGGCTCACAAACTGCATTTCTGCAAGATACTTTTTTGGACCACATGGTTTCTTTGGAGAAAATGCTCCTGTTATTGTAAACATTTTTAAGGACTTGTTTTAATCTTATAGTGAACGTTTTTCACAATATATAATATAGGGAACTATAACTTTTCGACCGTGTTCTATCCTAATTTGCCTCAGACAGTTATGAACCCAGAACAGGGTTTGGACCGATAGAACAGGAGTGCAAAGTAAAACCCATAGTTATCTGGAAAATTTAATAGGTTGAATCATGATAAAACGTACCACGTAAACAAATAAGATTAATTTTTGTGCGGCAGTTCAGCTGAGGTCAGAAAGGAAATTTCCAACATGAGAGTTTCTTCGCCTTTATTTCTATTTTTGTGAAAAATTATTTGGTATTCAGGATTATAAAGATTTAACTCGAATAGTAAAATTCTTACGATTGTATAAAAAAAAGTGGAAAACAAGGTTGTTTAAAATGATTCAAATGTTTTTTTAAACAAGCAATATTGTAGAAACAATGAGTTTTTTGAAAATGTGAAGATTTATGTTGATTACCGTACTAAATTGTTTCTTCCCTTCTCGTCCTAAATGGCCGGAATTATAAGACATTAATAATCTATAGATTTAAGTATATCGAAGAATTGATGCCCAGGAATAAGATGGCCTTTTTTACTCAGGGGTCAGTAACCATTTTGGAGAAAAGGGACCAATGAAATCGGGGATTCTTGAATTAAATCACGATCGAGTCATGGATGGGACATTTGCTTCAAAAGTTATGATGCCTACTCGAGAAAGAAAGGCACCTAGCTTATTTCGGATATGATAGCTCTGTATAAGATAACTAATTGTAACATTACCTTGTCCACAGTTTAAAGTGTAAGTATTTCATTGCATTGTTGAAACTTAAAACTTGTAGTCAATACCTATCGAAATATAATTTCAAAAATAAAATTTCATCCCTTCCTTTTCTTTAAATTTTCTCTTACATGTAACAATTTTAAAAATAATTTTCTTATTTTTACGAAATGAATTTTGAGCGGCACTAAAAAAAGGAATTTTTAAATTGGCGAATTTCCAAAGACAGTTTTAAATTTTGGCTCCGCGCCTTTTCCCTTTTTTTTGAAACACTGTTTAACTATTCATTCGTTGCACCGATTTTCAGTGATTTACTGCACAAGAAAGACCACCAAACCTGTTAAAAAATACAATGTTACATTATGTTGAAATTCTAGGGGTCATCCAGAAAATAAATTTGACAAAAATAAAAAGTTTTTTGTACTGTGACCAAAGTTTTAAATCGGTTCAGGCAACCTCCAGAGAAAAGTTGAACTTTAGATTGCATAATTTAAAAGAAAGTTGTTTTTGCCTTGATCTGAAAAAATAACGAATTTGAATTTTGCTCTACCTAAGATCGTAGAAAATTTATGAACATTTCCTTAATTTCCGCGGTGGTTTAGGTCATAAACGAAATTGAAAAGGTAAATTTATTGCTCTGAAAAATCAACTTGAATGTATTTTATTTACATTCTGATATAATCATACCTTTTTCGCTTACTGATGTTATCAGCATGCAATAAACCCATTAAATCATACTTTTAGAAGTACTTAAAAGTCACGCTCAGGTGAAGGCCAAATATCGCCATCTGTTTATGCACCATCTAGCGGATTTCGAAGCACAGGAAATTCGTTTGACCTCATTTTTGATTTGAAATGACTTATTAAATTTTCAAAAATAAATATTAAGATTTTTTTATAATTTTTTTTGAAGTGAAGATTAACCCTCTCACACCCTTTGACTATCTAAAGGCAAAAAAATTTTCGGGAGCCAAACGGCGCAGAAATTAACATCGTCACAGACCTACAATTCAAATTATGTCATAGAATTTGCAATTTTATATTCCAAAATATTGTTAAAATTTTATACGATGAGCCGTTCGAAAGTTATTTTTTCTACTTTTTTTTTAGATTTTCGTCAAAATTTCTGAAAAAAATTAATTGTGTGAAAACGATACATAATATCGAATTCTGAGGAAGCAAGTTTTAGAAAAGTATTTGAGGATTCTTTTGATTATAGTTTATTTTATCTGCAGTCTCTTACGAAGAATAATTGTTTCACAAGTGATTTTTATGGAAACTCAAAATTAATGAAAAAAATATTTCAAAAATTATTTTTCGAAAGATTGAACGGCATTTAACCCAAATAGAGCCGACAAAGACAAATCGATCAAATATAAACATTAGGTGGTACTGATTTTGAGTTTTCAGCTGATTAGCAATATTTTTCACATTTTACTGCATATATTTCGACGCGCGGCGATATGAATAATTGTTTTTGTAGGATCAAGATATCATATTTCAATTTGAGACCAGCTTTCAATATTTAAGTTTTCACTCCTAATTTGTAACTTATATGTCATTGTAAAAAATGTATGGTTTTTCCAGAATACAAGGTGAGTGAGCCTCTCTTTTCTCCGCAGTTATCTAGTTTAAAACTTCGAAATTTAAAAATGTTACTGTTGTTCACTTAATTTTATTCTTTTGTCTCAATCAGTGACAAATAAGTTAATTGATATCTATCCCAGTTTTCCCGTGATAAGCGCTCAAAGTATTGCCTTCAGATAGGCTTTTGGATGTGAGGCGAAGTTCTCGTTTCTGGGTGTGAGGAGGTTAAGGTTAGATTCTTAACCCATCGAGTCAAAATATTAAACAACGAGAATCAATAATTCACGATCGGATTAAGTTTAACTCGATCGGTCAGAGTTTTAATGCCCCGGACGTGTAGTGGGTCACATACCGGTTATGCAAAATGTAGTTTGATTTCATAATTATGCTGAGTACCAAAATATTTTAAAAATACAACTTCATAAATTTAAATTGATAGGTTAATAGCCCAAAACGTAACGCCCTTTTCAATTAAACTTAAACTATATATTTAAAGTACGGAAGAATTACGGCATGTTTGGCAGCTGATCTGCGGAAAGTTTTTTTATTTGATTTTGTCGATTATTTTCTATAATTATTTCTAGAGTATTTCAAACACAGAATGAATAGTCTAGTAGACTAATTTTACACATTAAACTGAGACTGTTGTTAATATGGTACTTCGAAAGTAATAATTCGGTATTTAACTCGGGTAAGACCGCAGTTAAAAGATTGTCCAGCCGCCCGTACGGCTCTGTGCAGCCGTATTATTAAATGTCAATTATCTATGGATTTTCATATAGGGACCTACTCAGTTTAGCTTTCGGTGTGAAAATTCGGAAAATTATCTCGCTAATGGTGAAAAAAATGTTCAAAATGTTTTTTTCTAAAGATAAGCATCAAATATGTTTTGGAGCGATCTGAGATGTTTTAGCAAAAATCAGTACTGTAATTAAGTACTGTAATGCCTCAAAAAAAACGCACAAATAATTTTTGGCAAGAAGTTTGAGCGTGTACTTAGTCGACGATGATCCCATCATGTATAAGAATCGAAAATACTGTTTAAAGTCGATACGGCTGTGCACAGCTGTACGGGCGGCTGAGAGTTAACCCATGTACTCAGCATTTCAAAACAACCCTGTACTCAGACTAGTTGCTCTGGTGCCTTTGCAGAACTTTTTTTAATATATGCTCACAAAGGTTAACCGTTGGTTTGAAATATCGGATTATTATTATGTCTTCAAACTTGTTATCATCTAAAATATATTTTTTCTGCTAATTAATCCAAAGAATTTTAACTTATTATTGAATTGTATATAAAGGAGGGAGAAAATGAAGTTAGAACAGTTCTAATAGAACATCCAATTAATCCGTAATTACGTGGTAATAAGTCAAACGAGAATTTCAAGAGACTGCGGTCCACATAATTTTCATTACTTATTCAATCAATTTTAACCATGAATCATGGTCCATGATTTAAATCAGAAAATAAAAAATTAAATTAGAATTTTGGGTTTGACTTCCACAATTTTCAAATTATATTAAGGAATGGCGAATGTTATTATGAGATTTGCTTGAGTTTTAATCTCCCAATTAAGCTGGTTTTTGAAATGAAAATTGTCTCAATTGAAGTTTTTTATCCTTTTCACAACCGAAGTTTTCTTAGTAGTAAATACCCTATTTAAAATAGAGCAGGCTTGTAAAATAATGCATTCTCAGCCAATGTTCTATTCCTATCTTGGATAGGCTATGCATAGCCTATGCAGGATAGGCTATCCCTAGGGTCATACCCGGGGGTTAAATCGTCTTTTAAACTAATAATTTTATCAACGCATAAAAGTAAACACTCGGGGCAGAATTTTTCGAGAAAAATTCTGATTTGAAAAATTTTTTTTGAAAATTTTTTCTTGGGTAAAATGGCAATTTAAAGTTTAAATTATCGATTGAATGCCCCCTCAAACCCCCTCCACTTGCTTATAATTCTAAATTGAAAGCTTGGAAAATTTTGCACACGATAAATATAAAAAAATTTGTTGGCAAACTAATGCAGCTTGCAATTTTTTCATAAAAACGTCGTTCGCATTTTTCATCAAAATGAACAAAATTTTTTTTCAAAATTAACAAACCATTTTTTTTTCAAAATTTCTGAATTTTTTGTTGTAATACATAGCTTAACGTTTTTTTAACGCGATCCTTTTAATTACAAAATTAGATAAGCAATATATTATACCTTCAAGTGCTCTACAAAGCCCAAAAAGCAGTTTTTTCATGGCTGAATTTCTGACCACAAGATCGCTCAAAAAAAAAATTCATGGTCGGATTCAGTTTTTTTGAGAAGAGTTGACCATATAAGCTGATGGAATTATTGCTGACGCTTTTAGTTTGGCAGATAGTGCTCCCGGGTATGACCCTAGCTATCCTCATCACCATTTTATCCCCAATTTGGGGATGCGATACATCTCATCCCTTTTATTCTTTTCAAAAAGGGATATAATCGGGAAGAGATGGGAGTAAAATGAAGATAATATGGAGATAGAGTTGAGATAAAAGGGATAGCATAATCAATTTGGGGATAGAGTAGGGATAAATGGGAATGGGCCATCCCGGAATCCGGGACCCGGATGGCCATTCCTAGAGATTCCATCTCATCTTCATTCATCTCTTGGGAATGCATCCTCATCGCTTTGCATCCCATCCCTTTTACAAGCCTGAAATAGAGTTTCCACATTCTTAACATTTCGGTTTTTCGACACGAGGCAGAATAATTTAATATTCTGAATGTATTTTTTGAAGAAATTATATGGTCCGATTCCGAATTTTTTATTCGATAGATTTATTTTTAGATATATCCCTTTATCACATTTTTGTTAATATCCTATCCTTACTACTTAAAAACACACTACGTTTGCTAATCATGGACGGGATATTAACAAAAGTGTGATAAAGGGATATGTGTTCATTTTGAGCTTTCTTGAAACTCAATCGGATTAGTCGTTTTTAAAAGTCAAAATGATCAACGTTTTGACTACTGAGAGGCACTTTGGCTCGACAAAAGATGCTCTTCGAAATATCGGAAGAAATTTTGAAATTGTATTTGGTTTTTCTGAAATTTCCGAAATTTTAGTTCCGCGTCGGATCACACCCTTTCACGCGCTCATGTGTCCGCTCACTTTGCTCACGCAGGTGTGCATAATAAGGCATATAAATAATCAGACAAATAAGTCGAACCAAAAGTTAGATTAACCGCACAATTTTCAGTGAAAATTAAAAAAAAATATTTTAAAATATTATAAAGCTAATTTAAATGCTTTTTCTCGATTATTTTTCGCTTTTCACTATAGTAAATTGCTATTGTTTTGTTCAAACTGAAGATGCTCCAGCATTTTGGTCGAAAGCATGCACGGATAGCGAGATAGCCCAATTACATCCAAACTGGAAGGACAAGTATATTATGAAAGATGTGATAGAGTTGATGTTGCAGAAAAATATAGCTGATGGGATCACAGGCGAAAAATACGGATATATTTTTACGGATTGTTGTAGCGAGTCGACCATCCGACGAAATGAAGGTATTATTCTTAAAGGTAAATACATTTTAGACAGTTCGTACACAATTAGAAAATTATATTGCTCGGAAAGAAAAATAAGGGCCTCGAGCTTGATTTCATCAGCAGCCAATGAGTGCCTTAAATTTTACCATGTAGTCATCATCAGTGCTAGTTAAACAGTACTAAACAGTTGTGCACAAAATTTAAAATCAACAAAAATAAGTATATTCTAGAAAGTTTTTTTAACACATGTTGAGCGTAACACATGCAAGTATTTTGACAAAGTGGGCACCTATATAAGTTTGCATAATATTATAATGGTAGTCGAAATATATGTTACAATAAATATTCACCATATTTAAAACAATCCTATGAAGATTTCTGAACCAAACACACAACCATTTAAAATGGGTTATAATTTATAATAAATATCAATTAAAAAATACTTTTTTCAGTTTTTTGCTTTGAGCGCAATTGAATTGTTAATAAATCTGATTTTAATGATGGTATCATCAGAAAAACTTTTTTTAAATCTGAGAAGGGGTGTTAACCCCTGTAAGCACAGAAAAAAAAGTTCCGACAAGACACTAGAGTATAGGGCCTTTACTATAGGCATTTTTTCAATGCTGATTACAGAAAGCCTAAGGTAGTTGGAGTTTAAATTTTTTTTTGCATAAGGAAGTTCAAACGATATATTTTTGCATCCAACATTTTATATTCTTGAATTTGGATTTTTAGTTTTAGAAAATTTACTGACAAGAGCAAGGTATAGCATATCACGTGATACAAGCTCACAGTGGTGTTCACAAATTATTTTGATATCGGAATCGATGCACAATGATTTGACCAACATCATCGTTTTTTCTTTGTTTTGAGTGTCAATCATGCAAAAAACACTTTCCTAAAAACTGGCTATTTTCAAATTTTGATTGACTTGATAGGTCGCATTTTTTTTAAGAAGTAAAAGTTCAGAAAAAAATCTCAAAAAATCAACCCCCCGTAATACTTGAACAACATTTGCTAAAAAAAATAAACTTTTATTTTGGAATCGCCTCAAAATTTTTAATGATTTATTTGGACGAGACAATTCAACACTGCTTTTTTGCCGTTTTAAGATGATTTGAAGTATGCTCGAGCCTATATATGCTATATACCCTATATCCATTATTATCCCCGGGTAACACTAAAAACATATTCCCTATTCTTTTAACAGGCAAATAAGTTTTTAGTGTTACCCGGGGATAATAACGGATATAAGCTCTGTGCTCACACGGGTTAAGAATAAAAAGTTTGAAAAAAAGGTTGCGGATGCGAAAACTGAGTACAAACCGATTTCGGGAATAAAAAGTTAGAAAAAAGGTTGCGAAAGATAAAGACGAACCAATTCATTTTAATTGTTTGCAATATGCGAATAAAGTGAAAATAAGGTCAAAAAGTTATATTTGTGTTTTGTGTGGGTTTTCTTGAATGCCCGGATTAGAACAACGCAAATGAATTATAAATTCCCGGACCGGGAAAATTTTAACTTTACAACAAATAAAATAAAGTAAAAACAAATTCAAAATGATAAATTAACTCGTAGACTTGATTTCTGCCATCCAGCTGCCATTTTTTTGAAAATTTTCACAGCATTACAGTACTTAATTTTTGCAAAAATTTTTGGAATCACCAAATTACACCTTTCATCGTTATCAAAAAAAAATCTAAGATTTTTATACATTACACCATAGCCCAAAAATAATCACGTGACCGTATATTCAAGAAATAAGGTCGGCCAAAATAGTACTGTTTTTTCAAAAATTGCTTAAATCACTTTTTGAAAAAAGTGAAGTGGTTCTTNAGAAGTTTTTAAGACTTTTTTCATTACACCAAAGTCCAAAAACGATCAAGTGACCTTCAAATTAAGAAATAAGGTTTTGATTCAAGTACACAAATAGTACTCAAATTACGCCGAAAATTTTTGAGGACTAATAACCACATAATCAAAGAACTTGTAACATAACGGCATTTTCTAAAAACGTCACGTGATCTTATTTTTCAAGAAATAAAGATTTATTTACGACATATTGCAAACCTTATTTTTGGATTATTTCGTCATATGATTTAATTCGGACTTTGGTGTAATGAGAAAAAATTCTTAAAAACGTTTGAAGATCATCAACAAATGTTTTTGACGTAATTTGAGTACTTTTTCAAATTACCGTATATGGTGTTTCGTATATCAAATGACCATTTATCTGAGAGACTTGAAGGTACCCTAAAAAGAATCGAAAGGGTCGACTTTTTGATGCAAATATTAGCAACTATGGGTAAATTATGTACTGAAAGGGCGCCAGAGAGCAAAAATCCTCCTGTGAAATCTGATCATTTTTGCTCTCTAGTGACCTTTAAGTACATAATTGACCCATAGTTGCTATTATTTTCATGAGAAAGTCGACCCTGTCGATTATTTTGATGGTACTTTCAAGTTTATAGGATGAGCTTGAAATTGACCTTGACCTTGAACGAGAACTAAAATATTCTACAACAATTTAAAAGCCATTTTACTAGAGAATTTTGTCGAAAAACTTAGAATTATTTTTAGACAGAGCGATAGCAAATCATTCTTAGTTTAATATAAGGTAGTTTTAAATATAAATTAAGGTTTAATTTTATCTTATTATTGCACTTTTGTGTGTAACTGGAGGTCATTTTTGCAACTTTTTATTTTCTTATCCTCATTAAATNAATAGTTTTTTGTTGTATAGCAAATTGGCTGAATTGTATGTAAAGATAATAAAAAAATATGTTAGTAATGAAACTTTGCTTATATGGCTTGATTTTTAGAATGGCAGCTAGATGGCAGAAATCAAGTCTGGATACAGACTGACTTCTAAAGTCGACGGGTTAACATTGCTAATTTGATATTTCAAAACTAAAAAATTAATTTTTCTGGTCGGGAGAATTTTTCGGGGAAATTTCAAGTTGTAAAACCATATTGACAATAATGCGCATTCGTGCAAAAAAAATATATATTTTATCATGATATAGCATCATGATATCCCTTTATGACCTTTTGATTAATCTAATAGATGTGGGTTAAGGGAGCCAATCCTGACACTCTTAAGACCCCTTCTAGCCACTCATGAGGCCGCTTTCTCTTCTTTTCAGCCCACATCTATTAGATTAATCAAAAGGTCATCAAGGGATATAGCATATTTCAAGGTGAGTAATCTTCTTATAAATTAAATATCACTCGCTGAAAATAATTGACCCAAAAAGAAATTAAGGCCAAAACTAGCATTTCTGAAGATACTTTTTGACCACTGGGTTTCTTTAGAAAAATGCCTGTTATGTAAAACATTTTTTAAGACTGATTTATCTTATGAACGTTTTTCACATATTATATAGGGTTAACTTTCGACCCTGGTTCTATCCTAAATTGCTCAACAGTTATGAACCAGAACCAGGGTTTGGACCGATAGAACCAGGAGTCAAAGTAAAACCGATAGTTATCTGAAAAAATTTGAATAGGGTGAATCAATGATAAAAACGTTCCACATAACAAAAAATTTTTGGGCGTCAGTGGTCAGAAAGGAAATTTCAACATGAGAGTTTTCGCCTTTATTTCTATTTTGTTGAAAAATTATTTGTATTAGGATTATAAAGATTTAACTCGGAGTAAAATTCGCTACATTGTAAAAAAAAAGTGGAAAACAAGTTGTTTAAAAAATTCAGAAATTTTTTTTAACAGCAATTTTAGAAACAATGAGTTTTTGAAAATTTGAAATTTATTTTTGACTCTACGTAAATTTTTTCTTCCTTCTCGTCCTAAATGGCCGGAATTATAAGAATTAATAATCTATGATTAAGGTATATCGAAAATGATGCCCAGAATATAGATGGTCTTTTTTATCAGGCGTCATAACTTTGAGAAAGTGACCAATGAAATCGGGGGATTCTTGAATTAAATCGACGATCGAGTCATGTGATTGGACATTTGCTCAAAGTTATGACGCCTGATGAAAAAGGCCACCTAGGCATTATTTTCGATATTTAGCTCTGTCAAAAATGAGCAATTTAAACAAACCCGTCCAAAAATCAACGCAAAATACTTCGGAAATTTTTTTCAATAAATTTTAATTTTTTAAATTTTCTATCAGAATTTTCATTTTGTTCTCAGTTAAATTCATTCAAACATTCAAATTGTCTCCAAACCCTGACCATAAGTTATGGTCCTCTGCGTCGTTTAAGTCAGGTCATTTCAAGAAAGCTTCACTGTTACGACGCTAAATATATCCTATTCCGAGTACTGTAAGATCAAAATTGCCTAGGTAAAAATACAAACAATTGTGTGTTCAATTCAGGGATTTGATTGGTTGGTTGGCCCGTCTCACTCTCGTTTGTATTTGGTTTGTATTTTTACCCTTGTAATTGGTTTGTATTTTTACCTAGGCATTTTTGATCTACTGTACTCGGAATAGGATATACGAGCTAAATCTCGTTTGTTCTTATTAACCTGTCGAAGCTCAATTTTTTGTATTCAGGATATTGCCGACTCCCAGTACACCCTGTACATGGACAATTCAACGAGTTTTTTGTGCCAATTTTACAATCTCTATTCATCCACCAAATTGACAATGACGAATGTAAAATATACACTGGATGCAAAGAAAAAGATGAAATTCACCCATATTTTGATTTACTCTCGACATCGTTTTTGAGTTTGACTAGTGTGAGTTACCAGGGACTTAAGGAATATTATGGGTGTATGAAATATTCCATTAATTAATGATAGTTTCATCTACTGTTGGAATTACAGTATGTGTTTTTTTACTTGCGAAACGAAATTCCGGCCAATAAAAATGATAACTAGGAGGATTATATTTTTGAACCCTCGCCATCGACGATAGCTTGGCTTTGGAAATAAAATCCGTCTTGATACCATTTTTTATTGGGCGGAATTTCCATCACAGCAATTTTCATTTCACAAGTAAGAAAAACACATACTGTAACTGAAAATTATATTTTCTTAACGTTCTTCAAACAATGATGCTTAAAAAGGTTTAACCCCCTCACATCCATTGCCTATCTGAAGCAGGACTTTCAGCGCTTATTACGCGGAAAGTAAAAGTGCTTGCAACTTTATTGTTCTTTAGTCCTCGAGATTAAGGATAGACTTAAATTTTGATATTATTTTATTAACATGTTGACTTTATTAAACCTGTTAAATAGTGACATTAAAAAAGTGACCTTTAACCTACGCAATTCATTTGCGAAAAATGAGACGTCAGAACAAAATAAATAATTTAATTAAGTTAAAAAAAAATGACTTTCTCAGAAATAACCTGCAATTTTTGTTCTTCAATCTACAAGTGTTTTTCGAAAATAAAACCTCACCCACGCAATAAATCGAAATCACTTATGAAAGAATAAAAATTTACTCTAAGTTTTCAGTTTTGATCTAACGTCATCAAAAGCTGAAAATGTAACCTGCGATTTCTGGTCTCTTACTAACAGGTGTTTTGAAAATGGCTCGAGGTGTGAGGAGTTAAGTGATGTTAAATTATATTTTATGATGTGACATTTTTGTTCAAATATCAAATTATATAAAACTATTGAGACCCACAACGTGTAGTTTTTAAAGGATTTTAGAGGCCATATAACTGGAATACTATACACTGTAGGTCCCAATAGTTTAATTAATCAGATATATGTACAAAATCTTACATCTTATAATATAATTAAGATAACTGATCGCTTTACCAATCAAGAACGAGCTTAAGGGGAGCAGCGATGTGGCAGACTGGCGTCAATTTATACTTACGAAAATAATTAGTTGGTTATTTTTTCTGCTTGTTATCGTTAGTGAACCAGATAAATGTGTATCAGCTCATTGAAATAATTTTATCTATTTCAGGAAAGATTTGAGTTCGAACTTTTATTTTGAATTCGTAAAATTTTCAAGAAAATTCAAAATATTATTAAAATTTCAACGCATTTGCACCCAAATTTTTTTTTTTCTTAAATCTGTGAATAAAACAAAAAATAGCCACTTTAACTTTTTTCATGCATGTTTACATATTTTTTGAAAGCTGTTTAAAAAAATCATAACATGTTCATTTGTCATTTTTTGTCGACTTTTTTTAAAAATGTTATGAAAAATTTTAGCAAATCAAGTCCAAAATTTTTTATTAATGCTTTTTTAAATTCTCCTTGAAAAACATGCCGAATCAGTTGTGTATTGTCTGGTATCTATTTTGATTTCCGTATTTCAACCGATGGAAGGGTCAATCGAATATCGTTTCTGAACTACTGATGAATTAGAACACTTGCTTGTGACATCGGTTTGTGCCATTTGGCACGCAATTTATGAAAAATTTATTTTTTTCGAAAAATTTTATAAAATTGCGGGTGTAATTGGCTACTTAACTTTTAAAAATCAGGACATTTTTTCATATTTAAACTTCAATTGAAGGTCAATTTTTTTTCCTAAAAAGCTGTTTTTTCTCTATTTTTCATGGAAAAAAAACTTTCATATTTAAGAAAATTTTTTCATGTGACTAATGATTTCCCACTAATAAATGCATTACACTCGAAAATTCTGAAGTTTTTAAATATCGCCTTTAAAAAAATTCCATATCGGGTCAATTGGAAATGGAGTTGTAATGAAAAGTGTTTTTTATATTTTTACAGATACTAAAGTATGTTGAGAAATTTAAATTATAAACGTTTGCAAGAATGAACACTTTTATTGAAGATAAAAAATTAAATAAAAAATTTTCTCAATTTTTTTTCTTTCAAATATTACTCCGAAAAAATGTACCAATCTTCCACATCGCTGCTACCCCCTTAAAAATGGAGTGATATTTGGTCTTAAAAAGCCTACAGTCTTAAAAAGCCTGTATTCTTCCGTTAGTTTTTAGAATATGAATAAAAATTTTAGATTGTATAACCAAAAAATACGCACGCAGGTCTTACACTATCGGTTTTTAAAATTCTTAATAAATTCGCGAGCTTATTTCATGAGTCTCACGCAAAAGCTTACTCCTCCCTGATTTTTTAAGTCACAAATTTGAAACCTATATAATTAAATAGCTGATGAGTTTCTGGAGAGTAGTTACTACCGAAAATTGTTTGTGGTATTTTTTATTGCTAAAAATGGTACTTTGAATTTATCAAATTCCATAAATTTTGATTCAAATGCTTTAACGGGGTAGGTGTCGCTTTTTGGTACCTTTCAATACCGCCTCAGAACAATTCTAGGGCAGTGTGAGAAAATCTGAGGTACTTGTTTGAATATATCCTTCGTCTAACGAGGACACATCTCAAAGTCACATTGTACATCACACACCAGGTGGTGAGTCATCTAGAACAATCAATACTATTTTTAAATCTTTTTCTTTTAGACCCACACATACAAACGTCTCTCAAAAATTACTCAAGTAGCGATAATGAGAACAAAAAGTGTACGGAAGATTCTTCAAATGTCTCTTTTCTAGACTCACTGAACGCCGATTTACCAGTTTTCGACTTGCACACTCTATCTTTCTTTTAGGACGAATGTTAGACTAACAGCCGTTTTCGCAGAGTTAAAATAATGCGGTCCAAGGATCGAAAGAAATTTTGATTAATATTCTAGTTAGAATTTGACTGTGATGTAAAACCGAACATGAAGGCCGAAAAAAGGGCGCTGATTCGAACAAAAGTTACCCACCAAATTGAAGCGAGAGTTTCACGCTTCAGAAAATCTGCTTAACTAATCGAAATCTGAACCAATCCACGTCAAATTCGATAAAAGTTTAAATTTTGCTTAAAAATAATAAAATTCCTAGACATTTGATTAGATATTTTGATAATTTAAATGTATGGCATTGTTCTAGGCGGGTCATCATACACACAATCAAAATTCATGATTATGGTAGCATTTATCCGGCTTTAGCGGGTTAAAGCTAAAAAAATATTCGAATTTTGAACATTCTAGATTTTTTTCTAGATTGTTTTGAAAAAATAATTGCCACATGAGATTCCTTGGGTTCAACCCTTTAGTCATAACCGATATTAATTTTATAAATTAAATTTCTATAAAGGGCTTAAAAAAAAACCGACACCTACCCCCTTAAACCAACACGATATATTTAAAAAAAAATTAAAATTTTATGTTCGAACCTCAATTCACCCCCCTAAATTGGGTAATTAAAAAAATTTTAATCAATTTTAGGGTGTGATATTTGTGTTTAAATACCATGCTGAATACGCGGGTCCAACAATGTGTAGTATCCCAGATAATGTTTCCAAGATATTTTAACTCAAAATACGCGAAATGCTTATTTTCACGATCACCACCTCCTCGACAGGTCACAATATGACCGTCATATTTTGAGACTTCCGAATTTTTTTTTGTTTCTGTTTTGATATTTGTTCCTTTATGGATGAAGAAACCTTTATTATCATCTGCATTTTCATTCATTCTTATTCTATTTTCACTGCACTGACTAATAGTTTATTTATACTGCACAGTGACAGTCAAAACTTGTTATTTTCAATATTTATTGTTTACAAAAACGACTGTACAAATAAATCATAGAAAGAAAAAGAAAAACTTTTATAATTAGGAGGTTGAAGGCTATTATTTCTAGACGGTTAATACCTTACCATAATCAATTACAGCAATATGAATAGTTTACTGAGTTACCGAAGTAAGTTAAATTTCCGAAAAGCTTTTTAAGGGGGTCGGCGCATTTTGACAGATTTGCACTTTTTTCAATTTTTTTTGTCTTGATAGGAAACTTTTTGCCACTTCATAATTTTCAAATAAAAATTTTTTCAAACGTAAGTTGCCACTTTTGAGCTCACTTTGTT
>SCLH01000037.1:94334-116775 GCA_004367855.1 Oikopleura vanhoeffeni | reverse complement strand
TTTGGGTGAAAAATGCGTGAAATTTTAATAATGTTTTGAATTTTTTTGAAAATTTTACGAATTCAAAAATAAAAGTTAGAACTCAAATCTTTCCTAAAATAGATAAAAAAATGATTTCAATGAGCTGATACACATTTATTCTGGTTCAGCTAACGATAACAAGCACAAAAAAATAAACCAACTAATTATTTTCGTAAGTTAAATTGACGCCAGTCTGCCACATCGCTGCTACCCCCATAAGGAAAGTCTTTTAAGTCCATGTTGCAAAATATAATTTACATTCCAGGAAGTTCTGAGGCGATTTTTTTTATAAGAGTAATTTCAAAATATCTTATTTTGACATAAGTATGGAAAAAATGATTTGTTTTGAAAAAATATTTAATTTGTGAAAATCATGCCAGAGTGGTACTCTTATACCATATTTGCCTTAATATTTTTTTATTCATCAAATAATTTTATTAAATTGAGAAAACTAACGATTTTTCATAAAAAACGTGATTTTTTCATGAATATTTTGAACTTATTTAAAAATATTTTTGGATTCTTATAAGATATACTCAATCAGACAAAAGTATTAAGTTTGACATAGCACTGCGCAGTTATTGAGATAAGCATATATTTCCTGAAGCCTACCATGAGTTAGTACCACGTTGGTTGATTGACCTTGTTTTCTAAACGTTTTTTTCTAGATTCAAACATAAAAATTTCAAGAATTTGAATTTTTTTTTCGAAAATACAACTTTTTAGTTTAACTTTCGGATTTTAAACTTTTTGTTGATCATAAAAAGACTGAAGGTTGATCTCAAAATAGTTTTCTTTCGACAGCGTTCAAAGTGGAGCGTCTCTGGTACCTTCACGGAACTTTTTTTCTGAAAATAAAAAAATAAACTTAAAAAAGTTTTACAATCCAAATCATTTGATTTGAAATCAATATTATAAATTTTGAAGCAGGCGGCCTGCTGCTGGCCGTATTTTGTCGTCCAAATGTAGTCACCGTATTTTTCGCAAGTTTCATTAAGTTCGAAAGTATCAAAATTATATTCTAGCTTAGCTACATCATGCGATTGCGCATTAACAATATAATAATAAAGTTTGTTAGCTAGAAAACGGCCAAACAGAAAAATAGAATGTGTTGTTGGAACATGTTGCTGGATGACACAAAAACTTAGATCAGTTAAAATAACTTCGAGTTGAGGGACCAGTTAACGACAAAATGCAATTTTATCTGGTTTTTACGATTTTATTAGAGGTCAATTTATATAGCATTCGACCAGCTCCTGATCAGCTTCCTGCATTTTGGGCAAAAGCAGCTTGTGGAGATAAGGAAATAAATAGTAAACACCCGAAGTGGGATTGCCCTGAGTTTATCAAAGAGGTTAAAAAATTTATGGATCCAAATAGAAAGTATACGAAGGAAAAGGTTTTTTTGTCGAGAAATAATCAACCATTTTTCATAGGGAAATAGTGAAAGTTAAAATTAAACCGATAAGAAAACATAGGATACAAAGACTGATATGGGCAAATCGCAATTTGTAAAATAAATTTCTAGGTAAAAATGTATATTATTTGTCACTTTGAAATTCATAGTTTCTATATCAACCACTATCTTCGCACGATGTTTTTTAACCTACTAACGTATTTGTGTTTTGAAACACTTCGCGAAATCAATTGATTCCGCCTGTAATAATTGTTAACAATATTGTTTTAAAATATTATTTTCTGAAAGTTGAAAACAGTTTTTAAAAAATCCATGTTTTTAGAACATTTTTCGTGCAATTATAGATAAGATTGTCTCGATTTAATCATCTCAGAAAATAATTTTATTCTAGAAATACAGCATGTCACATTTTTACTTGCGACCTCAGTTTTTTGCTCGAAACTGATTGACACAATAAGAAGTTTGGTGGAAGTGAACTTAAGTTTAAGCAAAAACTGAGATCGAAATTAACTCTCAGTGTAACTATCTGGTCACGCATGACCAGATGCCCAATAATCGCAATTAAAGACCCTTAATCATATATGGATGGAGCATTTACAAAGTGATCGATTGACTATTTTAATATTTGACGTTTGCGCTTTTTTTGTTAATTTTCACTGTATCACAGTACTTTTTTTTCAAAAACTTTTTAAATCACCAAAAAATTAAGGAGGATCTTTAAAAGTGCTTAAGACATTTTTTCGATAACAGCAAAGTCCAAAAACAATCAGGTGACCTTCAAATTAAGAAATAAGGTTTTGGTTCAAGTACACAAATAGAACTCAAATAACGCCGGAAAAATGTGAGAGCAAATAAAGACATAATCTAAGAATTTTGAACATAACGGCGTTGTCCAAAAAACATATTCTTAACCTTATTTTTCAATTATTTTGCCACGTGATGTTATTTGGACTATGCTGTAATGAGAAAAAAAATCTTAAAAACTTTTATCCTCATATTTTAGACGTAATTTGAGTACTTTATCAAATTATCGTATATCGGTACTATGTTTCTTCAAAAGTACTCAAAATATTTAAAATTAGATAACGAAGTCGCGTTCTACGACAACAATCACACTATAATTAATATTCGATTGCGTCATCTCAAATTAGTCATCTCAAAAATGAGGATCGCCTTAAAACCCAAGGCAATTCTCTCCCAAGGCAGTGGTAGGGTGGTGCACAAGGGCAAAGTTGATTGAACGGCAATTTAAGTAAAAATGCATATGATTAGCCGCATATCCGCCTGATAACTAATTGAAAATAATTTGATTTTGCAAAGTAAACTTGTTTTTAACAACTAGTTTCGATTTTTATTTTAAATCATCTTCGGGATCGAGATTTTTTCAGAAATAGTTGACGCGAAACAATAAAACAATCGAGCCTCAGATTCAAAATGAGTTCTTTTGGTTATTTTATTAATTTTCGAACATATTCTTAAATGATTTATATCTCAAAACCAAAAGATTATATTAAAAGTAACATTTAGAAAATGTACAAAAATAAAAATTAATCATAAGAAGTTGATCAACTCGGCTTGAGTGAAAATCATTTCTGAGCTTAAAATTGTATCTGGTTTTGACAGATGATTGAATTTTAGGAGTAAAGCAAGTGATAAAAATCTACTGAGAAATATACCATTCAGAAGTTTTAGATTAATTAACTTTTCAACAGCTTTAATGAGCGACCAAATCTGTCGGAGAGTGAACCCAAGAAACTTTCTTTTATTGTCAATTACTATCATATGCCGGAGTCCGGCAGCCGGACATAAAGTCTTAAATTTTTCTGAAATGCTTTTCGAAATTTTTTCGATTTTTGTATATTTTCGAAATGGTACTTTTAATATATTTTTTTGGTTTTGAGGTATAATTTATATTCAAACTCATCAACTGTGAATAAAAAAACAAAAAATCTCTACCATGGCAATATATTATATAATTTATATCATATAAATCATATAATTTATTGCCGTGGTAGAGAGTTTTTCGTATTCACAGTTGATGTCTTTTTATTAATTTTTCCGATTTCTTTTTAAATAATTTGAAACAATGACTTGAATCATAATATTAACAAAGAAAACATATATATTTTATATTGTAGGGGTTTTTGAGATATATATATAATATAATTTTTCATCAAAATTGTTTTTATTCAACGTTTCGGTTTTTCCATTTTCAAGAGTGAGAAATAGAATTTTAGACTGCACAAAAAGTACTTTTTCGTTCCAAAAGCATTTTCGCGAATCGAGCCTGCAGGACGCATAACATCAACGTCGATGACATAGCTAACACGCGTTCCAGCATACGCATCCAAAATTCACAAAATAGATAAATCAGTTACCCCCAATTAAAACTTATTTGCATTCACAACTATAAAACTAGATAGTGTGATCACCCACGACTCCAAACGCCAAAAAAGTTACTTTCAAATTGTAAATTATGTATAAATATTTTGTGAATGTGAAGAGCTCATATATAGGCGAACTCAGCAATTATACACACAACTGGGCGAGTTTAAAAATGCTCGACTCGAGATGATTCTGTAATTCACCCCAATCAAACGTGTTCTGCGTATCAACAATCTTTTATGATGAATAGGCGTTGACCATGATAAACAGTAACAGATAGAGAAAATTAGATTTTTGAAGGTCATTTTAACAATTATAGAAAAAAATCTAATTCATAAAAACTCAGAAACCTTTTCGAGGGATGTGATCTGCATGGACAAACCACTCTAAACAGACAAAAAGAACCAAAAGTGCTAAAGTTCTTTGTTTAACGTGCTTTCCCTCTGGAACAAATGCCAACACTGCTATTCCAATTTATAAACGAATCGAAGCGTTGATGATGCGTCACTGAGGCCTCGACTTCGGCGAAATTGCTTTTGAACGGAAAAATACTTTTTGTGCATCTAAAATTCTTTTATTTCTCACATCTTGAAAAGGAATAAACCGAAACGTTGAATAAGAAAATTTTTGAATTGAAAATTATAATATATTTTATACATATAATGTTTTGAGGATGCGCAGCATCACCAAAAAGATTTATATTTTTTTAAATTAGAACAATTTTGCCTTATCATCAGGGGGAGATGGTTTTGTGAATAGCCGTAGTCTGTAACCTTCCCCGAGTTATTCTCGGGTAAAAATTTGGGTAGTTTTAGCTTGAGGTGCAAAAATTAATTTCCGACTAAAAAGGCGATTTCAAAATTAAGCGGAAAGAGAATGAACTCCAAATTTCTTCAAATGAAAATTTCAAACTTTACCTGCCAAAAAGCAAGAGCTGCAAATGCTAAAAATCAAAATTTAAATTTCAAACATCAAACGTGCGCTACGATTCGATATTTCGGCTAATAACAATCTTAATTAAACAGCTTGCATGATGATCTGGATAAACTAAAAACCACGAAGAAATAACGATAAAATTTTTAACGTTATTTTCTTCATAAACCAATTACATTAACATGTATAGTAGTTTTCATTTCCAGAACGAGTCTTTAACTTTTTTTGACTGTTCTCAAAAATATGTTATGGCATAAAAGTTTTTCATTTTCACAGGCTCAAGCTAATTCACTCAATTATTCAAGAGCGCTTTTGTAACAGACCATCCTAACACAGACCCACCCTAAACTCGCGGGCGTACACTACGCTATCACCGAATGGCTATCAGCTCCTGACCAGGTGTTGTTTTCAAAGAAACTCAAGCAATTTTCAAGACTATTATTTATCTATAATAAATCTCCTAAAAAACGGTTACTATCGATCAAAAAAAGGGCAGAAATTGTTCTATTATGATGAATGAAACAAATTTAAAAAATAATGAAATTATAATTTTAGAATACATATGTATATGTTCGAAAATTAATAAAATAAACAAATGAACTAATTTTGAAAATAAATATAAGAGGATTTAAACCCGCAAACAAGTGGGTGTAGCATTGTGCCCATTAGGAAATTCCCTGAATATCTAAGATTTATCCATGAAAAATGGTCAAAAATGACCGAAAATAAAAAAAACGGCAGAAGTTAATATTTTCGGAAATGTACTTGAATATTGTAGCAAATGACTTGAATTATACTTGTATAATTAACAAAGAAAAAATATATGTTGATAACGAATCTTCTGTTATAGGCTTGATTTAAAACGTCTGGTAACGCGTGACCAGATGTTACTATGAGTGAAAAATGACATGTTATATTTATGCCAGCAAACAAAGTAAATGATACTTAGGGTGGACGCGATTNACAAGTGATAATTAAGCGTTCATTGATACTTGAAATCTTTCTTGATTCTGCACAGGTGGGGGTTAAGTAACTTTTAGTAATTTTTTTTCTTTCATTAATACAATTTTACAATTTATGAATTTGATTAAAAGATATAATTTATTCACCGTTTTCGATCAATTATCATTATCAAACCATTTTCATAATTAAGAAAAATCAAGCAAAAGTCTACACAACTATTAAGGGGTGCCATAAACTCGGACGACTGGAATCAATATAACTTACGAAAATAATAAGTTGGTATATTTTTGATGCTTATTATAGTTAGCTGAACCGATATAAATATGTTTCAGCTCAATAAAATCATTTGTTATCTATTTTAGGAAAGATTTGAGTTCGAGTTTTCATCTTTGAAATCGTAAAAATTACAAAAAATTTAAAACATTATGAAAATTTTCCGCATGTTTTGCCAAAAATTATTCTGTTTTTTTATTGAAATATTTGGGTAAAAACAAAAGTAATAGCTACTCCTTTCCTAGATGCCTACATTCTTTTTTAGAAATATTTTGAAAATTTTTTGGAAATCAAGTCCAAAATTTTTTATAAGTGGTTTTTTGAATTTTCCATATTATATGGACCATATAAAATCAGGCAGAATCATTTATCAAATTTTCTAGTACAACTTTAATTAGGTCGCTGATTGGACGCAACGCTTCACGACGCGTTGCGACGGGAGTTTACCCGTCAACCAACCTTCTCGAAGGTTCGATTATGGTGACAAGAATTCGGAAAACATAATTAGTATTGTATTTATTAAGTTTCCGTACTCTAATCAACTTTTATTTGATTGCGTTTGATGGACTACTAAATTCTACGTATTTTGATGATTCACATCATTAAAACTTATCGTGAAACTCCTTATAAAATTGAAAATTTTTTGACATATGACGTCATTTCCAACGCCTACGCGTTTTTCATTTTTTTTTGAATAATTTTTTTTCCCATATCGCCGAAAATGCCCAATATCGCGAATGTGCCAATATCGCCGAATTTTTTTGCCAAAAAACTTTCGGCGATATTGGCCCCCCCAGTACTAAACTTTTTGAGAAAAGTAAACCTTAATAAGTATGCTCATATTTTCAAATCAGACACAACACATTGCTGTATAACCAAGTTCGTCAACCTGAATAATGGAGCGCATGTTGAAGGATAGAGGATAATATTTTTTATGATCTGACTCGCATTGTTGTAGCACTGATGTTACATCAGTGATGTACCTCGTATTGTACAATACGTGTAATTCGTGGCTTAATTATTAATTTGTGACCATTTTTATCTTTTTTACTTCGTTTTATTTTCTCTCGGCTCGTGTTCTATTTTTTACTTAAATTTCCGTTTTTTTCTTATTGTTTATTTATTTAATTATTTGTGTTTTAGTTTTTTGCAGACAGATTTTTTCTTGATTTTTTAGTCTTGTGGGCATCTAATATGACGAAATAAATTTGTGTTCCGAACATCTAACGCTCGCGATTAATATGACCTACAAAGACATTTTTTGGAAACGTTTCCGAAAATCTTCATTTAATTTTTTGGCAAAATTTTGAGCCCTCATGAGCCTTTAATTTCTAAATCACCATATAAGAACAATAATGCCCTGTATTATTTTGAAGGCAGCTGATTGGTCGACAATCATCACACCACGGTTTTGAATTTTTGCGCTTATTTCAAGCATAATTACAGCTTTGTAGGGTTGAGCTCGTGTTTGATATATAAACTTTACATTTTGAACTTACAGGCCCTGTAGACATCTGATATGTTTGAATCACGTTTGATATTTTCCGAACATCAACACACATTTTTCTTTAATTTCAAACAATTTTCACTCAAAAAAACGTAAAATGATGTCTTTACAACCTTTTTTCAGTCCCGTTTTGATACTGAAAACATGAAAATCGGGGACATCATTTTTTTCTGTTAGGTTGAATTTAATATCCACCAATAGAGAAGAGCTTTTTCCATTTTTTTTCTTGTTTCATAGTTCATTCAGAATTTTTACCACACATTTTGTACTACACAGAACCATAATTTGGTATAAAGTAAAGCATTTTTTTCATTCCTATAACGCGTGTTATTCCGGAGTAAATATTTCATTTTATGCAAATATAAATCCTATAATCTTTGACCAATTTCGAGGTGTGGTTTTAGCGTCATTGGTTTCGTTTTTTCACTGTTTAAACCAATCAGTGTCAAATGCAATAATCGGAGTGAACACTTTTGGTTAAAATGTAAATTTCAAGAATTTAAATTTAAGAGTTTCAAAATTTTCAATGTCAATCAATACTAATATTGGGAACAACATTCACATTTAGCACGTCATATATTATAAAACACTATTGAATCTTAACTCGTAGACTCGATTTATGCCAACGCGTCGCCATACACCATTAAATCGCATTTTACGGCAACGCGCCCGCTTTAATCCACTACAATGACAGATCAGTTGATAAGTTATCGATAAAACTTTTGAACAAAATGACGTGTTCGCTTTTTTTTTTTGAAATTTTTCACCTGTATCAGTACTTATTTTTTGCAAAAATTTTTTAATCACCAATTAAACACTTTCATCAGTGATCCAGAAAAAATTCTAAGACATTTTTTCGCTTACATTATAGCACGAAATGATCGACGTGACGCGTATATATCAAGAAATCAGGTGGCAAAATAGTTACTGGTTTTTTTTTTCAAACAATAATGCTTAATCACTTTTTGAAAAAAGTGAAAAGGTTCTTTAAAAAGTTGTTTAAGACTTTTTTATCACAATCAAGTCCTAAAAACGATCACGTGACCTTCCAATTAGCACAATTAGGGTTATTGGTTAAAGTAAACAAAATAGTGGATCAAATTACGGCCGAAATTTTATTTGGGCAGATGAACACCGTATTTAGGTTTTTGAACATATGAATATTTTTACACAGTCACGTGATTTATTTTTCGAGAAATAAGGATTTAGAATATGACTATTTCAAACCTTTATAATTATTTTCGTCCACCCCCAATGATTCAGTATTCGGACTTTGTTGTAATGAAAAAAGTCTTAAAACGTTTGTTTTGAAGTTGACCCTGGAATTTTTTTGACGTAATATTGAGTACTTTTTATTACTTGAATATTGGTACTACATGCGTGTTTTTTCAAAGTACTTCCAAATCACCCGTGGCGACCCCTTCAAGAATTGTAACGAATTTTCTAGGACTTCTTTTAAGCATTTTACTGGAGTAGATGGCCTCAGTTAAATAGAGCATTTCTAGAAGTCAACTTTCGGAACATTGATCACTAAGAATCAGTGAGAAGTTCATGCGTAGGCGTGTCTCTCTTTTTCTCTCCGAGAGATAAGATTCCGATGAAATAATTTAAGAGTCATTATATAGAGAATTTTGTAAACATTCATTATTTTTAGACAGACGATAGAAAATATTTGAGTTTTCGATCTTTATCATTTTTGGTAGAATGCGTAGCCACAACGTTAAATCACACGTTAAAGAGTTAGAATGGCCTACGCCATTTCTAAGCCCAAAAAAGTGATAAAAGGGATATGAGGTAATTGCAAATATATCAGGTCTTAATTTCATTTTATTATGCATTTTGTCTGTAACTGGAGGTAATTTTTGCACTTCTTTGTTTCTTCCTCATAAATGCTTTAATTCGTTTTGAAATTTATTTGTTTTTTTTATTGTTTGCAAATTGGCAACCGATTTATTTTTAAGCTAATTGGAAAAATGAATGTTGATAATGAACTTTGGCTATACTGGCTGGATTTAGTAAGATATGGCGACGGCGTTGGCATAGAATCGAGTCTGGTACAGATATGGTCTAAGAGTTACGGTTTTAAGGATTCTGGCATCGCCTAGGTTAGAAAAGCGAGCACATAGCGATGGTGCCAAGGTAAGTATTGTACATCGTTGGCGACGGGTCATATTCTTTTAAGAACGAGAAAACGAGTCGACTCGCAAGCTTCACGTTTTTAAAGATTTTTTCCATTCTGAAATGGATATCGACCAAGAAAAATGTTTATATTTTGGTCAAATACCAGCTTAATACGAGTTCAATTGAAAAAAAAAATTCTAGTTTATTTCTTGAAGTTTTTTGAAATACAAGTGACATCAATTTTTAATATCATCCTTATACGTAGGTTTATGTCAATTGCCACCTCACTCAACCTTCGGAAAATGGCCACAATATTATGTTCCTATTATGCAAGATCTTCGTATTTTCAAAAATGGCTTTGATGACTGTTCTGTTTCATCGGGTTGCTTAGAAGAAAAGGAAACATTATTAAGTCACAGTGAGGGTCCGAACCGGTGAAATTGTCAATTATTTATGAGAGTTGCAAATTTAAAACAAATACAAGCAACTCAAAGGCAAAATAAATATATAAGTTTAAAAAACGAGAGAATTTTGTGATAATAACTTTGTTTTAAACTTTGAATTGAAAAATTTGCATAGATTGCAATCTTCCGCTCATCTCAATAATTGAGATTTTCATGCTTATTCTTATTATATAATTTACTTTATGAGTCAAATAGAGTGTCGAGGAAAAAACAGGTTCCTACGATTCAAATAATTTCAGCGCGCTAATTAATGATTTTCGAATATAATTTCTAAAGATTGAAAGTTTTAAAATTTGATAATCTGTCGTTTGACACTATCGACACTTTATTTGACTTATATGGATTAAGGGCTCTTAACTGACAGATCTTGACTATTTGAAATATGCAGAATTCGAGAATTAGATTGAATTACCCTTTCCAAATCGGACCAATGAAATCGGCCTATTCTGCAATATAGGTTTTTGACTGGGTACTAGTATCCCGCGTTGTTTGTATCATTCAAATAGTCACGATCTGTCAAATGAGGGCCCTTATATAGTACTGGAATAACAATCTTTCAAAATTTATAATCAGAAATAAAATGCAAATTTTTTTCAATTTAAAACATATTTTTGCACTAATTTACCTTAGGAGGAAAATTCATATTTATCGAATTTCATATTTATCAAAAATATATAATTTTTAATTGGCGCGTGGTTCTCCCGGTTCGAACCCTATTTACAGTACAAAAAAATTGGCAGAAACTAAACAAGGAATACAAGAATTATATGGATGCATGAAATGGGTGAAATATGAAGGCATGAAATATCAAAATTGCTAATTTCTAGAAACGAAAAGATTTTAAGCCAACATATATCCCTTTAACACCTTTTGGGTGATTTGATAGATGTAGGCTGAAAAGAAGAGAAAGCGGCCTCATGAGTGGCTAGAAGGGGTCTCAGGAGTGTTAGGATTGTCTCCCCCAACCTACATCTTTCAAATCACCCAAAAGGTGTTAAAGGGATATAGTTCGTCAAAACGTTTGGTTGACAACTTTTGTCGAAAAATATAATTTCTAAATAAAATATTTCGCTTTTGCACAGCCATTAATTAAATTTTGTGAAAACCTTCTTAATATTGAAGTTAAAAATGTTTTTCGTATTGCTAACGTTTTCGATATTTTATATCAATTTGAGCCAAAATATTAAACAGTTAAAGGGGTTTTTCATCCAAATATGCTTGCAAATATCATTTCCGCCAAAAAATTTCCGGGTAAATGGGGTATGAAAATGTTGTGACGAATATAAAAATTAATTCATTTTTTTATTCGATCATTTCAAAGAACAATTATAGACCATAAAAAGCAGTTAAATACCCAGCAAAAGAACAATTGGCATAAAGAACCCCTCTTAATTTTTATTTAAATATCAAAGTAGAATGTTTGATTTATGAAAATCGCTCCAAATGTTAATGCAACATTTTAACGAAAACGATAGTGTTCTGATGAGATATGTTATTTCAAATCGTGATATCAATTTCTTAATGCAAGATTTTCAAATAATTTTTATATCATTTACTATGAATTATGGTCAGTATAACGATTATACAAGAATAAGATTTTAAACCCACTAAGGAATTTTCAGTTTTTTTGGGTTTCCATAATTAAATCATTCGACAACTTTTTTCAGCTGAAGAAAAACATGCCTGTCCGAAAGAACATCGTCATAAACGACTTTTGAAATTATGTAAATAATATGTGACTTATAAACACTGAACTCACATATTATTAACATGATTTAATGATTTATTAGTAAGTTTTAATACTTGATATTTTTAATAAATTGATTACTAATAAAAAAACGTTTACTGTTTCGATTCTTTTTTTTGAAAATGTTATAAATTCGACATGAAATTGAATAAACTGTTTTGATTAATTCTGTAATAAATTATGTGCCACTCAAATCGTGTAAAATATTTTATTTGAATTTCCACCCGAGAGCGGTTTGTTATGTCCAATTTTAGCAACCAAAAGTTCGAATACGGAGGGCACGTTAATCCGCCAAAAAATTATCCGGCAAAAAAACTAATTTTGAACCGGAATTCATTCGGCATTTGAAAATGACTTATCTTATTTGGTTTCTAGATAACTCAAAATATGAACACAAATATCTAGTGAATAATAACATGAAAAAAATTGGTCCGAATCGAATTATAATTTTTTTCTGAGATAACTGAAATTATTGAATTATAATTAAATAATTTCAATTACCTCAGAAAAAAAATTAAAAAATAATTCGATTTTGACCAATTCTTTTCAATGTTATTATTCACTAGATATTTATGCTCAGTTTGAGCTATCTAGAAACTAAATCAGATCGATCATTTTCATATGCCGAATGAATTCCGATTCAAAATTATTTCTTTTTGGCGGATTAACGTGCCCTCTTAAATACGTTATTATATGTGCGAAATCCTTATGTCTGGATTATTCACCCGTTCAAAATATAAAAAAAAAACCTTTGAATCCGTCCACTCTAATCCCAATTTTCTTTGAAATGTTAATTTGTTCTGTAAAGTCTATAATTTAAATTCTTCACCTGAAAAGACTCAAACCGATGCTTTACATTACATTAAAATGTCGAGTGATTGGAGTTTGTACTTAATTTTTACGAAACGTGAAAAAGTTTTTAGACCAAATTAGTTGAACAAAATTTTTAGATTCCTTTACTTAGTATTTCATGTTAGAGAAACATCATAGCAAAAGGTTATTAGGGCTAAGCGGTAGTCAAAATAAATTTAATCTGCCCGTTAAGGTGCTCGCAGCATAATTCAATTTCTAATCCGATTCCTTAGAATCCAAATGCGGATTTACAAAAGGTTGTTTGAAAAGTTTAGAAATTAGGGCAATTGATTCCTAAGAATAAATTTGATGAAATGTTGGAAATATTTTTTCAGCAGTGAGTTAACATTATTAACTTTACAAAAAAAAATTAACAAATACCAATAAAGCTTTTCTTAACTCCCGTAGTGGCCGACAATCTCTGACCGTAGGTCTTCCCTCGACGGCGACAGCCTGAGTTGAAGCATCTATACCGAACTTCATTACAACAATATATTTTCAATGAATAATCAATACTTACCAAAAATTTTCTACTTTACCGCATGCACACGTTAATGTAAAACAAATTATCAAACAGAATTACTCAATGAGCATATAGGGAAAAATAACAAACCTCTCATTTTTGCCGATCTCTCAACAACAAGGTGCAAAAACACACAAATCAGGGTAATTACATTTCATAACATATAAATTTAAACCCGCACCAATCTGGTATTGCACCTGCCAAAAAAATGGAAATTTTCCATCACCCATCCTTAGTAAAATAAATTCTTTAAAACAATGCGATTATCCTTGGGCATGAAATAATTTATCCAATCTTCTCTGTCTTCTCTTCGCCGAACGCATTATATGTATCAGTTTCCGGAGTTTGCTGCTTCAGAACATGCCTATTTGAGTCGGCAGCGCCATTTAAAACTGCCAAAGAAGCTATAATTACCTGATCGATATTTTAACAGGCGTTCTCCACGTGAGTTGGAGTAATTGAAAGAAGCGCATATTTACAGTAATTTGAAAAGTACTCAAATAACGTCAAAAAATCCAGTCGGTAACTTCAAACCGTTTTTTAAGACAATCTTTTTCCATATACATTAAAGTCAATCAAAATCACGTGATCCAAAAACTTCAAAAACTAAGGTTTGAAAACTAGTCATTAGATAATTATCATTCTTTCTTAGAAAATAAACACGTATCAGTGATGACCGTGCTTGAGAATATTACATTATGTATTCCATAACTCTCAAATATGTAGTGGTTATAGGCCCAAAAAATTTTCGCGTATATTGATCACTATTTGTCTCACTTTAACCAAAACCTATATTTTCTAATTTGAGTCCACGTGATCGTTGGTCTTTGGCTGTAATAGAGCAAAAGTCTTTACAAACTTTTAAAGAACTACCTTCACTTCTTCAAAAAATTATTTAAGTAATTTTTGAAAAAAACAACAAATTTTTGGCCAACCTATTCCTTGAATATCAGTCTCACGTGATCACTTTAGCTTTGCTGTAATGAAAAAGAAGTCTTAGATTTTTTTTTGGTCCCGCTCAAAGCTTTGTTGATGATTTAATTTTGCCAAAAATAAGTACAGTACAAAGTTCCGAAAAAAAACGCACCAACGTCATTATTCAAATAGTCGATCGTATCACTTTGTAAATTTTCATTACCATGATTTAAAGCGCCTAAATCATAAAGGCCCACTTGGCCATCGATGCGCGAAGACATACGGGAGGCTTAAGGGGTTGGGGATGTTAGAGAATCGATGAGATGACAAGCAAAGATGTTTTATTATTATCTAGTATCCGCTCAATAACAATAATTTATTCGTTAAAGTGATGAAGATTTACGCTGCGTAGTGGATGGATGAGATGTATGATGATTACCAGGCCGCTTAAGCTGGCGTTCGTCTCGTCTCTGCGTGCTCAAACTTTCCCTTTGATGGAATTTGAACAATACACATCTGTTTAACCTAAAACAACACGAGAATAATTTTTTCAACAAAACGAACGTCGGTAAAATATGACAGATATTCGTAAGTCTTCATAACATTTTTCTGTTATATCAAGTTTTAACAAAATTACCAACTTATTCAGATTCTTAACATGAAAGTTCTGAATCAGTTGTACCGTCTCTAAAACAAACAGAAATAATTTACTTCAACGAAAAAAAGTGGATAAAATTAGACAATATTTCGCAATAGGTTTCAACATTTTCATGTTTTTATTTAATTCTTAGCAGAATTGAATCGAGATTTACAGATTTTTGTGTGAATTGAACAAATTGTTACTAGTTTTTCATTTTTGCCAGGACAAACAGTGAGCCATCCTTCCACCACGAATTAAAAACAATTTACATTGCATTGACAGAGATCTTTAGTTACTCCCTTTATACTTGTGTTCCTCATTCTTTCTTACTCTGCCCTTATCACATTCCAGTTTCCAGCTGCGAGGAGAAGCTTTTTTCGCCCAGCAATAATCCAACCCATTCATACACCAATGATCTTAGTGGAAACCAACATCTCTTCATACATCGCTCTTGAAACTAGAAAAGCGAAACATTTCGAAATAAAAAAAGGAAAAAAATAATTCATCGAAAACTTGATTTAAAAACGTTCTATAGATTGTATTTTGAAAATCGGATTATGTAACTTTTATCATAATTGTTCTGATTTTATTATTTTTAATCAATAAAATTAAAGACTTTTCAAAATAGAATTAATAGTCAGACTTAATAGACCATAATAGACTGACGAAAGGATAAAAGTAATTTTAAGTATCAAGTATATAATAGATATCCCTTTAACGGATTCATAGTTAAAAGGATATATGGACCATATATATATTATATGGTTCTACATTTTATAATCGTCTCAAATAATAATTATCAGAAACATTCAAAATTGCGTCCATAATATGGACTCCATATACTGTTAACCGATTTAACATGCATCTACTAAATACGGCGTGAATTTTTAGAATTTAAAATTTACATAACTTTGTGAGTACTGCTCCGGTGATTCGCTAGTTTAATAACATATCGTAAAGCCGGGAAGAGAGCCCATTTTGATTAAATCAAGCCAAAATTTCAGTATCAATGATACTGTATAATTTAATAAAAATTGGCCCTCTTCTCAGATTTGAGATATAAACTTTATTTTCAGTCTCTGTGTTTTAGAACACTGCTGCGCCTGTAAGGATTAAGTGTGTTGTTTCTACAAGTATATCCCTTTATCAAACTGTTGTTAATATCCCGGCCCTGATAAGCAAACGTAGTGTTTTTTTAAGTAGTAGGGCCGGGATATTAACAAAAGTGTGAGAAAAGGATATTCCATCATCCTTATGAGATAAAAGTCAGTTTATTGGTTTATAGTATACATTTTTCCAAGTATACGGAAAATAAGAAGATTATGTTGCTCTCTAGCGCTTGAAGTTCAAGCCTTGAACGTTCAATTAACTGAATACGATGAAATTAACGTAAAAATTAAATTGTGATTGTTAGAGTTAAGAAAATTAATCGAAGATCCTGAAAAAACTATTTTTTCTGATTTTTTAGGAAAAGGTCGTTTAATAATATTTGCGTATGTACTTAGTGAATAATATATTAATTCTGGTACCGAGGAGTGAATTTGAAACCCACTTTTAGTACAATGATCTGAAAGTTAAATTGTATTTTTTTTTCATCAAGGAAGAAATGTGAATTCCCTGAAGATTAAAAATTATCGTCTTACCAGTCGATACATTTCGGTTAACCTACCCGTAACACACCTAGAACAGTTTTGTTAATATATTAAACCAAGAAATAACCATGTCAAAATATACCCAAAGTCTCTTACTCAAAATAAGGTATCTTTGGTGTATTTGCCATGAACTACATTTCTTGGATTGAACTATTTACATAATAATATCTCATTCTTGCTAAACCATTGCGTCACGATACTTAGAAGCTCACAATGCAGCAGTTAATTTTTGATCGAAATCTTAATTTTTGAATAAAATTCACCACACTTACAACCAGGGTGTACCATACTTAGAACAAGGTGCACCACACTTACTGACCGCAAGAATGACATTGGGGAAAATTGAATAGACTTCATACATGATTATTATTGACTTACTTGTTATCAAACGGCTTAAATGACAATGAAAATTTTTTCTTTCCAATAAGAAATATATATGGATTGACTCGAAGACTTTAAACATGAATCTGTACCAAGACTCGATTTCCGGCAACTAGTGACCATTCTTATAAATCAACCCATATAAGCAAAGTTTCATTATCAACATACATTTTTCAATAGCTTAAAATAATATTCAGCCAATTTGCTATACAATTAAAAACAAATTAAACGAATTAAAAGGCATTTAATGAGGATAAGAAAACAAAAAGGTGCGAAAATTACCTCCAGTTACACACAAAAGTGCAACAATAAGATGAAATAAAACCTTAATTTATATTCGAAACTACCTCATATAAAATTTCAAATGATTTTCTATCGCTTTGTCTATAATTAATTATATGTTTTTCACAAAATTCTCTAGTAAAATGACTCTCAAATTTTTGTGAAATACATATTTCTCGTGAGAAGAAAGATTTGCTCTCACCTTCTCTCTCGCCTACGCATTCTTATGTAATCAGCATTTCGAAAGTTATGACTTCTAGAAATGCTCTATTAAAACCGGAGGCGATACTATAATGCAATAAAAGTCTTTCAAATTCCTTACGATTATTTGAAGGGGTCTTCCAAGTGATTTGAGTACTTTTGAAACAAAGGGCATGTAGTACCAATATACAGTAATTTGAAAAAGTACTCAAATTACCTCAAAAAATTCCAATTTCAACTTCAAACGTTTTTAAGACATTTTTCTCATTACACCAAAGTCCGAATAAAATCCCGTGACAAAATAATCCAAAAATAAGGTTTGAAATATGTCATAAATAAATCCTTATTTCTTGAAAAATAAGATCACGTAACTTTTTTGGAAAATATCATTATGGTCAAAACTCTTAAATTAGGTGTTTATTAGCCCACAATTTTTTCCGGCGTAATTTGAGTACTATTTGTGTACTTGAACCAATACCTTATTTCTTAGTTTGAAGGTCAGGTGATCGTTTTTGGACTTTGGTGTAATGTAAAAAATTCTTAAAAACACCTAAAAAACATCTTAACTTATTTTAAAAAGTGATTTAAGCAATTTTTGAAAAAAACAGTACTATTTTGATCGACTTTATTTTTGAATATACGGTCACGTGATCATTTTTGGGCTTTGGTGTAATGAAAAAAGTCTTAGAATTTTTGTCTGATTACCATGAAAGGTTTTATTTGGTGATTCGAAAAATTTTGCAAAAAATAAGTACTGTAATACAGTAAAAATTTTCAAAAAAAAAACGCACAAACGTCAATTTGTCTTCAAGTTAATCGATAACTTTATAAATGATCTTGTCATTAATCTTTAAGCGTCGTAAAATGCGATTAAATGGTGAATGGTCACTACTTGCCGGAAATCGAGTGTACGAGTTAAGAACCCTAACTGTACAAATCTCGCCGATTTAAAATCTACAAAAGTGTGAGGTACTTACAGCGAATTAAAAACTTGTATGAAAAGTAAACATATGAAATCGGAATTAGTTTCCAGCCAGTCATAATCACGCAATTCGCATCATTTGAACTGGATAGATTTGTACGTTGAGGTTAATCTTCATCATTTTTTCATCGATTTTTATCGATGTCAAAATCATCAAATTTCATTCTGAATCCTGCGAATTTTCATTTTTACAATATTTCCGTAATTCCGTAATACTGACCTAAAACATTGCAAATTTTTCAATATAAATATTGTTTTTTTTAACATTTCGATTTATTTAATCATCTTCAGAATGAGAACTTCTCATTGAGAAGATAAATTCTATTCAACGAAAGACACAGCACATAAATATTTTTTTTCATTCGGGCTCTCAGATAGGTTGGCTAACTGAAGGCCCGATTGTAGAATTCAAAGTAGGAAAGTAAAACATTATAGTAGTGATCTTTAAAAACCGGGTATTTCGGATTTTCTTTTTATCTTAATTTCAGTGCAAATGTTTGTATTACTTAGTTTAGTGGTCAATTTTGGTTCAAGTTTTTGATCAATTTTGCGTTGACCACCCCTTAACCCTGATACTCAAACAGTGCCGATTGGCACTGAGTGGTCATTCAGCGCCCACGGTTTCTTAGTAAAATACATACGAATTTCATGAAATTTAAAATGCTTAAGTTTTTCAACATTTTCTATCTGTCGGTTCTAAAATTGATTTTCTAACTTTTGTAGTTCGTGAGTTAGAGCTATTTCGTTGAGTCGGAATCGTGAAACTGAAAAGAATAAGATTAGTTTTCGAACTTGAAAATTATTTTTTTCTAAATTTTGAAGTCAATTCTCCGTAGAAAATTAAAGGGTGGATGCATCCGATGCGACTCTGATTTTCTGCCTGTACATATGTATTATATGTATTATATTACAAAAATGCCTCAAATCGATCGTTTATGTTTAAAAAATACAAAACAATCCAAAAAATAAAAATAAATTTCGAAATTTTTGAACTTTTTTTTTGCATAATTTGCTAAATATACGTGTCTAGGTTGAAAATTCTGATATTTCGTAAGAACATTTTTTGATCAGTAAATCGTCAGCTTAATTTCAGTGGTATTTTCACTTTCATCACGTGACATTTTTTTTCGAGTTTCTTTTTGGGAATTGACCAAAAAAATCATATTTAGGATTATAATCAACAAATTCAGATGAACTTGTGCTTTAATGGGGTATCCGACGGGTTTTACTGATTTTCATACGTTAGTCCTGAGCTAACCGCAACTCGTTTCGAGTTCAAACTTCGGATTCTTAAAGATATGTGTTTGACATTTTCAAAAAATGGTGTCCAAAGTTTTTGTATGACCGGACCGGCCGGTATACCAGTCCAAAAAGTGATTTTTTCCATTTTTTAGTACAACTAGATCTAGCTCCTGGATATCAAAAATTTCTCTTTTTTTCAGGATAATTTTTAATTTGTGAGCTTAACAGCTGTGCGTGGCCTGAATTCCATATTTCATGATATTTAAAGAAATTTATAAAATAAATGGGTGTTTTTGCACATGTTCGCTGGTACAATGGCCTTTCGTCGAACGATATCAGATTTTTTTTAAATAAAAGCACTTCTTTAAAAGTGTTAAAAGCGAGGAGGTGCGTCGAGTTTTTTTTGCAATTTTCATCATACTTAATATTTAAGATGCATTAAAAGTTCATTTACCCTCAAATTCGTCAAAAATAGGAATTTGAAGAAAAATTCCAATACTTTTTTTGAGTAAAAATCATAATTTTCAGTACATTTTTGTCAGTAAGTTGCAATATAAAAATAAGTTGTAAAATAAGTCAGATTCGATGTCTAGATCACGAGAAAAAGTTAATAACCTGAAAAAAAATACTTAGAAAAAATTCCATAATTATGCAAAATTCCAAAAAAAATTTAATCGAAATGCATTTTTTAGGTTCTTATAAGCAAACAGTTAACAATAATGAAAATGCAGCTAAAATCAAGTTTCTATCTCTTCTGAGTCTCGAAATACTGCCTACGTCGGATACCCCAAATTTCTGGATTTAAGGGTATGGTGGTTCCTAATTTGACATATTCTCGATAAAATATTAGCCGAACAGGGCCTCGAATGACATTATAACTGCAGAAAATGTAGGAACCACCATACCCTTAAGAAATTATTTGAAAATTTGTTCTTTCGAAAATTAAATTTTTTATGTCCATTCTCAAGATTTAATTTAGAGTGAGCTAATGCAACAAAAATGAGAGTGAACGATGTATAACTTCGAAAGATAAAGTGCGGTTCATGAAAAAATTACTTGGAAAAAATATAAAATTTTGGATATTTTTTTATAATTTTTTTTGGAAGCAAACCAGTAACAAAAATGAGAATGCAGCTAAAATTAACTTCCTATAACTTCTGAGTCTTGAGATACAGCCTCTATCGGATACCCCCTTAATCTAATAAAAAAGCTTAAAAGAATACGCAGTAAAAATTTGAGCCATTTTGAAAAATTTATTCTCGAGGAGATAGATTTTAAAGTCTGAGAATGCCTAAAAACGTCGATTATTTGCCGTTCTAGAATTGGTCGGACATCGGATCAAAAAAATCTTGTGCTTTAATTTCGGCATGCTATTGTTACGTGTGCTGTGAAAATGTGAGCTAATTTGAATATATCGTCTCGGATGAGATATATTTTGAAGTTACGAAAAAGTCTCCTTATAACGATACCGTAACTATCAGTGTAATCATCGAAAACAATTTCTGATGAACTGAGTCGCAAGATCAAGGATAGACCTACAAATAAGTATTTTCAGTTTTGCGCATGAGGTCTTAGTTTTCAATATAATTCACCGATAATATATCAAATCAGAGTCGCATACCTCCTTGAAATGTGATTCTTATCCAAAAATGATGAAAACAATTGACCGTCTAATCAAAACTTAGTTTTTAAAAACAGATTTTTCGCATGTCAAATTTATTTTCGCATATTTTAAAAAATCGCATAATTTCAGCGACGTCAGAAAAAAATAAATATATAAATTAAATCCTGTATCAGTGATTATTTAATCGTACACATAATTGT
Source organism: Oikopleura vanhoeffeni (assembly GCA_004367855.1). NCBI lineage: Eukaryota > Metazoa > Chordata > Appendicularia > Copelata > Oikopleuridae > Oikopleura > Oikopleura vanhoeffeni. Next base: position 95,450 of record SCLH01000037.1, on the reverse strand, counting down.
TTGGACTGCAAAATGAGTCTTATTGTACCTTTGTGACATGTATAGAAAATAAATTATGATTTTTCAAATTTGGTACGTGCCGATTGAGGGTTGTTTTAAAATCCTGAGTATACGGGTTAAGCTAACTTCTCTTCGGGGGTTTCGGTTTTTTTAGCCCTTTATAGAATTAATTTATGATACATTAATTATGACTTAAGGATGTGGGCGACGATAATTGAGATTTCTCAGAAAACTTTTTTGATTGCCCCATTTTGTTGAGAATTTTACACTGAGTTTTTTTAAAGCGTAGGATTTTTTCTGAATTTTGATTTTTTCAAAAAAAGTAGGTTTTATAAAATTAATAGTTCAAAATTTGACCAAAAACTAGAAATTCACAAGTCGTTCCTGAGACTTTTGAAGTTAAAAAATCGAAAAGAGCTTCCGTTCGGATCTTAATTCCAGGCTTGCGGCTAATTTGATGTACAAATAACAAAATTCTAGTATTTTCAAGGAGAGTAGGCTTTTTTGCGTGAGGCTCCTAAATACGCTGTTTGAGTACTAAGGGCAACATTTTTAAAATTTTCTTCCGCTCGGAGATGCGCTCTCATTTGTTGAAGTTGAATTGCAAATAACAAGAAAAAATTTGATAAGGAAGACATGAGGGGTAGGCTTTTTAGTGCTTTTAGGGACGCCTACTAAAAACCATTTTCTGAGTGTAGGTTGGGGTATCAGATGCTCTGAATAGTACTGGCACTTTCCTTACGAGTTGTACTACGTATTTGGAAAAAAATTATTATTCCTGAAGCCAGGTTTCTCAGAAACTTCACTTGAAAATGTGTAAAAAAAACCCAATTATCGTCGCCCTCATCCTTAAGGGAGTATATCCTCAAGGGAGTATATCTGGGCAGGGGGTTTTTTAACAAAAAAGTTTATTAACAAAAAAAAATTTTAACAGAATTTTTTTTAACAAAACATTTTTTAACAAAACATTTTTAAACAAAAAAGTTTTTTAACAAAAAAAAATGCATTTTTTAACAAAAAAACCATTTATTAACAAAAAAACCATTTAATAACAAAAAAAACATTATTAAACAAAACAAAACATTTATTAACAAAACAAAACATTTTTTAACAAAA
>SCLH01000037.1:51086-63850 GCA_004367855.1 Oikopleura vanhoeffeni | reverse complement strand
AAAAAAATGGTGCATTAACCATAAATAAATTTTACATAAGACGATTTGAAATTTCAAAACTCAAAAATTGCCGGTCATTGGTTCCGGTCATTTTAAGAAGAATAATGAATTATAATCATAAAAATGAAATTAAAAGAAACTAATCGATAATTTGCACATTTTAATATGATTTAATTTTTATTTACAATTATTTTGTGGAAATGCGGGCCACAAATAAATTATACAATGTAATGTCACACATCTGCTTTTTTTTTCATTTTTAAATAAACTCTTTATTAACAGAGATTTTCAATGGTTTTTTTAACTAGAACTTGCGAAAATTATATAATTTCCATAGGTGTATAGAACTAATAATAAAAATATAAAAGCAGAAAGGTTGCAGGAAGATCCTTACGGAAAGTTTCGTAATGAAATCTAAAATGATGTGTTCGGACAGCTTATCTTTCAATCATCGAACTTCTCCTTGCAATCTTTCTGTATTTTTTTCCGTTGGTGATTTTACGGCAGGTAATCAGCATTGTTTGTTATCGTTACAGGATTTTCGGTTTTTGTGCGCGGTGGTGGAGGACGAATTGAGATAGGCATTAGTATAAAAGTGTCTTTTTTAAAAATAATCGACTTTCATTGGACACTAACTTTTATCGCAGTAAACTTTTAGACTTCAGTGAACAAAAAATGAAATTACCTCTATTAAACTGGCTTGGAAAAAATGACAGGTGCGAAATGAGGTCAGGGTCGACGAACAAATTTTGGACACTTAACCCTCCGAAGCATATAAAATAAAGTTCCGCCTAGGCATAATAGCCTTTCAGGAGACTATACTTTGAGCGTTGTTTACAGAAAACTCTTATAAGATAAACCTTCAATTTTTCCTTCATGATCAAGTTAAAGAGTTAAATTTTGAATTTAGTATCCGAAAAAATATTAAAAATATTTTTAGATCCACATTTTTGAATTTTAAAATGTATAAAGAGAAGTTTTTGCGATCATTTTTTCCATCATTTGTGGCTGATTTAAAGTGAATTAAGCCTTTCAAAAGGCTATATGCCTCGGATGTTTAACAATTCCACCGACGATCACATATATACATTTAACAATACTCCATAAGAAATACTAAATTAGTATCACTAATAAAGTATCTCTTCGGTCGATTTGCATTATTTTTGTGCTATTATTTGTGTGAGGCCATAGCTATTATATAACCTATATGATATAGCATATAGCCTATATCATATAGGCTATATAATAGCCTATATCAATATATTCGAAAAAATGGCGCGCCATGGCGTGATGAGTTGTTTGTATTGGTGCCGTATAGGCTATAGCCTATAGGGCACTAATACAAACAACTCATTAGTAATGAGTCATTACGCCATTTTTTCGAGTATATTTATTGAGAGCCCGTGACTATTTGAATTAGTTACAATGCGAGTCTATTATTGGGATGCCCCTCGAATTTCATTTGGTTATTTTAAAATTCGGGGTTTTTAATTGGCTGTAAAGATCACGCGCTATTTGTACCTTTCATATAGTCACGATCGCTTGGTCGACGGCCCTTAATCTTTATCTTTTATCGAGGAAAAACGAACATTTTGAGTCAAATGCGGCGAATTAATCCGAATTAATTCGGCTTTTGAAAACGAGTCATCTGATTAAGTTTTCAGATAGCTCAAACTGAGCACAAATATCTAGTGAATAATAACATGAAAAAGAATTAGTCCGAATCGGACTATTTTCTATTTTTTTGGATATCACTGAAATTGTTTAATTATCAGTTTTTGTCAAAAAATTGGAAACAATGGTCTTATTTGGACCATTTCTTGTCAATTTATTCTTTTTTCAATATTTGTGTTCAGTTTGAGCCATTTGAAAACTCACTCAGATGAGTAGTTTTCAAAAACCGAATTCATTCGGATTAATTCGCCGCCTTTGACTCAAATTGCTCGTTCTTCCTCGATTAATGATAAAGTAATTGAGTTTACACCGGAAAGTTCCAAAATATTTTGAACGCCAAACTGAATATATAACACAATATACATTCAAAATTATTAATAAAAACAAGCTTATCCGTAACCGGAAAATATTCATAAAGCATCCTTAATTTTGAAAAGTAGAACATCAGAAATGTTTTTATTACAATTATGGTTACAGTATCTTCAGAAGGCATCTTTTCCCAAATTTGAAGTCTATCTCCTCCCAGACGATATAACCGAGGGAGTTCAAATTTTGACGAATGTCAATATTCAAAGACGAGGAGTCGCCGCTTATAAGGCTTGTCAAATATCCAAGATGGCGGTTGAAAGCGAAATGTGCAATAAGTGATTTTTTTATATTCTGCATACAACTCATATCCTTTTCCAAACGGAACTCCATCTCACAAACGTTGACTATCTATATAGTGCGTGTTCGAATCCCACTGATGTTGTCTAAGTGAATGTCTTAGTGATTGCTTGAGTGATTACACACCGATAAAACTTAGCGGTCCCATTATCAAGACCTTTGCCTATAATCATACTCAACACAATCACTAAGACACATTAGTGGGATTCGAACACGCGCTATAGCGATAGTAAACGTTTTCGAGATGAAGTTCCATAGGATAATTTTTTTTTTATTTCATATTTATAGTTCAAAATTTTCAGAAAATGAGCCTCACCAGATAAATACAGTAATAAAGGATTTTATATTTCTCGTTTAATTCATTTTCGCAAATGATCACAATATTGACCGTAGGCCCATAAACACAAATTGATATTTCAAGTTTGAGTTTGTTGAAAAATAAGTCCCCCATCGGCCGATTCGGGGCTCATTTTCCGAAAATTAAAATTATTAGTTAAAAGTTTTAACTTAACACACAATTGGTGATGATTCAAAAGTGAAACTGAGCATACTGTTTCTTGGTGGCGGAATTCACCGGGTGAATTAACTTTAACCAACAAGTTAGTGAAATATATAGGGACCAGATCCCTTTATCACTTTTTGGTTAGAATGCGTAGCCACTACTCCTTTTAACGTGTGATTTTAACGTTGTGGCTTCGCATTCTAACCAAAAAGTTATAAAGGAATATCTAACGAACATCTCTCAAGTTTTTAGTGAGTCTCTTGCAATAATTAAAAGCTCGTTTTACAAATTGCATCATTAAACGTGATTTTTGGCGGACAATTATCTAATGCTTATCTAATCGTAGATATTGTACAACCCGAATCGGGATTCCAGACCGAAATTCACTAATCACCAGTTATTTTGAAGGGTATCCCGGTTCCTACATTTTCTGCAGTTATTATGCCATAAAAATGCACCGAATCAATTGTTACTGTTTCGAAAGCACAAAACAACCCAAATAAGAACAAAATTTTTTTTCGAATTTTTGAATTTTTACTGAGTATTTTCCTCAAAATTGAGTTGGAAAATAACGTTTGTTTCAATTTGACCCCTAAAACTTTAACATTTCGGCTTGACGTAAGCCAAATTTCTCTTCAGTGTTTCCTAAGCTTTCGTTTGAGCCTACTTTCGAAAAAATCAAAGCACATTTTCTTTCGAAAAAATTTTCACGTGACCTTGATAAATTCATATTTTGAGTTTTGGGTCGAAATTGCAAAAAAACGCCCCTATAAAGTTTCTAAATGTTTCGAACTAGCTTTTGCAAGATTTTGAGCTAATTTGCAAATTTACTGGGAGGAGATACATTTTTCGAGGCAATATGTTCAAAAAACGATGGTTTTTGCATGTTCTAGAAAAAATATAGCACTTATCAACAAAAACGCCCCTGTAAAGATTTGAATAGTAAATATACAGCTTAGTTAACATGTGGGTTTATTTCAAATTAAACCTGGGAGGAGAAAGATTTTCCGTTCTGCTTAGGTCCTCATTTGTCGCTTATGTGTGAAAAGTGTGGTCATACAAAAAAGTTTTGGCATATTTGTTTCGCAAGTTGAAGAGTTCTACAAATTGGCTTATCTAGAATATATCTGTTGACACTCGTCTTTGGCTGATTTGTCATCAGGAATATGTCAAATTAGGACCGGGATACCCTTAAAATTGCATTATGGTAGTGAAAAATATCTTCAGCGCTATTGATGCTTATTTATCAGATTTGAATGATTATTGTGGGTTGAAAATTTTTGTCAACAACTTTAGGAGGTGGTGATCTCTTCACAATTTGTTTTTTTATCATGAAAATCCGGCTTCTAAAAATAATGGCTTTATTAAAGCCGCTTTAATCCCCTATCTATCCCTTTTCATAACAAAATATAGAAATTTTTTGGAGATAGGGATAAAAATCACCGAAAAACCATGTTTTTTTGAAGCTTAATTGAATGCTGCGAGTAAATCGACGATTGACAATTTTTTATATTTAAAAGCACAATATGAACAGAAATAAACAAAATTATATTGAAAATTTTGTGTTTTTTTGCACTTTCAATTTTTTTTCAAATTTAATTCGATTTTTTTAGTTAGACCACTAAAACTTCGAAATATCTACTTTATTTGAGTCAATTTTTTCTTGAGTCAGGGCCTTATCTCTAAGAGACAAGTTGTCACATGAGTAATGTGTGTCTTATTTACTATAAGAGTAAGAATTTTTAACATTACGGATGGTATGAAAAAATATCACGAGATCGTTTTAGTGAAAAATAAGACATGATCCAATAGTCGTGAAAATTTAAAGATGGGACGAATTAATACTAGTTTGGTATGTGACAATGCCTGATTATAAGGAAAACTAGGTCATTTGATCAAAAATTTATTGTGTCAGCTACATTATGTCTGAATATTCGGATGATTGTGAATTTAACTAAATAAAATGGATTATTTCAATTGATTAACCCTTGTGAACACATGGCCAAAATTGTGGCTAAGCATACCTAAAATCATTTAAAAAAGACGAAAAAGGGATCGTATAATGTTTTCTTTCAAACACATTATAAGGAATTTTGATTTGGTTCCCAAAAAATGATTGAAATTTTTTCCGAATGGTTAGTTCCAGTATTACGGAGTGTTGATTTATTAGGATTTTTCCCTATGTTTCACTTCCTGAAAAATGATTTTGGAACTATATCCCTTTAACACCTTTTTTTGAATCTAGGATGTGCGGGCTGAGGGAGCCAATCCTAACACTCCTGAGACCCCTCCTAGCCACTCATGAGGCCGCTTTTCAGCCCGTACATCCTAGATGCACAAAAAGGTGTTAAGGGATATATAAAATACAAATGTGAGATAAGCCAGTTTTTAGGAAAGTGTTTTGTGCATGCATATTGGTATCCAGGGGCAGATATGTTTTTTCGGAAGTGATATTTCTAACTTTCCAACTTCAAGTATCCCATGGAAAATTTAAATTATTATCAAAGTGAATTTAAGCAATCAAAAATTGTCCACAGTTGAACTTCATTATCATACTGATGTAAAATAGTTTGAAACCCCAAAATCGCGTTCTCCTAGTCTGACCAATGAACAGTCAGAATTTCAGCCATTGGACCACTCAGGAACCAGATGCTATCAGCGCGCCATTTTTGCGTTTCAAACTATTTGACTCATATATAGTATTTACTTGACAATAATAGAAAAAACAGTGTAATTATCGGCTTTTATAGAGACAAATAAACATTTTTTTTATCAAAAATATTGATTTTTCATCAAATTTTTTGACTTATTTTTTAATTACTTTTGATTCATGAGATATAAATCAAAGCAGACAAGATTATGACGTAGGCCAGATACTTGTGCATCGTTTCCGACAGAAATGTAACTTGTGAAGACAACTGTGACCGTGTATCACGTGATATAGTAAACCTTGCTTTTCTCACTAGATTTTCTAGAACTAAAAATTAAAATTATAGAATATAAAATGTCGGATGCAAAAATATTACCTTTCAACTTCCTCGAGCTGAAAAAATTGAAATTCGAACTGCCTTAAGCTTTCTGTTAACAACATTCAAAGTAGAGCCACAATTGTGGCTCTGGCGCCTTGGCGGAACTTTTTTTCATATTATTATTATTATTATGGATTTATTTGCATTTTCTGGGTACAGAACGGCTTTGAAAAATAGAACTTGTACAGTTTTTCAGGATGAATTTTAAAGTTAAATATTTAAGGTGTATTTTTGCTTTTTGTTTTTATGAATTTACACATGTTACTGGGCTTTCAAGGGGAGTAGTTGCAAACTTTTCAACGGATTTTTATCGAGACCATCTTTTAGCAGCTTGTCAAATTATGATAGGGTGGATTCCCTAAGGGGTAGATTCGAAAACAATTTATTGGTGAAAAAATTTTTTAATCATTTCATAAATCGTAAATGTTATCTCCGAAGGTTTTTATTTTGGGGTCTATATTTAAATGTGGACACTTATAGTATTTAAGTATTTTCACTTCTCACATAAAGTGGATCTATGTTTTTAATACTCAAATTTTTTTTTACCTTTTGACTCCCTAATGTGCCATGTGAATATTCGTCCACTTTGATTAGATACGGCCAATTGTAATAACATACCAATTTTAGTTGACATTTATTATCTTCATACACAAAACTGTCTATTTTTGAAAAATTTAAAGCCCGTCTTTTTCCAGGGATATTTATCCTGAGATTTTGAGTGAAAACTGGCGTACATCGCTTTATAGGGATCATGAAATCTAAGAATTTAAGAGCGAAAAAACTAACGAAGTGAGAAGGAAACTTACGACCCACTTAAGGGGGTACTCAACGGTTTTTTAATTCAGGTTTAGGGACAAATACTGCACCAAATAGCCTCAAGAAGGCAACAAAATGGCATTTCTGCTCTATCATAAAAAAAAATTTCGAGATTTTCTCTTCAAATTTCGAGGTTTTCAGATTTTTTCTAAGTATTGTTTTGAGAAAAATACTAAAACTCATTTTAATGAAAATTCTAAAAATAAGTTAAAGTGAGTAGCACCTCACTTCAGTTTTGCAGTAGCTTCAATTTGAGGGTTACTTTCGGTACAATCGGATGAAAATAAATGTTCTAGAAACTCCAAAAAATTGAACTTCGCGGCCTGAACCAAAATGCAATATCTATTAATAGGAGCCGATGTTAAAAAAAAGTTTTCCACTGGAAAGTGAGAAGACATGTTTGCACGTATATATAAAATTAAAAAAAAAATGTATCGATCGTTTTCGAGAAAATTCGTTTCAGTGTGGGAATTTTTACATTTTCTTGATTCTAGAATAAAAAGGATCAAATTTCAACCTGACGTAAGCAGATTTTTTGTTCAGTAGACTATTGCGCTTTAATTTGATGGTACTTACAGCTCAATACGATGAAATTTTTTTTTCTAGAAATTCATGAAAAATTGACTCCGGCTGAATTAATCTGCCCATTTTTATAAATAGGAGCGATGTTTAAAAAAAAGTTTGCACTTAGAAATGAGAGACATGTTTCTCCTAATAATACCAAAATTTAAAAAAAATTGTAATCCGAATCGTTTTTGAAGAAACTGGTTACAAATTCCCTAAGAATATCAATGAAATTACAGGTTTTTTCATTATTCTTAGAAAACAAGGTCGCGATCGAAATTTTCGCAAATATTCCGATTAACTGGCCAACGTGTAGCTAATGGTTATTTTCGTAACGAAGTGTAATCAATTCATTAAAGCCGTTTCCGAGATAAAAAGGAATTGAAGTCAAAATCAGTGTTCTAGAACTCTCCTCCCACTTGGTCTGTGGTCTAAAAACTCGTTTTTACTTTTGGTCGAAGCAAAAGGATAGATCTTCTTTTTTAGGCTTTTCAGAATTTTCTATAACTTGTTCTGTTTTGTTTCTGAGCTCCGATCTAAAAAGTCAGAAACCGATGAGTACCCCCTTAAACTCAATGTAATTCTCGGGTCCCTCCGAATTTCTGCCTTTTTACCAAAATATAATAGGCTCGTCCCACTATTATACCCCGTTTTCCAAAAAATCTTTTTTTGAGGGGCTTATTACTTTTTGATTTTTCTACTCTTTTTTTTTTAAATGCAAAAGAATCGGTTTTTATATATAAATTACTTTAGATTTCTGTTTATATAAAAATAGCATCAGCCGAAAAAAATGAGTGACGGAGAACGGTATTCAATGTCACGTCGTGTTGTACACCGGTCAGTCTCCTCACTGATAATTGTTTATTCGGATGGGCTCAGGAAGGAGTTCAATGACAAAGAACGTGTTCGGTGGGTCCTGGAGAATCATGCGATTGTTAGTTTTTTAAAAATACATTTATCCAAAAATGACCAGAATTTTTGAAAAAAAATATCGGTATTTTTCTAAAATCTGGCGGCATATTCCCCTAGGGGTTATATTTTTGCATCATTCTAAACCCTACATGTCTATCTTCAAACCACTGTGATTCCCCTTGTAGGACACAGTCTCTTCCCATTTTCGAGTTAGATGTAAAAATTGAATATATAAAAAATTAAAAATGTGACTGTACCTATTTGAATCCAGTGTTCATTTTTTAATAGAAAAAAACTTTTTTAAAGGGATGAGGAATCTGCTGTTTACAAAAAAAATACTCGTTTTTCTGACAAAAAAATTCCATATAATAAAATTGTGACCTCAGTACTCATATAAGATACATTTTTTGATTATTTTTTTGTTAAGGATAACCAAGAGGAGTGTCGAGCAGAAGAACTGGAATATGCCGCACGGGCTGCTGGAGAGACCATCACTTGTTTTTTCCCATATCCACGTGATTTTTTTCTCACATGATAAATTTTTGGGTGATTCTGTCTGCTCCGCACCTGCGCGGTATGAACGTATATGCGAATATCACCCAGGGGTCGTGGCCGCCTCGGGGTGGGCCTCAACACCAAAATCGCACAAAACCGTGTATCCCGGAGGCTTCCCCTACGGAATCTATCTTGTATATTTTATTTTGGGATTGCTCTACCGCCATTTTGATATCGTGAGCTTTATTCATGCTACGATGAAGCAGATTATAACTCTACGACTGATGACAACAAGCTGACAGCAATATACCCGGTAATTTTTAGAGATTTTCATAAAAGTAAATTTTTCAAAAAACAAATTTGAATATTTCTCTATATTTTTGAAAAAAAACAAAGGGATAGGTTTTTATCATGTTCTTATTTTAGGGGACATATATCTTTGGAAGTATTATATGTCTCCCAAAAAAAAATTCTTCAGGAGGCTCTTTTGCTAACAAATTGGCAATAATCGCTTAAATGTTGTCTTTATTTCAGTTCGTAGGGCAACTCACAGCCGAAGTCTCAATTGAGTTCATAATATGTGAGAAAGTACTCTTATATGAACTCCTTTTCTTAAAAAGCTAAAAACCTTTTTTACAAAAGAATGTCTATTCTGGACATTTTTCAGAGTGACAAAATTAATTTTCTCGAAAATATCTTATAATCAATTAATTTTCAGGAGTTCGATTTCATCAGGACGTATACTCGGGCTTTGCGACTTTTTTGATAACGAGATAACTCTACTTGAAACAGTAAGTTCTGCACGAGAAGAAAAATTTATATTATTTTGAAAAAAATTAACCTTTCGCTAGTGACGTCCATCATTTTTACTTTTCTTATCCTGTTTTTTTAAAAAAACCTAAAAAAATTTTAAATTAATCTTTAGGCTCATGATCACCTCTGGTGTACAAATATTGAACAAATAAATGTCGCTGTAGTGCATTCTCTTCAAAAATTTTGTGACAATTTTGATATGAGCACAACCACGCCTGATCGGTTAAAATTGGTCAACGTTGCTCATCTTGTCGACAGTTTTTATGCTGCAAAGCCACTTGATCCACTTTTGGTAAAAGGTACACATTTGCAGCATACAAAAAGAATCACTGCCGTCAAGTTTGAGGCTTGTTTATACAACTCCGATGAAGATTCACTCTCGGACGTATCTGTGACCTGCTATGGGTCACTTCGGGAAAAGATCAACATCCCCTCACGAGACGAGTTTAGCGACGGTTAGGTTTCAAACAACATTTATAGGTAATTTTCCTTGTCGCTCTTCCCGTTTTTTCCATCCCCCCTCCCGATATCTGAGAAATAAATTTCTTAGACAACAGAATCGAGAGCAATTTGCACCACAAACAACAGAAGGCAAAAAAATAATTGCTTCACAATAGTCTGATATATTATTGATGTTTTTCTTGAAAAAATCTCAAATAAATTTTTGTAGTAGATTTTTATCTCCGGTATTTTCAGCCCTACTATTTCTAAATATGGCCTTATAACACGATTTTACAACCCTCTACAATTCCTGATGTAAAAAGGTCCCTTATATCCTACATATGTAAAAACATTTCTATTTCTAGTCACTGTGGTGACTCGAAAAAACAAAAAAAAATCCCTGCCTCTATCACTTCACATCGCTCACAATGATCTCAGAACCGTAACCTCTTGACAAGGCCTCCACCAACCACCAGAAGTACCTCACTTGGAGCAAATAGCTGGTCCACTGTAATTATAATTCCTATTTTTTTTACTTCTACATAACCCCCATCTGTGCATTTAAACTGTTAACACCCTTTTTTCAGAAATTAACTTGGATATTTATGACCTTCTACCCTAAACTTTGTAATTGTTGTCGTTTTTATTTATTTGCAGTTTGTGCTTTGAACTATTACACTTTTGGTTCATACAAAAAAATTGCCATGGTACATATTGTTATAAAAAAATTGGTAACTTTTTAAAGTAAAATTTGTGATTTTTTTGCGAAATAATACTTTATAACTGTAAGCTTATTACATTCTTTTTTTATTTGGATTATTGTGTATAGCGTTGTTACCATTTTTCGAGCTTTTTCATGAAAATTCATAAGGAATACGTTTTAGAAGTACGAGACTCATCGTGATTGTTTTTTCATTCTTAAAATTACCTACTTTTGATAAGACGGGTTTTATTAATTGTTAAATATATATATAAAAATTCATTTTATATAAAAAGAGCTTTTCAAATTTTTCAAGAGTCTAAGAATATTCCTGCTTTACATCTTTACTGATTCCTTGGGCTGATTATCTCCTGTTGTTAACTGGTTGCTTTTGGTGTTGGTGTTTATAAGAGAAAGTTAGAGACAAACAGCAGGTGAGATTCATTTTTTAAAGGTGTGACGGGGATTATTCTTCCTAGAATAGTTAGGGAATCATCTCAGAGAATGCGTGCGAAAGTGGGGGACCAATTTTTATGAATAGTTTGTACTTTTTTTGGGGTGAATTTTTGTAGAAAAATACCATAGTATCGTTACACATTTCTATTCAACAGAGGAAATGATATGCGGTACACTGGTTTGTAAAGTTATGATTTGTTAGCATTTCCGAAAAAACAAAAAATTGGTGATGGATGGATTAGCGCATTTCTATGCTCAGAAGGGTTAAGAGAGTAAAAGAATAGGAAAAACAATTTTTTGCTCCGGAGATGTTAATTGTAGTCTGCATAGGCGTCGATTTAAGCTATTGGCGAGTCTGTATTTTATGCCATAACAAAATTTATTATGCCCGTCACCAAATATTTTTTGGTGAACATAATACCATCGCAAGTTCATAGAATCTACGCAAGAATTTGCTTGTAGAACCTGGCATAGTTATTTAACTGTTGATAAAGAACAGATTGATATGACTAAGATTTATCGGTTACGACGTAACCGTTACTTAAAAAATGATTGAGCTTTAATTTCACCGGATCGAAAACAAGTCCCAAAAGATCAATCATGCTTTAATAATGTTAACCTTAAAATATGGTTTTTTGACAATTTCATCATTTGGATCGTTAGAGGCTAAAATTTAGAGTACAGTATTACTGTTCTACAGTATCACTGTTCTACAGTATTACTGTTCTACAGTATTATTGTACTACAGTGAAACTGTACTACAGTGAGACGATTTTCAATAAGGAATTTCAAAAGTCAAAAATGGGTATCAATGTTTTCAAGCCATCTTGTTGAGAATTTTTTTTTGGTCATTTTAAGACGCAGGATTATTTTCGTTTTTGAAATTTAAAAAAAAACATATTGATTTGAAAGTTAAATTTTCATGCCTTCGGTTTTGTAGCTCTGAAAGGCGTCTAATTAAGGGTTATCATTGTCTTATTTTCTGCGAACAAAAGTTCAGTATTTTTCGGTTAACCTCCTTACACCCAGAAACGAGAACTTCGCCTCACACCCGGTTGCCTATCTAAAGGCACTTTTTTGAGCACTTATTCTGGGAAAACTGGATTAGATATCAATTCACTTATTTTTCACTGATTAAGGGGGTTCCCAACGGTATGAAAGGTCTTTTTGAAGGTATTTTACAGAAAAACCGTTAGAGCTACAAACTTTTATTTAGCATGGCTGAAATGACCGAAACCTCGGCTGCGAATCATATCCTGTACCGAATACAGTGAATCAAAATTGCCGCGATAGGAATACAAACCAAATGTGTGTAGTATTCAGTGTATTGATTAGCTATATTAGGAGGTGGTGAGGACTCACGTGACGCACCTGCCTCATTTAAAAAAATGGTGAGGTCCTCATCACCCCCTAGTATAGCTAACCAATACACTGAATACTACACACATTTGGTTTGTATTCCTATCGCGGCAATTTTGATTCACTGTATTCGGTACAGGATATGATTCGCAGCCGAGGTTTCGGTCATTTCAGCCATGCTAAATAAAAGTTTGTAGCTCTAACGGTTTTTCTGTAAAATACCTTCAAAAAGACCTTTCATACCGTTGGGAACCCCCTTAATCAGTGAAAAATAAGTGAATTGATATCTAATCCAGTTTTCCCAGAATAAGTGCTCAAAAAAGTGCTTTTAGATAGG
>SCLH01000037.1:32074-50869 GCA_004367855.1 Oikopleura vanhoeffeni | reverse complement strand
TCCGAAAAAAATTGTGCTCGATTTTTTCGAAAAGTAGGCTCAATAAGAAAGCTTGGGAAACCACTGAAGAGAAAGTTGCCTTACAGTCAAAACCCGATATTGAAGTTTTAGTGGGTCAAATGACCACAAAACGTGATTTTTGAACATAATTTTGAGAAAAAATACTTAGAAAAAATCCAAAAAACGCAACATGTTTCGAAATGTTTTGTGTTTTTCATTTGGCGTTGTTTTATGCGTTCATAACAAAACAATTGATCTGTGATTTCGTATACAGATATAATGTTTTAAGAAATGTCAAATGGCGATCTACCATTAAATTGAACTTCAAACCGTATTTTCAATTTAAAAGATTCAGCTCTCCTCAATAAAGAAACGTAGCGAAACGTGAAAATTGTTGAGGTATATAAAACTCACAAACATCAAACTATTCTTAAAGCCGAAATTTGAAAAAATTTTTACTCTATGGCATTTTTTTTTCAAAAACTGTATTTTGACAAGTTTCTCGCGATAACAGATTCAGGTCCTCTAGTTTCATACATTTTTAAATTCTTCGTCATCTCCGATATAACCTATAGTGAAACTAATCTTTAAAAGCCAACTCGGATATCTCTTCTCGTTTTATTCATAAGCAGTTCAAAGTTTAAATTATTGAGTAAAAATTTGCAAGAAATTCGTGAAATTAAGGGTGGAAATAGACGGATAATTTACTCAAACTAAAAAGTATAAATTTTTTCTCGTTAGCAAATAATTTAGTGAAAAACAAATCTGACCTCATTTCCGATAAATAAACAACTTTTTGTATTCTGGACTATTCAAATAACCGACTCATGCCACCGCAACCTTTTATTTGTGCGATTTTTCTCAGAAATATGGTGATGCGGCATAATCAAAACCCAATTAAGTTAGTTTTAATTATCTCTTAACAATAAAAAATATATCATTCGATCAATAATTGACCAATTAATTAAGTGTATGGATAATAAAATGATATTTTCGCTGATTCAAATTCATCTTTTTCATGCTTAAAAATACCGTTGGGAACCTCCTTAAAGGGGGTTCTGAATGCAAATTGCTGTCATTGCTGGGTATTTGTAACCACTTTTCAACAGTCTGTTACTTGTGATTAAAATGATCAAGCATGAAAATGAAAATAATTTATTGTTCTGTAAACACTTTTTATAATTTTTATAAACCCAAAAAATTTTTCTCATTTGTAACAAATTCGTAAATCGTATTACGAAAACGAGTTTTAAAACTGCNCCGTTCGTGAGGTATACTTTTTTTTGTAAAATAATCTACATTTTGCCTATATTTAACTATAGCAAGGAATTTTCAAAAGTAATTTTCGACGAATTAAGATGAATTTATAAAATATGCTTGGTTGCAATTGTAGAGAATTTTTTTCTGATCAATAATATCGGCATTATGTGATTTTTGGATACGTGGATATGACGGTATACTTCAATGAAAAGAAATACCAGCAATTAGGTTTTATGCATTTAAAGGTTGATGTGATAATATTTTCTAGAAATGAATCAATTTTTGACTTCTCAAGGTTACGGACTACAATATACAATTGGAAAAATAAACGTTCACTTAATTCTCACAAAAGATATTTGAGTTTTAAAAACGCTTATTTTTCCCCAGCACATTACTGGAAGCACCCACAATCCCCTTTAGGGGGTTCTGAATGTAAATTGCTGGGTATTTGTAACTAATTTTTAACAGACTGTAACTTGTGATTAAAATGATCAAACATGAAAATGAAAATAAAATATTGTTCTGTAAACACTTTTCATAATTTTTATAAACCCAAAATTTTTTTCTAATTAGTTACAAATTCGTAAATCGTATTACGAAAACGAGTTTTAAAAATGCACATTTTTGCCCAGCAGTCAAAAACTCGAGCAGGGAATATACGAATTAGTTGAAACTTTCAAAATACCACGGTAACATAACAGTCGACCAAACGTTGGTAAAGAGATAATTAGTTTACGTTCAGGTGATTAAAAATGATTTTCATTAAAGCGAAAATATTAAGCGAATAAAATGCTCACAAACGTTGGTATGGAATTCGTGTCAATTTGTGTTCATTTCTTTTAATCACAAAGACTGCGCGCACTGCTGTATTATGAAAAGTAGCGTGTTAATTACATAAAAAATAATAAAGGGCCGATTTTCCTTCAATAAAGGGGATGCACGCTTTTAAATACACTTTTTCATATCAGTTTTCACAGAGAATTCATTTTTGTCATTTTTATGATATTTTTATTAATATTTCTTTAATACGGAGCCGAATTTTTGGATGAAAAATCTCAAAAAATAGACTTAACGTCGGAATAAAGATTTTTTATAAGTCATAATAGATTTGTCAGACCCGATTTACTCATACTGTATGGGCCATACATGATAATTTTATATTAAATTTATCAAAAAAGAAACTTTATTTGTGCATGTAAATTGACATGCAGAACTCCCTTAAAGGAGGTAACCGACGGAGGTCTATATCTCGAGATCTACACATGCTACGAAGCTTTGCGGCATTCGGAATTTTGTTGTCGATTTCATTCCAGAAAGATAAAAAAAAAAATCGGACAAAATTTTTTTTCCGAAATTTCGAATTCTCTATAAGTGTTTTATGATGTCATTTTTGAACTGCTGTATCAAAGACTTTAATTTTTCTTGCATTGGGTAGCCAAATTTGAAATTGTATAAAAAATTAAAACAAAATTTTTCCTTAGATTTAGAAATTTGGGGTAACCGATGGAGGTCAATATCTCGAGATCTATACATGGAAAATTATTAATTTTTGCGACATTCAAAATTTTTATCACGGTTTGTTTACTGAAAAAAAAATTCGAACAAAAAAATTTCAGAAAATTTGGATTTTTTCTAAGTATTTTTTTTCGAAATCGTGCTGTATTTTGAAAAGACCATATCAGAATTATAATTTTTTTTCTGTATCCGTTCCCTTGTTATGCAAGCTATAGGAAAAAATAAGTAAATAAACTTTTTTTCAAAAAAAATAAAAATTTATCAAAAATTGGGAAATCTGGCGAATTAAACACAACCGAAACTTTGAACGTCTCGCATAAGCAAACCAAAGAAGCTATGGTAAAACAAATTCCACTTTAACCTGGAGCACACAATTTGTAAAAAGTGCTTTTTTTACAAAAAAAATCTGACATCAGTGCTCCAAATGAAATTGAATAAGTACTCAATACACCCAAAACAGTCAATTTAACACGTAATTTTTGTCGATTTTGCGCAAATAGACCGAAAATTACATTTTTAATTCCACTTTACCTCCTAAAAAACCATTAATAGTGGGCGTTAGAAAAATTAAGATTTTTTGACATCTCATGACTAAATAAAATGATACGAAGTCAGTCAAAAACCGGGTTTTTCAATCAGTATCACGACCGGTACTGATCATGCAAAAACTTTTAAATACATTTTTTGAAAAATTCAGACAAAAATCAACTACTACCCTGATAATATTTTTTGGATCCTGGTTACCAAAATCGAACCTTCGAGAAGGTTTGTTGAAGGGAAAATCTCGACTGTCTCCTCATTTCACGTACACATCACATTATTAATAGTATATAGATTACCGGACCTCAGAGTACAAATCCTAAATATTTGAAAAATGCGAATCTGAGCATTTGATTGGTTGATCCTTTCTCAACCTGACCAATGAAATCGGCCTATTCCGCAATCAACGGTTTGATTGGGTGCTATATCTTGCGTTGTTTGTATCATTCAAATATAGGATTTGTACTCTGAGGTCCGGTATCCATATTCCAAGATTTCAGTATCGTCAGGCTGTCCGTTAGAACAAGACTGGCGTTTTTTAAAAAAAGTAAAACGCGTCGGTTACCGCCTTAAGTTTTGACTTCATTTATTGATATAATCCTTAGTGTTTCAAAACACAGATGCGCAAGTGGGGTTAACAAGGTTTTTTTCGGAAACTAATTTAGTGAATTTTGTCAAATTTTTATTTCAGCGATACTGATCAAGGTCTAGAAACAATCTTACGAATCCGTCCCAATTCTGACGAGGGATCTTTTATGACACAGGAATCAGAAAATGAGGTGATTATCAAAAACCCAAATAAATCAACCGCTGAAAAATATACTTTTGATAAAGTCATGCAACAGAATTCTTCACAAAGGCAGGAATCAAAAAACTCTTTTGAAGAAAAATAGTTTACATTCCTGGAAAACGTCACAAATTGTTTTGGAAAATTTAAATTAGATTGTTCAAAAATTACAGTAATACTTGCACGAGCCTAGCAACTTTTCTTGAGATATATCGAAAATGATGCCTGTCAAAACCTTTTTTGTTTTTTTCGGAGATTATGTTCAGAACATGAAATGCGTCATAATTACCTCCTTAACAGTTAATTGATCATCAGGTGATTATCTTTTGGTAACGAATCTAAAAAAAAACATTTGAGTCGGGCATCATATTCAATACATCGAAGATAATCATTTCTCACTTCGCGTCATAACTGTGATGTCAGAAAAGATAGTGACCAATCAAATCACATTATTCTTAAATAAGTTGACAATCGTAGGATTTGATTGGTCACAATCTTTCCTGGCATAAAAGTTATGACGCGATAAAGGATAATCTTCGATATAGACAAAATAAATAAGTTAAAACAATTAAACAGATTAAATTTTTCGAAAATAAGTACAGGGGCAATCACTGAAAGTATTTCGGTTTGAAATCGTTAAATTGTTTTTTTTGGCTATATGGGCATTTTCGGCGATATAAGCGAGCCCCATTGTACTTGATCTTTGAAGATTTCAAATATTTTTATAATTGTATTTTGTGATCCCGCTCAAAGGGAAATGTTCCAAACTTGTGGGTCTAAGCTGGTAAAAGCGTCTCTGAACGGCCAAAATGGATGCCTGTTCACATACGGCGCATCCGGCAGTGGTAAAACTTATACAATGATGGGCGGTTCAGGCGAGGAAGCAGGTATCCTACCGAGAACAATGGAGTCTTTATTTCAAGCCGTGGGAAAAAATCTTTATGGGAATACTGATATTAGGCCAACGGGTTCGGCCTATGTCAGCAGGGTCGGACTCAGCGAGGAAAAACAGTCTCAGAAACTGAAGGATGAAATTTTAAATAGTATATCAGGTAAAAATAGGAGAGGTATACCATTTTCTTCGATAATTTTTTTCATCGAGAATTTATTTCATTGACAATTTAAATATCTGAAAAATCGAATTTTTTCATCGATATAATTTTTTTTCGTCGATTTTAGTAGCGTGCACACTCAGTATACCTGACTCTAATTCTAAACTTTTTACGATAGAATTATATTTTTGTGTACACAAAATATTATTGTACACAAGCCACGAGTTTGCCTGCTCCAAATTATTATTTCTACACTTTCATACTCAATTTTAGCAAAATTTATAAACAAAACTTTTAATTAGCCACATATATTACGTTTGTAACACACCATTTGAATTGCAAAAGAAAAATTTCTCATTCTAAAGTGATATCTCCTAACAGTCCTGCTAGAAAATACTCGTCGTCATTTTTTTGACCAAAATTATTTTTAGTTAAGTTAGATAAATCCGGATTGCAATCTATAGCTGTAACACCCTTTTTAGTAAAGAAAAATTTTTTTGTAAACCATAACCACTTAATTTCTTAATTTTTTTTTATACAAATATTCTGTTTATAATTCACTTTGCATAGTACCACAAATTGTCAAGGCATTTTAAAAAAGTACGACTCACACGAATAACAGGCCTATAATTTTCAATTATAGATGAAGATTGCAATTCTGGAGATTGGAACGGCAACAGTTGTCGTAGACGAAGTTCTCTGTTAAAAATTAATATAAATTTATTGAATGGAGATTCCCCTCTGGTAGATAGCATTCTTGATAATGTTGAAAACACAGATTATATCATTTTCGTTTCATTCATCGAAATCTACAAGGAAAAGATCTACGATTTACTCAAAAACCCTACTAAAGATAGTTCCGGAGAAATTTCCCGGCCAGAACTTCGAATTCGACAGGATGCGAAAGGCCCATTTGTTGGTGGTTCAATTGCTGTGCAGATAAACTCACCACAAGAGGCGTATAAGATCCTTGATGCTGGACGAAAAAATTTAAATGTTGCAAAAACACATTTGAACGAAGAATCAAGTCGATCTCATTGTTTATTTCAAGTTAAAATTGCAAAACGATTATCTCCTATGAGATGGGGTGTCAGGAACGAGCTTAGCATTTTTTAAAAGCGTGGGAATTTTTATCAAAATTTTCCCACGCTTTCTTTGATGGATAATTTCTAAGTTCTTTTTTAGTCAATTATGTTTCTGCGATCTTGCTGGCTCAGAGAGATCGAAAAAAATTGGGACTGAAAAGAAAAGACTTGCTGAATCAAAAACTATTAACAAATCTCTGATGCAGTTAGGAATTGTCATCGAAGAATTACGAAATAATCAAAAAAATCCTGGGAGTGTAGCAGTTTCATTTAGAAATTCAAAATTAACGAGATTAATGCAAACATATCTTACAGGAAATTCAAAAACATCTATTATTGTCGCTGTTAGTCAGGCAACCGGGCTTAAATTTTCATAAAGTGAAATACTTTCGCCAACAAAATCTATTCAATAAGAACCGGTAAACTTTCAAGGTCATATCGATTACGTCACCGGCTCTACAAAACGACTCTTTTTTTATTTTTAACTTTAAAAAAATCGATAGAAATTGAGATTTTTTATTTTTCAGTCATTTGTCTTAGAATTTTTCTAAGTTTCGTTTAATATCCATATAAGGTCACTTCCGGTAATTTTAAAATGTCAAATTTTAAAAAAATTAAAAAAAAATGAAATTTTTTTAAAAAATTTCAAAAAATAAATTTTCGTTTTTTTTGCACAAATCATTAAGATTGGCATCCTCGAATTTTTTTCATTTCTCTTAGCCTCTATTTTGACATCCACGGGTGACATATCCTACTAATCAAAGAAAATTTCCCTAATTATGTGTTGGAAATATTTTCTCATGCGTTTATAATGAGCGTCATTCTTCGATTCCTCGGAATTAGACGAGTAGCTAACGTAATTATTGCCCGAAAATTGAAGAATACTCTCTGAGAAAAAAGAGTCGTTTTGTAATTCAAAATAAAATACGATAAATAAAATGTTCAAAGTCTGATGAGTATTTTAGCGACCCCGAACCCATCATCGACAAATGGGTCGCTAAAGAGCAAAAATAACCACTCTCAAATTATTAAAATCATTTTGTTTCGAAAAAAATTCAAAATCGCCTCAGACAGAAACTTTTTTCATTTCTACATTTTGCTTTGCTCCTGTCACATTGGTAGCGTAAATAATACGATTATAGTAAGTCTCATTTGTAATAAATAACTATTTACTTTCAAACTCGTATGCTACCGTATAAAAGATAGGATATCCACGATATTTACTAAATTATTTACGCTAGGTCCAGGCGAATCGAAGTAAACTGATTATCAAAAACTTCCGGTATTGCATACATTTGCGTTTAATTGTACAAATAAATCGGTTCCTGGCTAAGAAACGAACCTTGAAAAATCTCACACTTATTTCTACAAAATTTCTATTTTTGAATATGATATTGCCGACAAAGACTATAGACTTTTATAGCCTGGCTATATCTTGGTTTTGTCGGTGACAAAATAATATTAAAAATATTTAATACAAATAAGTGACATTTTTACGGTTCATTTCCTTGACAGGAACCTATTTATTTTTACAATCAAACACAATCGTTTGTATTATCGTAAATTGTTGATGATCAGTCTACTTCGATTTGCCTGGACCTAGCGTAAATAATTAAGTGATATAAAATGGTATATCGAAGATCCTGCCTAGTGTAATTTTTATCTTGAGCGTCATCACTTTGAGCCAGTGTCCAATCATAATACCCGATTGTCAACTCAATTCAAGAATCCCGCGATTTGATTGGCCACTTTATCAAATTGATGACGCTCAAGATAAAAATTACACTAGGCAGGATCTTCGATATAATACTCTATATAATACGGTATCATACGAGGTTCAAAGTGAATACTTATTAATTATCAACTAGACGAACTAAAATTGAATTATTCACGCTAAAAATGTGCCAGGTTCAAGGGGAAATCCAAATAAGCAAAAATTTCTCTAGAAAAATTTCGTTGTCTCAAGCGATTTCGAGAAAAGTGCCTCGAAATCATGCTCTGATAGTTGCACTTTCCATCCATTTTTTTATGGGAACGGTAGAGTTGCAAAAAATCGGACCGGGATACTCGCAAAAATAGGATCAGCATCGAATCGGTTTCCACTCCGATCCAATAGTGCGTACCCCTGCTTTCTATATCATTACCGGAAAGAAATTTTAGCCCTGAATAGGATAGTCGAGTATACGATGAAACGCATAACTCTCTGAAATTTGCTGCTTCTGCTCAAACTGTCTCTCTGGGACTAGATCGCCACGGTCGAACTCTCAAAGATTCCTCAAAATTAAATATTACAACATTTCACGACCAAACAACTTTGAACCAATCAATGGCGTTTAAAAGTTTTTCAACCAGTATGGCCGAACCGACTTCGAATTCGACCATGAAAACTTCCAAGGCAAATGATAGTGTTTTTCACAGAACTATAATTGATAGTGGAAATTGGAGCAGTGAAGCCAAAAGCTTGGAAAATGAAGATTATATAAAATGGAAGAAAGTTGATTTGATTGATGATTTAGTTATGGGTGCTTAATTTAATTTTACTAATGCTTTATTAATATTTTAAGAATATAATTTGATGATTTTGCTTTATTTCGATTACGGAACATATTAGCTAGTTTTCAGCCAAAATTTTTATATAATTCGGCTTCTGAAAACGACTCATCCGAAAAAAAATTGGTCCGAATCAGATATTTTTTTTTGATTTTTTCGGGGATGACTGAAATTGTTTATTATCAGTTTTTGTTTAAAAAATTGGAAACAATGGTCTGATTCCGACTATTTTTTTTAATTTATTTAATGCCCAAAGAAATTATATTGTATAAATAGAACGTTTTGGCCTTATGCAAGACTGAGTTTGTGATGGGAATAGACATGGTCAGGGTGATATAGCTTTTGTGATAACGGTTCAAATCTCTGGTAAGTTATAGGAGCGAGATATCTAGACAAAGCGTCGCGTTATCAGTCGCAGTCTCTTCCACACATCTTTTCATTCAATCTTATCTTCTACTCAGACAAACTAATCAACTATCCAAAAATAATTATATACTAAAGTATCTATACTAAAACAAAAAAAGACGTCTAAATTCAATCGAAAAAGGCCAAAACGTTCTATTTTATACCAAATAATTAGTTTGGTAGGCGATTTGAAATAACTAAAGAGTTTTTGGTCAACTTGACACAAATTGTTGGAGGAAGCAAATATTGTGTCCCACTTGAAGTATCTCATTGGTCAATATCTTATTGGCTAATATTTATTGGTTCATTATGAACTTAGTGATGTCTAAACTTCTCTTCAATAATAATTCAATTATGTTATGTCATAATGATATTGGTTCACACGTGACGTTTAAACTTCTTGTTATTAATAATTGAAGCAGCGCATGATAAAATATTTGGGTGGAATTTGATAACACGTTTGGAGCAGGCTTGTAAATATGAGTCATTTTCGTTCGCCTTTCATGCGCGTAGGTTTAAGCAAATAATAGAGAAAAAGTGGAAAAAACCCACGCAAATCTTTTCTTTTTACAGGCGGGAAAAATCTCTTCCAAACCCTGGGGCCACAATTCATTTAATAAAAAACCTTAAATTTTTATTGGGCGGTTCCAACACGTTTATTTACTTTTAATAAACCATTGGGAAAAAAGCGTAATAAAAGGAAAAAGACCTCAAACTCTTTATTTATCTCTGGATAATTGTGCTCAGTTTGAGCTACCTAAAGACTTATGGGTAGGCTGGCCGAGGATTTTTCCAAATTACACTAAATCAGCCGTACAAATGGCTTTTCCAAAAAAAATCCTCGGCCAGCCTACTTATGGGATGAGTCGTTTTCAAACGCCGAATTAAATATAAATTTTGGCTAAAAAACTAGCTAATATGTTCCAGGAGGTTCCGTAATAGATATGCCAGTTGACAAGAAAACATAACATCTTCAAGTTTACTTTTTAAATTTAAGCAATTTAAAAAACGTATCATGAAAACATAAGTTAGACTTTTTCAAAAAATGCATATTTGTCAAAATATTTGAGATAGTTCAGAATGTTTTTTACTAAGTTCAATAAGAAATGTATCAGGATAAAAAAGACCTAAGACCCTCATCGATTTAATAAGATTCTCAAAATATTTCTTATAAAAACGCTCGACAGACAAATCTGCCACAATTATTGTTTTCTCTGAAATATTGAGATGAAATTTTGAGTGATTGAGTGTTCTTCAAAATGTTCTCTAAAACGTGTGGGTAATGTCTTAACAAAATTGTTATAAATATTTAATTTGATAAAAAATTATTCCTTCAGTAAAATATTTAAAAAAAATTTGAATTTGTACAACAATTTTTAATTTCACTGAAATCCTTTTATGAACATTTTTTTCGATAATTTTTCACTGATTTTGGGTGGATTAAAAAAATGATATAAAAAGAATTAATTTTTTTATAGTTATTAAATACCATAGTTATTAAATTTTTATAAAGTTGTTTTTACTACTTATATTTTGATAAGTACCTTTGTTTAGTTTATTATAAAGATCGCGAGGAACAATTGACAAGTTCTGTATTAGCCATGAAAAATGCCTGGAAAGAAGATGAACGGTTATTTAATGAAGAGAGGAACGAATTTCAGGAAAAAGTTTGACCTGGAAAAAATATATTGGTCTGTCAATGATAAACTATCATATTTGTGATTTTGATAAATTGCGTAGGTTATGTTCTATTTTCGGAAAACGTCTGTAGATTGAAGACCGGAAATTGCAGGTTACTTATGAGGAAGTCACTTTTCAGGAAATTCAATTCTTAATCTCCTCCATTTTTAATTTTGGTTCTGACGTCTCTTATTTTTTCACAAGTGAATTGCGAAGAGTGCAGCCTGCACTGTGCAGGTCACTAAGTAAAGGTCACTATTCTACAGGGTGAATAAAGTCCAAATTTAAATAGAATAATATAAAAATTTAAGACTATCCTTAATCTCAATGACTAAACAATAATGCAATCGCAAGCACTCATACTTTTCCGACAATAAGGGTTCAAAGTTGAGCCAGAAAAGTGGCTTTGATGCCTGAGGGAGTTAAGAAAAATATATGATAATCATAAATTAATAAACTGAATCCAGCACAGTTAAGAGAACATTTATCTTGAACTTATACATCCTAAACGTATACATTATTTCCGTATAAATCATCTATACATAATGTAGTACATACGCAAGAAAATAAAGTTAAACTTTATTGTGTACTGAATATATCTTACTGGTATATAAATCCGGTATATTTTCAACGTCAATGACCTTAGTGTTTGCCAATGACATCAGAATACGAACATACAATACATACTACAAGCTGTAAATCCTTTTCCCAGCCCAAGTGGATCTTGAAACTGCTTGCTATCTCTATAGCGCGTGTTCGAATCCCACTGATATTGTATAAGTGATTGTGTTAGTGATTGCCTTAGTGATTACGCACCAATTAACTTTGGCGGTCCCAATATCAAGCACCCTTTCCTATTATCATACCCAAGAAAATCACTAGGACAACATTAGTAGGATTCGAACACGCGCTATAGAGATAGCAAGCATTTTCAAGATCCACTTAGGTTGGGAAAAGGATATTTGTAACGTAAATTGTCTAAGTTTATGTCAATGGCCTCAGTTAACGTTAATCCCCTCAGTGTATGTTAACTTTGGTGGATTCAGAATACTAACTGATAATTATCATATTTTTTCTTCGTGAGCACACTCAGTGCTCTCTGGTCCCAGCGCGCGGAAAGTAGGATCGTAGTGACTCGTCATGACGGGACATACGACGGAACGGATTGACATAGGATATATATTATGTTACATAAATATAACATATTCAAACCCAAATGTTAGATGTGCGTCGGCATACGCCTACATGATTTATGTACATTTTTTTATAGTACGAAAAAGGAAATCACAAAGTGTGACCGACAATATCAATATTTTATTGTCGGTTATACCGCGCAGTTTTATTTTTTCTTGTACTTCAAATCTTTTTAATAAAGTTCTATAATTATCGAAATAAAAAGTGGGGTCAAAAAATTAGTTTTAAAAACCTTCATTCTCAGCAGGAGTACACTTCGGTTAGATGAAGAATATGTGGAGAAAAAAAATTATATGTGTACGGATAAAAAATTAATTGTAGATTCAAATGTATAAGGTCCCGTTTTAAGATATCGCCAACCGGAGTTCGAGATAAAAAAAACGGCATATACGATATTTTGCGTCATAAATTAAGGGGAATATGCGTCAGGGAATATGCGTTAAGGGAATTTGCGTAATAAATAATAAGGGAAAGTATATACCCAGTAAAAAGTTTTTCATCAAGCGCCTAAGTCGGAATAGTCATAATTTGGCTATTGTGCTGTAGAGCCTTTTTTCGATTTAAAATACCGGAAATCATAAAAGGGCTCTACAGCACAATAGCCAGTGAAAATTTATATCATGAGTCATAATATAAATTTTCACTGGCTATTGTGCTGTAGAGCCCTTTTTTGATTTCCGGTATTTTAAATCGAAAAAAGGCTCTACAGCACAATAGCCAAATTATGACTATTCCGACTTATCTTATGGGCCTCAGTGCTATATGACAGATCCTGATATAGGCGCTTGATGAAAAACTTTTTACTGGGTATATATATTCCCTTCAATATACCATCAAAGTTATGTTTTACAATCTAGGCAACTTTTGTAACTTTTGAATTTTCGTATTATTGCTTTTTTACAAAATTTTGAGTTCGAATTTAACTTTCCAATTCGTCAAATTTTGAGATATTTTCGAAAAAAGTTCCGAAAATTATGAGAAATTTTCCTTATTTTTGTTAAAAACTCTACAAAATGGCCACTTTAAGTTTTCGAGTAGGTGACCACATATTTTTTAAATGCTCTTTGAAAAATCATATGACATTTTTTTGGGATTTTTGTTCGAAACTTTTCAAACTTATTTTTCTGGAATCACCAACTGAAAATATTTAAAATGCCACCTTTTATTTTATTCAAATATGTCCTCGTTTTGTTTCCTTCGCTCTTGTTTATACTCTGAATCATAATTTTTTGAAACGAAACTACGGTTTTGGCAGAAATTCATCGAAGCCCTCTTTTATCCAGAATTAAAAATTTTTTATTTCACCGACACTCGCCAAATTAGTAAGCCGACCCATTCACCGTTTAAAATTTATTTTGTTAACCCGTGTGAGCACAGAAAAAAAAGTTCCGCCAAGGCACCGAAGCCTTTATAAGGTGACTGTTCAAGCGCGTATTAAAGAAAGCCACAGGTAGTTAGAGTTTCTTTTTTTTGCATAAGGAAGTTCAAACGATATATTTTTGCATCCGACATTTGATACTCTAGATTTTGATTTTTAGTTCTAGAAAATTTACTGATAAGAGCAAGGTACAGCATATTCACGTGAATCAAGCTCACAGTGGTGTTCACAATTATTTAGTATGGAATCGATGCACACGGATCTGACCTATGTCATCGTTTTTTTCTGATTTGGTCTATTTATATCAATCAGAAATTATTTTTAAATAGATCTAAAATTTTGATGAAAAAATTACAATTTTCATAAAAAATGGTTTATTTTCCCTATAAAGCATATTAGTACACATCTGATATTATTTCTGGGTCGATATACTAATCAAGTGACTCGTGTGACACATATTTAATTGCTCGAATTATTTTTAATAATTAAAATATTTTCGTGAAATACTTAAAATTGAAAATTTTGAAATATCACTTTGAAAAATATCTGTTCCTGTATCCCAATTAATCTTTGTTTTGAGTGTCAACCATGGACAAAACACTTTCCTAAAAACTGGCTATTTTCAAATTTTAATTGACGCAAAGGTCGCATTTAAATTTTTTAGAGGTAAAAGATTGGAAAAAATCTCAAAAAAACAATCCTCCGCAAAATTTGAACAAAATTTCCAAAAAAAAAATAAGACACTTTTTTGAAATCCTTGCAAAATTCTTTATAATGTATTCGAAGGAGCACATTCTACGATGTTTTTTTGCATTATTTAGATGATTTTATTATGCCAAACACCTTTATAAAGGTGCTGTGCTCACACGGGTTAAACTCATAAAAAAATATTACTTTCGATGTGCTAAAATTTCTTCTTTTTTCAAAATTTAAAATTTTCGATTTTGACGTAGAAACCGTATATAAACAAACTAAATACATTTTAAACAGTGGTCGAGACCGTTTTTTACGGTTACTTATTACTAAAAAATAAATTTTACCTTAATTTAGACATCTTCGATGGCAAACGCGCGTTTTTTGAGTGTTTTTTCAAAAGACGATTTATAAAGTAAAAATAATCGATCCGAAAAAAATCAGATTATACGAAGTAAGCTCAAAAGTGGCAACTTTCGTTCTAAAAAGTTTTTATCTGAAAATTTTGAAGTGGCAAAAAGTTTCCCATCAAGAGAAAAAAAAATGAAAAAGTGAAAATCTGTAAAATAGCACCGAGGCCCTTAAAATCCATTTGTCGATGTCCAAACAAAAACTGAAACCAACGCATTTAGTACGCAAATATGAAAATGATATTACAAAATCGTTCAATCTTTTTGCAGATTATAAAAGAAAATCTTCAAATTGATAACCAAAATATCCGCACAGAAATGGGTAATAATATGTCTGACAAACTCAATGAAATGTTTTTACAAATTGAAGAAAAATCGAAAGAACTTCGCAAAATGAAAAAAGAGTCAAAGGAACATTTAAAATATAAAGAGCTGGTTTCCACTCTAGAGCAGCAAAATTTAGAGCTTGAATCGCTCAAAGAAAATTTAGAACTGAAAAACGCTGCAATGATTTCAGACGTGCATTTACTGGTTTGCGAGAAGGAAGAAATCGAAACAAAATTTAAGGTGCATCTGTTAACAAGTGAGAATCACCTATCGGAAAATATTGAGCTAAATAAAAAATTAAAACATCTCAAAACGGTCAATGAAAGACTTCAGGTCAAGGGATACATTTCCAGGTCTTTCATGCGACAAAAAATGAGAAAATACCGCTGAACCCGGATATATTTTCATACAGATTAGTTGATGTGAGTAGAATTTA
The DNA here is from genome assembly GCA_004367855.1 of Oikopleura vanhoeffeni. NCBI lineage: Eukaryota > Metazoa > Chordata > Appendicularia > Copelata > Oikopleuridae > Oikopleura > Oikopleura vanhoeffeni. Next base: position 35,557 of record SCLH01000037.1, on the reverse strand, counting down.
AAAGAAATAGGTTGTGATGTAAAAATGTTTTCTACGTGATTTCAACAACCAATGAACGTGTTCGAAAATAATCCGCGCCTTTCAAGACGCTAAGCTTGCCTTGCAAAACATGACCAAATATATAGTTTTCACTTTAAAAATCCACGCGTTTTTTAGGTGAGTGCTCATTGGATCTCTATTTTAAATTTTAATTGATATTTTTGAATTCTCCTTCGAAAACTCCATCTTAAATTAAAAAAATTAATTCGAAAAATTTATCGGCTTTGAGTCTTCAAGGGTTACCTGTGTATATCAAAAATTATCATTCCTCTTGCTTTCTCACTTCGCGTCATAACTATGATACCAGAGAAGATTGTGACCAATCAAATCACACGATTGTCAACTTATTTCAAGAATCGTGTGATTTGATTGGTCACGATCTTTTCTGACGCCACAGTTATGACGCGTGAGTGAAAAGCAGGAGAAAGGATTATCTTCGATATAAGCCGACTGTCACTCGATAAGGCATGCCGCCAAAGCGTGAGTTGATGTGATAGTGTAGTATATGGATCAACGGACCTCAGAGTAAAAATCCTAACTATTTGAAAAATGCGAAATCTGAGCATTTGATTGGTTGATCCTTTCCTAATCTGACCAATGAAATCGGCCTATTCCGCAATCAACGGTTTTGATTGGGTGCTAATATCTTGCGTTGTTTGTATCATTCAAATAGTGAGGATTTGTACTCTGAGGTCCGTTGATCCATATCCTCTGTTCACACAAATGTTAATTTAGGTAGGTGACATATTCCGCCCAGCAGGGCTAGCTACATATATTAGAATTGATATGAACAGGTGTATCAATTGAGTCCCAGTCCTTTCGACACTTTTAAATGACCATGCTTACGGCTAATATAGGCCTACTGCTAATTTCGACGATATTATACACAAACGGTTTTGCCTATAAAATATATGGTTGACTAGTTTTGGTAAAAAATAATGATGTATTACAAAAGCTACCAGGTGACCGGTCCGTTTATTTTGTTGGAGATATGTATATATTACAAGCTCAGTTTTTACAAAAGAGTAATTTTGGTTTCTATTGGATACTCACACTGATAAGTCCTGTCACTGATTCAGTGGATAAATCAGATTTATTAAATCTAATATCTTATTTTAAGGTAAAAACGATATAAAATTCTTATATCGTTTTTATCTTTTACGTAGATTTTTTTTCTGTCAGATTTATATCAAAAAATAAGTTTTTAAAGGAGCGTCATTTTTGTCTCTATCTGATACGGCTTATCTGTGTCACTAATTCAGTGAATAAATTTGATATTTTTTTTTATTTTTTGCGCGAAAATGTTTTGAAATAGGGGCTATAGGTAACGAGTTTTACCATTTTTTATCAAGAAAAATTTTATTTTTATTTGACATAAACGGTCACAAGTAGCACCAGACAAAAATTAATAATCACCGCGAAATGCAAGAGGAATGTTTGAAGCCATCAGTCACCGAATATTATTAAAGAGTTTTAAAGTTCATGACTCATTACCACCCTTAGATTTTCTTGACGTTTTTTTTTAATTGAAGCATCTTTTTAATTAAAGAATATTAATTTCACCCATAATGCACCGACATCTCTCGCCTTCGCAATGATGTCATGAGTAGGCGCGAGATTTTGGTACATTAATTGTTGAATTAGGCTTTGGTCTATTGTTTAATTGACGATATCCTATATTTACCCGAAGTATTTTCTCATGCTTTGTATTAGTTTTTATCTTTTACTGTGGGAAATTTCTATATAAAATACGCGCTAGGGTAAGGTAGAAACGGCATTTTTGTTTGCTAAACATTTTTTTAATTATGTTCAAATTGTAACCCTTGAAAAATTCCACCTTAAGGGAGTGGGTGTCGCAAATTTGAGCCTCTTCCGAGCAGGGGTCGGCACAATCGGATCGGTTTTCGATCCGATCCAATCTTTTCAAAAGGCGACCGATCCGATCCCGATCCAATCTTTTAAAAAAGCGACCGATCCGATCCCGATCCGATCCAATTTTTTCAAAAGTAAACCGATCCGATCCAGATTCGATCCAATTTTTCTACGAGCCGATCCGATCCAAAGCCTCCGATCCGATCCGATTCTTTTTTGTTTGAAAATTAATTGGATTTGGTAAAAATGTATTGGTTTTCTTGTTAATTTTATGGTATAATTTGAAACAGTTTTTAACACAAATATTTCAACCTGTGTGTATACATGTGTTAATAATACAGTATTATTAACTGTGTGTTTTCTTTTATAAAGACACTTTTGAAAAATATTATCAGGATCCCATCAAAAACTCGTTATAACAATTTTTTAAACATTATTAACAATTAAACATGGAATTCGGTTGCTGGATTTGTAAATAATCTAGGCTGTAAAATAATATTTTTTTGTGATTTTCGTCTACAAAGACAATATTGGGGAAATATATGCTTGAAAACTTCATATGCCGGAAAAGTTCTAAATATGTCCCTATAAAAAATAAATTTGGAATTTAAAAAAACCTCATCGAATTTGAAAAATTGCACATAGAATGACTATAATAAACAAATGTTTAATTATTAACAAAAATTATATTGTTATAATGAAATAATTTTGTAAACTTTTAAGGAGGTTCCCAACGGAGTTTTAGGGTTTTTCCAACTGGTACCCCACGGGAAAACGGCTGAAGTTATAGACTTGATGTTTTGACCACTGATAAAACGAAATCTCCTCTGTTGATTTTTTTTAATTTTGAGTGCCTTGAATATTTAAACCTACGCAAAAACATGATTGAAAACGAAATTTCAGATTTGCGACAAGTTCGTTGAGCTAACTAAACATACAAAAATATTGTTAGTTACAGACAATATCCAAACACTTATGATCATATTTAATTTAGTCAGATCCGAAAAAAACTTTTCAACTCTAGAAATTTGGAAAAATCGATATTTTTACAGGTGTTACGCTAGAAGTTCGTTGATATAACTAATCATAAGTTAATTTTCGGTTTTCACCAAGTCTTATAACATTCACAGCATAATTTTATTTTAGTCCGATTTTGAATCTTTACTCGTTTTATTTCTAGAGGAGTCAAAGTTCAATATGAGGAAAAATTTGCAAGAAATTCGTGAAAATTAGGGTTAAAATAGATGAATCCTGTACTTTAACTAAAAGTAAAAATTGTTCTGTGAAACAAATAATAAGTAGGAAACAATTCTGCCTAATTCTGTAAATAAAATATTTTATCTGATCTGTACAAATCAAATAACCGAGTCATTTCAACCGCCACGTTTTGTTCCCACTCTCGCTACAATAATAAAAGGGCGGTCAACCAAATACCCAATTTAGTGGTCTAATTATCTCTGAAAAAATAAAAAATATGTCATTAGATAGCAATTCAAAAGTAATTTATTGTATAAAATAAATAATAATATTGCTGATAAAAATTTATTTTTTCTCATGTTAAAAATGCCGTGG
>SCLH01000037.1:15577-30554 GCA_004367855.1 Oikopleura vanhoeffeni | reverse complement strand
TATAAAAATTAAATAATAATATTGCTGATAAAAATTTATTTTTTCTCATGGTTAAAAATGCCGTTGGGAACCTCCTTAAGTTAATGAAATAATATAGATAAAAACAAATTCTACAAACACTGTTTTTGATTTTTCACTCAATTTGGTTGCTCAATTCATACAGAATTGACCCTGAAAATCCAGATTTCGTTTACAATTTTTATAAAATTTGTTATTATTGAAACAAAATAAAGTTTCGAAATAATTTTTTTGGTGTAAAGTAGGGTGTTACGCGTTGTGACAAAAACGGAGGCTAGAGAAGCTATACAAAATCCGAGAAAGTCATTCTTCTTTATTTTTGCAAAGAATCCGAAAAAAATATTTTCCAAAATTTTCCAAAAATTTTCGAGATTTTTTTATCTCAAATTTTGCTCTCTAGCGTCCGTTTTTGGTATTTTTTTTTGAATTTTAAAGGTCATTTTTGTCATCCCTGATATTGATTATCTCTTGGAACGTACGATTACCCAAAATGACGTATTTCTTTAAAATGCTCAAATGTTGCTCTCTAGCGGAACCTGTGGGCATTTTTGGAATTTTTATGGGTTATTTTCGCCCTTTCTGATATCGATTTACCCAAGAAAAAACTTATGAATGAAATTCGGTATGTTTTGAAAAATCGGATCCCCAGCTAACGGTCCCTACCCATATCACTTTTTGGTTAGAATGCGTAGCCACTACTCCTTTTAACGTGTGATTTTAACGTTGTGGCTACGCATTCTAACCAAAAAGTGATAAAGGGATATTATTTTGTTTTATGTGTTAAAACCACTTATGCGTACGTGGGAAGTCAAGTATTGCTCTCTGAACATAGCTTTTCTACTTTTATGTTTATTTCCGCTTTTATCATCAGAACTTTTCAGTAGGAGAGCCATTCATTTCAAAAATGACCAAAAAAGTCGTTTTTTTCATTTTAATCGCGTCGCCGAGGGGGTAAATTATGTCTGAATTTGTTATAATTTGACACATGGTTAATGGACCCTGTTCAACCGAAATCTTTACTACCTTTTTTCCGACGTCCACTTCCGGTTTATCAGGTCCAGTTCCTTTTTTGGTAATTTTAGACGCCAGGGAGTTAAAATTTTGAAATGTCATAAGCCAACTTTTTGCCCCAAAATTACTAAGGAACACGATGGGACTACTCAAAATTCCTAGTTTTGACTTTTTCTCGGCCCAATTCGAACGCGTAACACCCTAGTGTCAAGACATTAATTTTTTTCAAATTTCATGTATAAAATTGTATTTTATAGGTTTCGATTTATACACGTAAGTATGTTGGTTCCTACATTTTCTGCAGTTTTTTCGTCATAAAAATGCACCAAAGCAATTGTTTATCTTCTGAACGCAAAAAACTACCCAAATGACGAAAATTAGTTTCGAAAATTTTGCTTTTTTCGATTTTTTAACAAATATCAGTTTTACTTGGAAAACACATTTCAGTTTCGAACCAAATCACAATTAAAAAAGTACGGTAGGAACTGTACTCAGTACTGTTCTACGCACATAAATTGATAATAATAAAATAAATATGTGATTCAACGGACTCGAACCCACGACCATTGTTTCCGTGAGCAAGTGAGTGACTCCTCAGCTTTTACGCCTAGTACTGATGAGAATGTTTTTCTGAGTTTTGAAACCAATAATTAAAAGATAAAAACCTATTTTCGATGTTAACAATGTACGAAAATCAACTTTTCATGAAAACCGATCCAATTCCGATCCGATCCATTTTTTTTGAGCCAACGGATCCGATTCCGATCCGATTTAAAAAAAATTTGAGGCGACCGATCCGATCCAAAAAAACTTTGAGGCGACCGATCCGATCTCGATCCGATCCAAAAAAAATTTGATGCAACCGATCCGATCCAAAAAAAATTTGAGGCGACCGATCCGATCCATATTTATGCTTTGAGGCATCTCCGCCAACCAATGTTAACTTTGACAAACCAACCTTCGCGTAATTTTGAACTAACACTAATCTGATACAATCCCACTAACCCGCCTAAAGATTTAAAAATCTGCTTAAAAAGACACGCAGTTCACCTCTCTCAATTTATATTATTTTATTATTTTTTTTGTGTGAGCTCCGGGGAAGCCTAACAATAATGCAAATTGCTTTGTTTTAAACTTGCTTCGGCGGACAAAACGCAAAAAAAACTAAAAATTAAAAATTTTGAATGATAGTTTGGGAGGCTCAGGCAAAAGGTTCTCCTCCACCAGTTTGAGAGATATAGTTTCGACTCATAACTGCATCTAAAAGACAAACTTGTTCAACAATAACTAGGAGATATTTTTTGGAATTTGATTCGGCGTCCTCTTGGGGCTATTCAACTTTTCATTTTTAGCAAATTGTTTTGAAATGGTCAGTTTGGGGCTCAGGCAAAAGGTATCTTCTCCGCAGTTAGAAGATACAGTTTCGGCTCATATGCTCGAAAGCAGCTTGTTTGACATCCTTAGAGAGTTTTTTTTTGAAATTTTGATTCGGCGTCTCTTGGGGGCCATGTCAACTTTCTATTTTGAGCCTAAATTTTGACAAAATTTAAGAAAACCAGAAAAATGCTTCAAAATAATTTTCGTATAAAACAACACTTTAAGAAGGTGCAATTTTTATACTCGGTAGCGTCAAAGAAAACAAATTAGCGCACTTTCATTTAAAATAAATAAACCAATAATTTGTGTTTTCTTGGCGCCAAAAACAATTCGAGTAAAGGACAATAATGCATATGTTGAGGCTTCTTTGGAGCCTGACACAAAAAAAATAATAAAAATGATGAAAATTGAAAGGATAGGTACGGAACCAGATGTCTTTAAGAAGTTTTAAAAGCGTAGGTGTCGCGTAGTGGGATTGTTATCAGATTACTGTTAAGTTAATTCAGCGAAGGTATAATTCTGTTAGTTACAAATGTTTTGGGAATATCACCTTTGCTAGTTTGGCGGGAATGGCCTCGAAGAAAGGCTCAAATTTTGCGACAACCACTCTAAGGGGGTTGTATAGGCAGTCCATATCTATAACGGAAGTGCTGTCAACTTACGATTTCTGAACGATTTCCAAAAATATATAGAATTTTTATGTACTAAAATGAGAAAATTTTTTTGCTCTTGCGCGAGAAGGTAAATAATTCGGCATAGTTATAATCTGGGTTTCCAGAAACATGATAGTTGCGAATCTTTTGATACTACTGAAAATTTGATACGGTGACCTTGAGCTCAAAAAAATAATTTTCAAACTGTGATCCTAGGGAGTTAAGGCCAGAAATTTCGACGGTCGGGCGATACCATTTTTCCTAAATTGCTCGAAATGTTTCTGTATGCATAAAAATGAATTCATAAAACAACGAAAAAAAATACGACTTTAGTGGCAAAAATGGGCCAAAAACGACACTCTCGTTATTTTTGAAGCAGTTTTAGGGTGAAAATGGAAAAACGACGATACCAGTTTTTTTGTTATAAAAATATACATACGTGAGAAATCAAATTGTTCTGAAATAAGCGAAAAAAAAATACGACTTTCAAAATAATTTTTGCTCGCGGGTCAACTCAATTTATACGGTCGGTCGAACATGCTTTGAAAAAAAGTTAGAAGTAAAATGTGTTCCAGAATTTACGAACTACTATTCCTGAGATTTTATAAGATTGTTATGAAGGAATAAAAAGTTATGAGCCCCTTCGGAAAAAGCCTTTCCAGCCTATACAACCCCCTTAAACATATGTTATAGGCAATTTCAAAAACGGTATTTGATTTTTAAGCGGTTGCTGACAATTTTAAAAAAAAATTTGTACTGAACATCATATTTTTAAGGGCTATAAATTATATATCAGTACTACATCTTCAATTATTTGATTTTCCTTTAAAAACGGTATTTATTTAACGTTTCGGCAAAAGCCATCATCAGAAGTGAGAGTAAAATAAAGATTGTGTCGGAAAATGCAGTGATTACTTTTCGCGAAAGTTTCAAATTTGGATAATAGAGCCTCAGATGGATTGCCATATTAAAAGCCCGAGTATTAAGTGATTGCGTTATCAGGAATCACACAAGTACAGAGAAATGTCTGACACTTGTGTGATTTCTGGACATTAATTTCCGGTTTTTTAAGAGTTATTAATAATCCCTCAAATGTTTTTCGATATTTTCAAATTACCCAAAGTCTTTCCCGGTCTCGTATGTATTATTAACAAATGTTATACAGTATAACTTATACCGTATAAGATATACCACACCCTAGCTTAAGGTAGGAACGGCAAAATTTTTTTGCTAATTTTATTTCAATTATATTTAAATTATAGCCTATAATTTTAATATAATTAAAGAAAAATTAGCAAAAAAGTTTTGCCGTTCCTTCCTTAAGCTAGGGTGTTATACCGTATAAGTTATACTGTATAACCTCGGTTAATAATACACACGAGACTGGGAAAGACTTTGGGTAGATTGAAGATATAGTAGTGATGTGGCTTTAAAATGTTCATCCTTTGAAAAGCGAGATGTAGCAGATAAGGACGATATTATAGAAGGCCTAAATTACAATGGAGCTCGTTCAAAAACCGTCAACCAAACTTTTGGAAATGATTCTATCGATTTTGACAATTTTCCCGAGCCACAGCTTTATAGTTCAATTCTTCAACCCCAAACAAATCGTCAAATGAATTCTACAGTCGAACTTTTAAGTATGGTGGAGGACCTTTCCAAAACTCCCGATTTTATTGAGGTGAGCAGGGTTCTTTTTTTACCATTCAAAAACTCTTTTTAACGACTAACCTGTATTCACACTTCGATAAATTTATGCATGATAAGGTTTCTTTTATACCAGCACTCATGCAAAAATTCACCTAAGTGTGTCACAGGGGATATAGAATTAGGTTTACTTAGTTCACTCAGGTTTGCCTAGATGACATATTATATCTTAAATCCGGGAAGAGGGCCCATTTTTAGTAAATCAATTGCAAATTTCATAATCAATTACTAAAAGTGGGCCCTCTTCCCGGATTTTAGATATACAGTAGAGTGTATTTAAACGAACAGGTAGCTTAACTAGACCATTTAACTACACTCTATTGTACTTATTTATTACATATAATCAATTATAGTATATTTAATTTTACTTTTAAATATTACGTCACCTATACACTAACTTACAATTTATGGAAACCCACTTTCGCGAAAAAAATGGTTTCCATAAATGGTTATGGGTTTCCATTAAAGGGTTATGGGTTTCCATTACAGGGTACTGAGTTTCCATTACATGGTAATTTTAGGCAAAATTTGAAAATTTGTTTTCAGCCGAAAAAATTAAAATTTTTGAGTTTTTTTCTAAATTACATGGTCAGGGATCAATTATAGGGCAGCCGATATAAACAAACTTTTTAGAAGAGTTTTGAGCAAATTAAACACGAAAAACAGAGTTTATTTTACTCAAACATGCCTTGTTTATCAAAAATGGTTTTCATAAATGGTAATGGGTTTCCATTAAAGGGTCATGGGTTTTCATTACATGGTAATGGGTTTCCATTACAGGGGGTTTCCATAAATGGTTAGTTGAGGTATTTATTTTGCTAGGCCAGCCAGTTTTTGGACCTACGCAATGCTATTATTTAACGTTAGCCGCCTACGCAGAAGCGAATGTAATGACACCTCTTTCGCGGGAAAAACAATAAGGCGTTACGCCTTAGGCGTATGTATATTGTCTGTAAAACTTTATTCAGTCACTGAATTAAGTTTTATTGTGAAAATATGGTGCGATGATTGGCCAGTGAAGAGCCACAAATGGTGGCTTGTTTTTACAAGCCGTAAAAGTACAAGAGAAAACGGCCATAATGTACAACCCTTATCAAGGAAACCTCGAGTTCCGGAGACTTTCCGATTTCACCTGGCTATCCATTTGGCTTGATGCCGTTGATTGGCTAATAAAACCACGCTTTTTTGAACAAACACACGGTTTACTTGTTTTGGGTTGACTTATTTTGTGCCCATTTGTCATGAAGGGCTTGGCGATATCAATTTTAGATATCTCTTATAAATATACTTTATTGTCGGAAATCGTAAAGAATTTTTATAAAATGAGTTTTAAATTTAATTTTTATAGGGTACTCTTCTCGACGCACCTGGAAATCTGGACTTGTATAAACAAATTCAATCTTTGCAAAATCAAATTCGCGAAAAAGATGAATTGATTTCGAAGCTTCAGATTAACAAGGTAAGTTTTTATATAACTTTCTACAGGGTGGACCAAATATCGCCGAAAGTTTTTTCTTAAAAAAATTTGGCTATATCGGGCAGTTTCGGCGATATGGGGACATAAATAAATTTCTCGTTCACATACAGTAATAATGAGAGGTATTAGTTTGTGTGCGGGTTACCCACGTGAACAATGCGCGTCCCTCATTGGCTCTCTGGTAGAACGCGCTAATGTAATGAAGCACAAGAGCTAACTCATCATAATTAAAAATTTTTTTCAATTTTACAAGGAGTGTTACAATAAGTTTAAATGAATTAAAATACCGAAATGAGCAAAATTACGTACTCCACCAAACCCAATCAAACACAAATTCAAAAAAGTAGATTTGGGAAATTTAATCTTGAAATATGACGTCATTCATGACCTCCTCAAAGTTATTTGTAATACAAACCCCCACGCAATTTCGGCGATATTGGCACTGGCGAGAATTTAGCTTAAAATCGTGAAATTGCGTAGATTTTTTCTGCGATATTGGGCTTCCCACTGTAAACAACAATATCAGCGGGCAGTATTATGCATTAAGGGGGTGGTCGTCGCATTTTTAGGGTTCTTCAATAGCCAATTGTCGCAAAAGTACAAATCGTTGGAGCCACTTTTACTCTCTTTGATATATTTAAACCCAAATCTTGCATTCTAAAAAAAAATCGAAAGTGACGGATGGCTCGTCCGATCAGAAACGTGCTACACAAAGTGACGGAATTATTTTTTCAAAATGTATCTCGTCCCTGAGTTTTCAAGGTTCAACAATGATACATGATTTAAATTAACCAGACAGGACGTGAGCAGACCGCTGAGCAGAGTTTTTGGAAAAAATCTTTGATTTGGCTCTAGAATCCCCAAAAACATTATTTTGACCCTATGTTAACTAGTGCAAAATACTGTTTTTAGGTGATTCTGAAGCTAATTCCAAGAAATTTTCCAAAAACTCTGCTCAGCGGTCTGCTCACGTTCTGTCCGGTTAATTTAAATCATGAATCATTGTTGAACCTTGAAAACTCAGAGAGGAGATACATTTAAACAAAAAAATTCCGTCACTTTTGTAAGCACGTTTCTGATCGGACGAGCCATCCGTCATTTTTTTTAGGATGCAAGATTTTTGTTTAAATATATCAAAGAGAAGTACAAGTTGGTCCAACGATTCGTACTTTTGCGACAATTCGCTTTTGAAAACCCCTTAAAATGCGACGACCACCCCTTAAAGCTCAATTTTAAAATTTGATTGAAAAATGTACATCGATGCCAATCATCAAATTTTGATATTGTATTGGGTGACTTCGATTCTCTTATAATTTATTGGATCTCTCTAATCGGATCCATAACTGGGGTTTTCATGTTTTAAAACTGGGCTAAAAATGTTAACCCAACTAAATTTTTATTGCCAATAATCGATTCATAATTTATGGACGAATAACCATTTCTTTACGATAATTTGCTATAGTCTATAGCAATGAATGATCATTTTCAATGTCATATATGATACTGAGCATTTTCCTAATCGTGTTTATGATAAAATACGCGTACAGTTAAATACGCTTCAATAGACGCTATCAGATAATGTTTTTCACTGTATGCGTAAGTTCTAATAGACACAGAAAATCCAAAAAACAATATATAATTGGGCAATCATTATTGTTAACTCGAGAGATTACGAATCGAATTATGTATGAATCTGAAAATTTCTAGTAAATATTTTCAAAAATATCTATACAATTTATCGCCCGCCTACGCAAAAATGAAAATAATAGTTCAGCTCCTGATAATAATTTATGGACGACTAATCACTTTGAATTTGATACGATGATTAGCATGTGATAAATCGTGTTTATTAAAAATTACGTTTGAAGTAAAATACGCATCGATAGACTTTAGAAGAAAACTTATTTTACTGTACGCGTAGTATTTAATGTCTCGACTTAGAACATGCTTATTATCGTATAAAATCCAAAGTGATCATTCGTCCATATATTTTTAGTCGAAGGGCTCAACTATTGTTTCTACGGTTATTTAACTCCCGTAGTGTCTTTTGCGCCATCGATGGTGCAATGGCCTTTAATCGCAATTTAGGACCCTTAAATCATATGAATGAAAATTTACAAAGTGATCGATCGACTATTTGAATAATTGACGTTGTGCGTTTTTTTCGAAATTTTTTACTGTATTACAGTACTTATTTTTTGCAAAAAATTTAAATCATCAAAAAAAGCCTTTGAGCGGGACCAGAAAAAATTCTAAAGACTTTTTTCTCATCACACCATAGCCTAAAAGTGTTCACGTGACCGTATATTCAAGCATAAGGTTGGCCAAAATAGTACTGTTTTTTTTCAAAAATTACTTAAATCAATTTTTGAAAGAAGTGAAGTGGTTCTTTAGAAGTTTTTTAGACTTTTTCTTCATACACCAAAGACCAAAAACGATCACGTGACCTTCAAATTAGGAAATAAGGTTTTGGTGAAAGTAAACAAATAGTGATCAAATTACGCCGAAAAATTTTTGGGCCAATAAACACATAATTTAAGAGTTTTGAACATAATAATATTCCAAACACGTCAGTTTATCTTATTTTTTCGAGAAATAAGGATTTATCCATTACATATTCAAACCTTATTTTTGAATTATTTCGTCACGTGATTTTATTCGGACTTTGATGTAATGAGAAAAATGTCTTAAAAACGTTTGAAGTTGACCTGGAATTTTTTTGACGTAATTTGAGTACTTTTTCAAATTACTGTAATATGCCTTTCTTTCAAAATTACTCAAATCACGTGGACGACCCTTAAAAGAATCGTCAGGAATTTCTAAGACTTTATTGCATTTTAAATTGGCCTCCGGCTTAAATAGAGCATTTGTAGAAGTCCAAACTTCCGGAAAAACTGATTACATAATAATGCGTAGGCGAAAGAAAGAAGAGAGATTGATAAATTATTTTCATGCGCGAGATAATCCATAGTTTTAAAGAATATTATTTTACATGAGAATGGTGATGAAAACATTCCATTTTTTTTGCAGAGCATACCCAAATTGGTGGCGGTTTAATATTTGAAATATGAAAATGTCAAATTAACCCTAAATTCGTGTATTTTATGCACTTGTTTCTGAGAATCGGCAAAAATGAGAGAGTTTTTAATTTTCTTATTCACATTTGATTACTTTTATAAACTTTTTTAACAAATTGTTTTTATAGGACTGTAGAGAATTCTTTGAATAATATGATTATCATTGAAGAAATATTGTTGATAATGAATGTTCGGTTATAATGCTCAATTCAAGCGCTGCGCCATCGATGGCGCAAAGACACTACGGGTCCAGAGATTGTCGGCCACTACGGGAGTTAATATTTAAATAATATATAATTTATCAAATCCTATTCAAGAAAAAAATCTAGAACCAAATTACAGCGCAAAAAACATTTTTGGGGATTTTTACCGGCCAAAAGTTAAAATTGACGGTTTGAGCATGGGCTTGAACTCGGGTACGACCGCAGTTAAAGATGGCCCAGCCGCCCGTCAGGCACTAAAGTGCCTGATTATTAAATGTCAATTATCTATGGTTTTTCATTGAGGAACCTACCCAATTAAGTCTTCGGTGTAAAAATTCAGAAAATTATCTCGCTAATGATTAAAAAAATTGTTCAAAAGTTAAAAATTGACTATATTATTTGATCGAGGAAAACATATAAAGTATTAAGCCTGTAGTGAACGTGATTCGTTCAATCAATTCTTTTGTGGGAACTGGATTCTAATTTTTGTTTTCTAGAATTTTAGAAATTTGAATTTTGTTGACCGGAAATAAAAAGTTCGAAAAAAATCGTCTGATTTCAACGCAGTACCACCAAATTAAGGGGTTGTGGGTGTAAAATTTAGCTAACTGCAAGCCATTTGAAATGGCAATAACTTTGTTAATATTGCAGGCGTGAATACATTTGAATACGTATATGTAATTTAAAACCATGAGGATAGCTGAAAGAAAAAACTTTATTTTTTATGGTTATTTTCATGTCCAGAAAGCAATTTTAAAACATGTTAATTTTCAGCTTGTTTAAAGTCTCGAATGCATCAGAATATACGCATTTTTCAAAACAAATTTCCTTTTTTGACATTGTTTGAGGAATACATAATGTATATAAGTTATTAGGTAAGAGAAACAAGCTAAAATGAAAGAAATTTTGAACATGCTCTCAGTCGTTCAAACTCCAAAAATAAGTTTTTTTTTGAGTGATTGGAGATCCCCTTCATAGAGAACAGATTTCAATATTTTATTACCGGTAAAATACAACATACAGTTTTTATAAGAAAAAATATCAATTGATAAATAATTCTTTGAATTAAATCTTTTTGATAAATTGATTATAGGGTCTTTGCACGACAACTGGTTTTTTTATTTTGATTCTGAACCTGCAAATAAATTTTTTAATAACATATTATCGCATTTATATAAATCGTTAATTCATTGTGTACAATTTATTTGGTTTTCACATAAAATTCCATTTTTTGTAAGATAATGAAATAAGGTCGTCCTGAATTATATTTAAAAAATTGGAATTGAAGCAGTGTAAATAAAAGTATACCTGGTTTATGGACAGATGTGTGTTTTTCAATTTTTACAAAGAAAATACAAGAATGTTCAGTAAGGGGGAAAAGCCTATGGAAGAAAAAAGGTCGTGTGGTGCAAAATGCCGACCATAAAATGGCTCTAAAATAAAAGAAGCCTTTAAAGGCGGACTTTTTGACATGGTGTAGAATAAAAAATGTAGTTTTAGTTCTAAATACTTATGGTAGTGTCCCCGACATCTTATAAAATCGATTTATACGTAAAAAGTGTCCCAAAGGGTCGATTTTTTTTATAAATTATTTTTTGTCGTGGTCACTGACTTTTTAAAAGGTAATCGTACATAAAGCGCACCAGTTAAGCAGCGATTTTTTGGTTCGCGAGTGGTTCGTGTTTTGTACCTGCCCTGTTGAAGAGTTAATCCAATTTGTGATAAAAATGACCTTTTAAATGGCCGATGAGAATTATCGGAGTTTTAACAAGTGATGTTTTAAGGGGTCAGGGACTGCAGTACAAATTAACTATCAGAATCAAAAATCCTATGACAATTATACTGTTTGTTAATCTCTGAGTCAATGCTCTACGATCGGATAAGTCGTTTAGAACGATGTTTCACTATTCGATCTTTGCATGGCTCCCGATTTTCCGTTCCCTTTTTGATAAGTTTAGTACACCTTCGAGTTTTTTGACAATTGCAAAATTTGAGATATCTGAAAGGCCATTTTCGGACAGTTTTGTGATAGTTTTCTCGTCGTTTCAGTCGAATGTCATTTGAAGTATTCGTAGGACTAAAGTTTTTTGGGTTAATTTTTTTAATTTTATTTTCCGCAATTTATAAATTTTTATCAATTTCAAAAAAATATTTTTATCAATTTTTAAAAAGACATTTTTTCCCGGAAGATTTATCTACAGATTGGTATTGTCCATACGGCATGGAACATTTATTGCAAATTTATAAAATTACGATATTTTTAAAATTTTAGCAGACTTTTTTCTTTATTTTAATTTATTATCTAGAAGATAAATGGCTAGCCTTAATTCAGTAGTTTTTTTGCATTTATTTTCTATTTATTTCACCTTACAGCCGCACTGCAAAAAACTCATTATACAAATTGCCAATTTGACAAATCTAGTTCCATAAGAAAAAAAACTTTTTCGGTGTAATAAAAAAAATTTTTCAATAAAAAAAAACATAATTTGACAATATTTGTTAAATATCTTACCTATTAGGCTCAGTCTGGCTTGCAATAGCAGCAGTAGTAGCATTGATGAACAGTATAAGATGTAAAATCAGCATTTTTCGTTCGGTTGACTAAAAGTTAAAAAATCAGATAAATTGTTTTTAGACTTTTTTTGGAGCAACTAATTTTATCGTTGTTTTAATAGTTTTGTTATAAAATCACGGGGAGCTTAATATACTCTGTGGTAATTGCCTTAATCTCCCCTTAATTGGAATAATGTGACCACCGGTACACATAATTAGTCACGATATATCTATCTTCAGAAATTCTGGAGTTTTTTCATCATTTTTTATGGAGTTTTCATAACTTGATATTTTAATAAGCTCAACGAAGATTGTAGAGCAATTTCGCAACTTTATTAAAATACTACGGGACTTTGTCTGTACCCACACTTCGATTTGGCAATATAGTATAAATCAAGCGAGATAACCAAAGTTTTAATTATCGACATATATAGTTTCTGACGGAGATTTGTCTAATATTTTTCTGAGAGAATTGATTACTGAAAAAAAATACTGTATTTCAGTAATAATAGTATAATGTTGTGCGTCTATAAGGACAATATTGACAAAATATACCCAAAATCTACGGTTTTTCGGTCCGTCTCTCTATAACGACAATATCTTTAATCCACCTCTTTTTGGTGAAAATATAAGTGAAGAGCAATAAATTACCAATTGCAAAATTTCGAGTTTCAATATTGATTTATAAAGTTGGTGGACGATATACTCAATAATTATTAAGAGTAGTAAAATGCGGAAAAAGGGTTGTGCCCGTGTTGCGCCGAACAAAGTTTGAGCGTTAAATTTTATTCGCTTTTTTGCACATGATCAGTACAAATACGCCTGTTAGATTAATCAAAATCTGGAATTAGAGGTCCGAAAATTAAGAGCAAATACCATAATTATTAAAAGAAATATGATACGTAAAATATTTCAATAATTTAAAAAAAATTTCACCCTTATAACTGTGAAAAATGTAATTTTTTGATTTAGGTTGATGAAGAAATGGATACTCTAACAGAAAATATATCGAAACTAGATATTATGAATCTGCAAGTCGTAAACCTTCAGAAGGAAAAAGATGAATTGAGGATCAATTCTGAAAATGCATTGACACACCAAATTCAAAATGCTGCTGAAAAAGAGTCCGAATTGAATGCAAAAATTGATACCCTAGGTATGTTCAAATTTAAAAATTGTTTCTTATAAGAATAAAGGAAATTAATCGACTACAAAATCACTGTATTAAAATAAATTGAGTTTTTTTTAATTTACCTTTTGATTAGTGATTAAATCGGTTGATACTTTATCAAGTAGTTTTCAATGGTTTTATAGTATTTTCAATTGGCTTGAGCGATCCAAGTGAGCATTGGTAATCACTCAACTGAATCTTAAATAGCGTCCCTACCGACTAAAATTTCGTAATTCTAGTCAAATTATATCGAACAAAATTTTCGTGCAGACGATTGTGAAATATATTGATATAATATATTTTCAGTTAAACACGTCTCTTTGAGCTAAATAATATCATGGTGCCCTCCATTTTTTGAATTCTACCAAAAGTCTAGTACTATGGTGTGCGTCTTTAAGGACACCATCTATAAGGACAATATGACAAAAATATGGCAAAAACCTACGATTTTGGACGAAAACCACAGTATTTTCTAACCTTAAAGTTGTTTTTGTCTAAAGGGAGTAAACTTCGGGACCTGAAAACCACATTAAATCATAACTCAAAGTTAAAGTGACTTTTAGGGGGTGGATATAGGTTTCTGATACTCTTCGATCACGCCTCATAATAATTCTAGAGCAGTTATGGCAAATCTGAGAATACTTTTGTACGATACACTCCGTGGGCTCCATTGTTTTTGATGCAAAAAGTGCGTCATCCGAGTTAGGCGGGGGGAATAACGTAAAAAGGAGCAGTCAATTACATGCGCGCAAGTTTTCCTGCAAAATCTTTTATATTTAGCTTGAAGGAGTGGGGACTCCCCACTGGGGAGCTTAAGGGAGTGGGTGTCGCAAATTTGAGCCTCTTTCACCAAGGTCAAATTTCCGCGTCAAACTAGCAAAGGTGATATTCCCAAAATTTGTAACTAACAGAACAACCTTGCGCGTAATTTTGAACTTAACAGTTAATCTGATACAATACACACCTACGCCGACACCTACGCTTTTAAAAAGCTTCTTAAAAAGACACGCAGTTCGTACCTACTCCTTCAATTTCATCATTTTTTTTATTATTTTTGTAAGGCTCCAAAAAGCCTCACACATAAGCATTATTGTCTTTACTCGGAATTTTGCTTTGGCGGCCAAAAAAGCCAAAAAAACAAAAAATTATTGATTATTTATGATTAAATTGAAAGGCGCTTATTTGTTTCTTTGAGCTACCGACTAAATTGCACCAAAATCCTTAAAAGTGTTGAATTTACGGAAAAAAATTTTTGAAGCATTTTTTCTGGTTTCAAATTTTGTCAAAATTAAGGCTCAAAATATAGAAAGTTGAACATGGCCCATGGGGGCCCCGAAAGACGCCACGAAGCAAAATTCAAAAAAAAACTCTCTATTTATTGCAAACAGTCCTTGTGCTTTTAGATGCCAGTATGAAGTGAAACTGTATCTCTCAAACTCGGTGGAGGAAGATAGTCTTTGGCTGAGCCTCCCAAACTGACATTTCGAACAATTTGTAAAACGAATTTAGTTATATGCCAAGAGTTCCGCCGAAGCAAAATTTCGAAAAAAAAACTCTCAAGTTTTTGTTGAAGCAAGTCTTGTGGGCGTTCAAATGGGCAGTATGAGTCGAAACTATATCTCTGTACAAACTGGTGGAGGAAGAATAGCTTTTGGCTGAGCTCCGCAAACATCATTTCAAATTTTGATTTTTAGTTTTTTTGCGTTTTGTCCGCCGAAAGCAAAATTTAA
>SCLH01000037.1:1187-15556 GCA_004367855.1 Oikopleura vanhoeffeni | reverse complement strand
CCTACGAACTTCGAAACTTCCAGAAAGCAAGAGCTGCTGGCCTTAGTTCGAGAAATGAATGAGTAAGTATGTAATTTCAACGTTAGTTTTGTCATGTTAAAAATTTTTTTCAAAAGTTCTTTACTCGACCACTCAAGTAGGCTACCACCGGAGGTCGTCAATATTTGTCCTGTGCGTGGTCCATCTTTACTGTCCTGGCTTTTTGGACAGGACAGATATTTAGATCGCTAGGACAGACTGAAATTTAAAAAAATTCTTAGTTTCTTTCCGTTTAAATTGATTTTTTAAAGTTTGGAAATAACGTCAGAAATAAGGCGCAAGATTGCAAATAAGCCGCCGCGAATATATAATAGTTGCCGATTCATTCTTACTGAGCAATGCCGCTTAGCTAACTACGTCTTCAGCCCGGGAGAACTTATCGAAAATAATCCGTATTGCGGCTTTCTCTGCACGCGTCATAACTTTGAGAAAGTGACCAATTAATCCGGGATTCTGCAATAATCGACAATGAGTATTGTGATTGGACACTGGCTCAAAGTATGCGCGAGCAGAAAAAGGCAATAGGGATAATTTGGGTATGCCCCAACCTTGGACTACCACAACTACGTTCAACATTGTTTACCTTATCAAACACAAAAAGTTGGTTAGCGGCAAATCACATCAATAATCATACCGACGGATCAAACACAAAATATTTATATGTATGAATTATATTTTCTCAATATTATCTGAAAATGGGTTCGAAAGATAATCTGTTAATCTTTCATAACATTCACTGCGCTCTTAAAGCTACAAAAAAGTATTCAAAACGGGTTTTGAAAAATTTGAGGGTAAAATTACATTATAACTTTAAATGGTCGATTTCGAGTAATCAAAAAAGTTATCTGAGAAAATTCCCAATTATCGTCACCTTATAAACCTTTAATTTCAACCTCCGAGAAAACCGATTTTTTCTTGGAAAATCTCAAAACCAGAAAAATCTTAAAGTGATAAAACTTGGCAAAAAATCACCAACATAAACTTAAAATGCTCTTTCAAAGCCCAAAAGGGGGGTTGCATACTCTCATTCGACCAATTTGATGTCGGATTGTTTTTGAGAAGCAGTTGACCCTATAGTATGGAACAATTATTGCCTGACGCTTACAGTGTGTGCGAGACTCCTGCCTCCCCGGGCTAGAGACACATGCTTATCATAATTCTTTAAGGTAGGCAGCGATGTGTTGGCGCCGAGACTGCTTCACTATATTATACGGATCACATACGAAAATATTAAGTTGTTATTTTTTTGCTATATTGATTCGGTGGCGTGCACCGCAACAGTTGGGTTCATCCGTGCTGCCACCAACATGTGAGTGCTTCCTCATCGCTTCCGATCCTCTTTTATCGGACTACAGGACAATATCTGCTTGTGCGAGAGCTGGTGAGTGTGATGGACTAATATATGCTCAGTTTATAATTTCTGCGAAAAAATTCAAAGCACTTATGAGTGTTTAAGCATCTCTCTCTCGTCGAACCAAAATCTTTACACACGTGAATTATAAGAATAAGCTCTCGAATGACACAACCTAGCCACTTTTAACTGTTTCTGCATGTCTACATATTTTTGACTCGGCCTGTTTGAACGCCAATATGTTTCTTTCCATTTGTCTGTCATCTCCATATATCGAACCTAAGTCATATGCACAAACGCTTCCTTCCGCAATATCTTCTTAAGATTATTAATTCTATAACGTCTACGTTCCGACCTCTATAAAAACTCCGACACCTCACTTGTGAAGCCTGGCTTCTAACACAATCAACCGAGCTGTCTGGTACCAGCCGTATGCGCTGTCATATCTCCTCTGCAATGCGAATGTACATTGCCACAGCGTGTAGACGCGCTGTTGCTGAACTGCATCACATAATGAGACATGTTATTATTTTTAACAAATCTGTATACAAATTGCGCGTAGCCTCGTCATTACATCCGTGCTTTAATAGAATTACGGAACTGATTGAACCAAGTGCTTTCTACTACACACA
The DNA here is from genome assembly GCA_004367855.1 of Oikopleura vanhoeffeni. Lineage (NCBI taxonomy): Eukaryota > Metazoa > Chordata > Appendicularia > Copelata > Oikopleuridae > Oikopleura > Oikopleura vanhoeffeni. Next base: position 13,534 of record SCLH01000037.1, on the reverse strand, counting down.
TTGAGGTTCATGCATCTTTATTCCACTATGCCTTTTGCTTTTCTCTATTGTTTCACATCTGGATACATAAGCGTTCCCTAACCCGATAAATTTCGCATGTGGATTAATGATTCTCCACTATTAGTTGCATGACACCCGACAATGTCTGAAGGTTTATAAACAGATACTTTAAAAAAAAAATCCCACAGCGGCTCAAGTTGGAAATGGATTGTAATGGAAAAGTGTTTTTGATATTTTTACGATACTTAAGTATGTAAAAAATTTAAAAATATAAAACGCGTGCAATGTTACCTGTAACCACCTTTCCAAGTTTTGATCGTAATCATCAAATAACAAATATATCATGCTTGCTATCCATTTTTTTCTCTAATACTCTCGCGTAACCGTCATCCACTCTGCTGACACTCTCTCATTAAGAATCACGCTTTTTCATAAATAACTGCTCTGAAATGTTTGAGGAAGATATCCTGAATTGAAATTAGTTTATAGGTTCGAACATCCATCAGCCAAATCGTAAAAAAAAATACGAATCCTGACACGCTGAAACAACTAGCACTTCAACATTACGAAACGCATAAATAATCACGCGTATCTTATATCATCAGTGGTGCGCCTACCATTATTTCTTTAATTCTCGATTGATAGATAGTGACATAGAACATGTGACACCTTTATTCCTCGTCCACCTATTGTGTGAGAGTACTCACATACACTTCTCGTTTCTTCAAGGTTCTCTTCACTAGTCTGCACTATTAGACATCAATGGCTACATGTCTAACCGTCTATGATACTCTCCTCTGGCCACATTCGTATCTCCTAAAATCGTGGTTACTGTTTTTTACATAGCGGATTACTCGAGTCCAGTATCAACGCTTTCGACCATACGCATGTCACTGCGAGGTGTTCTATAGAGACAAAGTCTCAATCATGTCCAAAACATTCTAATTTACCTAAGACACCTGACCCTGATTCTAGCGACTTTGGCTAGGGTATTCAAATCTACATATTTTCACTTCGACTCAACTATGTATCTCCTGGACTATATATAAGTGTTTGTATTAATATATCACGAATAAAAAAATCATTTTCTGATGTAGCGCGCAACTAGTCACACACGTTACACACAAAGCGCTTTCCGTGTGTGAGTAAACGAGAGTGCGCATACTACACGCAGAGACAATTGATTTATTTTTGAGTCCAAGGCAAATGTACCAGACGGCATTGTCCCGAATTGTGCTTGGTGTCAACTTTTCCAGGTCCAAATTTTTTCGTTCTGGATTTTTACTCCTGCAGCTCCCCAAAATCAAAAATATATCCGAAAACGTGTAAAACAAATCAATTTTTAATTGCAAAAAAGTTATAAAAATTGTGTCTCACAAACAAATTACAAAAATCCAAGGCATGTGCCCATAATTTTCAGTATATTGGAAAATATTCTCGTTATTGAGGCCAATCGATGTGTTGAATATCCTCCATTGTGATATGAGCACGTTATGTCCAGTTGTTTAAAGCCTAATAAGTTTATACAGATATGTGACACTGTATGTCTTATTTATGGTTTGGAAAAATTAGAAGAGTTCGGAGACTCGTCTAATTAAATTGGATTGCAAAAATGAGCAAATCGGTCAAACGGCAAATTTGCCGTGACTTTAGGATACCGGACCCAGAGTACAAATCCTAAATATTTGAATGATACAAACAACGCAGATATTAGCACCCAATCAAAACTCTTGATTGCGAAATAGCCGATTTCATTGGTCAGTTGAGAAAGATCAACCAATCAAATGGCTCAGATTTCGCATTTTTCAATATTTGGATTTGTCAACTCTGAGCGTCCGGTAATCCGTTATATCGGTCAAACGGCAAAAATTCCTGGATAAACGCCCAAAAAAAATAAAAAACACCGTCAAACGGCCAAAAAAAATAAATTCAGCGGAAACGGCAAAAAAAATAAACTCAGTGAAACGCAATTTTCTAGAAATTATTATAACTGAAGAAACAAAAATTTTTTAAAAAATTATCAGATTTGAAAGAGACAATGTCATCATACTTTAAAGGTATGGTGGTTCACATTTTCTGCAGTTATATATGTCATAAAAACACCCAAATAAAACAAAAAAAAATTCGAAAAATTTGCCGTTTTTTTCGATTTTTCTAAGTATTTTCTCAAAATTAAAGTGTCGAAAATAACGTTTGTGTCAATTTGACCACTAAAACTTCAAAATATCGGTTGACGCTTAAGCCAACTTCTCTCTCAGTGTTTTCTCAGCTTTCTTTTTGGGCTACTTTCGAAAAAATCGAGCACATTTTTTTCGGAAATTTTTTACGTGACCTGAAAAATTCATATTTTTTGTTTGGGTCGTAAATTTGACAAAAACGCTCCTACAAGTTCGTGGTTAGAGCTAGGCTTTTCAAAAAATTTGAGTAAATTTAAAATTTAACCTAGGGGGGATACATTTTCCGATCAAAAAGTACAAAAAACCGGTATTTAGACCGGTTGTTTACATATTCGAAATAATATAGCACTATCAACAAAAGCCTCTAAAAAAGTTTGTATACCAATTATACAGTTATGTTTAAATGGGTTATTTCAAAATAAAACCTGAGGAGATAGATTCCGTTTTGCTTAAGTGGCTCTGTGTCACTAGTGTGAGGATGTGTCTACAAAAAGTTGGCATATTTTTTATCGCAAGTAAGGCAAGTCTACCAAATGGGCTGATCTGAATGATTATCCTCGAGGGCCCGTTTTGGCTAATATTTACCGAGAATATTGTCAAATTAGGAACATCACCTTAAGGGGGTTTCAACGCAAGGTTTGCATGAAAAATAATAAAAGTTATTCAATAGGGTGGCCAAACATCCAAAGTATTCGTTTTATTGAGATAATTATTACACACCAACTGGTATATATCATTTGAATGTACGTGCCTAAGCCACTACGTTGGCATGACCGACGCATGATCAAAATCGCGCAAAAGAACACCGAAACCCTTCATCGGTCCCGAAATTACATTTATACGACGGCACACGTGTTTAACAGCTTCGCTCTCGAGTGCCGGACCTAGACATTAGGATACACGACGCGCTGAAACTCAACGGCGTTAACCCATAGTCGTTGGAAATATTACCTGTTATGGACGGGAGTTAATCCTACGAGTCGTCGACTTTAAATATAGAATTACCAACAAGTCGCACTGAAACGTCAACCAACCTCTATTCATAGTGTACACCCCCTACACTAGACCGTCTACACTAGTCTCTACGGCATTAGCCACGGCCACAAGGTAAGCGGCCTCCTCTTCCCCGACACTCCCCATTCGCACTACTCCATATTGTGTGAGATCAAACACTCCGGCGCTACGACACGTAATAAGTATATTCGAGTAAGTAACATAGATTTATTGAACTGTTGATAACTAAATAAACTAGGTTACGCGTCATGACTAACAAACTGCTTGTCGTAGGCATACATCACACGCAGAATACGTACCGCGAACTTCACTTCAGAAAAGCTTCTCAAATCAGACCATACAGACTTCAGCCGTCTCCACACAGCCAGCACTCCGAAGCGCGTACAGTCTGAGAGCTTTAATGCGCTTAAATTGTTGAGCGTGGTTACTGTGATCTAACTGATAACACAGCGTGCGTGAGAATATTAGGATAAGATCCCATGCGTGTGTTACGTTAGTTCTTACGGAGTCGGTATCCGCTGCGAAGTACGAGATCGGTACATTAAACTTTTGAAACCGTATAACGCTGATTGTGCGTCCCTCTGCGCGTGCGAATCTTATAGATGAGTCAGCTACTCTCGCTTTTTGAATATTTTCGAAAACAGATATTCACGCATGGCTGCACTCCATATAGTTGTAGTGCGAATCGCTAGGGAGCTAAGTCGCAGATGCTGTTTCTTCTGCATATTACGTTTCTAGCGAGTCGATTACTATGAGCAGCCGAGGGGTCGGTATGTAGTAGACCCACTCACGACAACTGTCCGTGCGGAGAGACAGCTTTTGCTTCGCCTTGTACTATCATCATCCTTCGACCGAGTCGTGGGGGCGTTTTAAAAAGGATGAGCATTAGTTCATAGGAGTCTAGAGTCGTCGCGTTGTTGATACCGGTTGTGGCTGTTTTTTTCACAAGATGGCGGCAGACATGCGCCTGACACTACATACACAAGCAGGTCTCACCAGCTGCTGATGTGCGATAGTGTAGCTGCGCTAAAGATGCCAAAGATATCGGATGTTCCAAAAGTCACTCTGAAGACACTTCATCCCACCCATGGACGCTCAGCAAATCACGACACGGCAATTCAAAAAAACAAAGAGTGTGCGCCTGAGCCCAAGACTCTCAAATGGACATGGAAGTCTGATAATACTCACGGGGTGATGTGATTAGCCGATCAGGCTGTCGGTATCAATGGAACCAAATTGAACGAATCGTAAACGATGGACGTTTTCTAAACAACCCGCTCAAACAGGCTTAGCGGTTATTCTATTGTATTATAGGGTGGTTGACACTGTGGATAAGACGAGACTACGCAAATAAAGTTCGTCAAAATTTTTCGAGAAAGGCAGCCAACGATGGCACCAGCGCTTAAGTGGAAATGACGGCTTACGAACCCGAACGCTGTTCCAATCTACGTCGCAGAAAAATACATAGTGAAGAAACGTGTCAAAATGGAGATTTTGAAAAGTTGGCGGATTTCAAGACGAGAAGTTTTGCTTTGGGCAAATATTGATAAATTGCACATGACTGGAAAAAGACCAAGTCAGTTGGAATACTATAGGGAAGTAGTTAACTCAGCAAAACGTCACCAGGAAGTTTTATGTTGAATGTGCAAGGTTAGGAATCAATCCGTTCGTGCGTATTGCCTCTGGAAAAAAAAATACGAAATTGAATGTTTATGAGGGTGATGAAAGATTCGTCAAAAGCAATAGAGATAAGGTGAACCCGATGTATGGCTGTATTAGAGGTATGGCAGCTTAGGCCGGATGGGAAAGATGGCGAACGGGGAAGAAAGTTTGTGGAGAACGGAGCAAGATTTAAAGCCCGTCTACATTAGCAAATAAGAAACACCAGTGGCAGAACTTGTTCAAGGGGAATGCAGAAAGTCGAAAGTAGTAGGGGCATGCTCAAGTGAGAAGAATTGGGGAGTTAAAAACTATATGTTAAACGACTCAGATCTCGACGAACCTGTTCGGATGCGCATTGAAGATGCGGAATAGTCGCAGCGGTGTAGAATCGACAGCTGGTGAATAAAGTTTGCCAAGATGATCTGCCACACAATACATTAGATCTGAGCGCTGGGCGGCTGAAGTGTTGACACCCTCTGGATACATATAAAGAAGCTGTGGCTACATATATAGATCAGGGCCAAGAGCGACATTAGCGCTCTCCAACAGTACATCTTAAAATATTTCAGTGTTTGCCGAGAATGTGCAAATGATAGAATATGTTGCCGCCGAAAAGAGTCTCTCTAGTCACTTCCAGTGTCGCGTACGGTGCGCGACAAAAAGCCTAGAACTGAAAGGAAAACAACACACGGGTGTAAGCATTTACAAGCGTCGAGCTTACTTACCAAAAACTTTTGAAATCAAATAGTGTACCAATTTTCAATTAATCCGGCATTAGGCCCGTTTCTCATTGAGTGAGCACCCATATATACACGTGTGCGACCTCCTTTTTCCAAATTGAACGTAAAGCAGACACACCCCTCATATGCCACAATGCAGTAAAAAAATTGCCTAACATTTCCGATTGCGCATTTAATTTCCAAAAAATGAGACTTTTTTAAGTGTAGTTGTGTTTGATCAGGTCTAGATTTGTCAAAGTTTTTAGTCAGGTGAAGAATTTTATAGTAATACAAGACCAAACTTTAACCTGCTTCATAAGCGTCTTACCTCGACAAAACAGTATATACCATGCGTACGAGGAGCACCGGCATAAGATGTGAATTATGTCGTTAACACCCCGTATCGTACTGATTCATCCGAGATCCTTAGCCAACAATATTGGTTGAACATTCTCGCGTCATAAAATCATACCGGGATGGTATAGAATATCGTAAACACTCTCAACGGTTAGCCGGCATTATTTCTTCCATCGGAGATATGTCTGCCCAAATAGACAGTTGCCCATCGTCTTCAGTGGAAACGCGGACCGACGCTGCATCTGTACTCCATGCCCTTACTGCGCAAGAGAGAGCAACATTTCAATTACCGCATAATTTGACGATGGCACCCACCCAAATACACCAAACATATAATTAGAAGAGTATCGATTTTTTTTTAAAAAATAGAGCATCCAAGGCAACGTTTTTTGTTGTCAACCAAAATATTAAAGTCTAAAATGTTTCTTCAAATAAATTAAATGTAAAAATATTATGTATGTAACCATTTATTAATCATATTTTTTGTCAAATTTTTATTTTACGATAGAATGATTAACACGTCTACATACTCTGTCCTATTTTACTCTCGTAAATTAGGCCTGATTGTATTTGCCTCGACTCAAAAGCCTCGGAAAGACACAGTATTAGCTTCCAAGTGGCTGATCTATTCTTAATGTTAATTATAAAGCAGACATCTGAGAAAAGCGAGAGTCCATAACTTTCTATTAGGTCACGCCTGAGCGACTGTCCTCATTCAGAACTAGAAATATACTTTTCGGAAGATACCACTCTTCTTCACCCAACACCAAAACCAATAACCCTGCGGTTAAATACGCAGTAGCACAGCTTAGTCGCTAAAAAGAAATTAGAGAACAACGAATCTGCTTTCAGATTTGTTTGCGAAGACAGAGATATTATTATGGCGGTTTTGATACACAGGAGAGCCCCTAGAGATTCGTCAACTTAGTATTCCCGTCGAGACATATATAATCGGAGCTCAAGCGAGTGTTCGTGCATGTTCCTCTGAGGACTTAGCATACACGGGCCGTCTAGATTGCTGGTACTGAAAAATGTATATTGTGAGGATCCCGTTCTGTTTTTATCGCTTTGATTTTTGCCTCAATGGGTCCCGCACTCTATATTTCTGGAGGAGGATTACTACCTCAGAAGGAAGAATAGCAAAAATATGGAGAAAGTAGCCGAAATATAGTGTGGAATGCTTGGGGATCTCGTACACAGTTATTGGTTTTGTACAATTAGGAAGGTCGTATGCTGTGCTAGTAGAGAGGATTTGTTAGATCCTATACGATTGAAAGAATACACATGGTTCTTATTCGTTGAGTCAATTGTGAAAACAATTTTGCTGAAAAAAACCGTTCGAAAAAATTGTTGTCCTTACTAGAAATAGGGTCGGTGGTAAGAGGAATCGAAGTCGACATACGCAAAGTTACTCTCTGAATTATGTGTGTAGAATATAGTCTGAGAATAATTCCAGGCCGGAAAAATGGATAGACTTCTGGTAGAAATATGAAACATAAGGATCAAAAGTCTGAACAAAAAATCAGACCGGAGTTCCGGGTGGCCGGCTGATTGCCGAATACGACATTTTGATATGAAAGTGCGAATTAGAAAATTGAAATGCTTCCAAAGATTCCCTTGGTGACGGTTTGCTGGAAACGATATTAGAACTATGGTCTGATTTTAAACACAGCCGCGGATTCTAGAAAAAAATTAAACTTTTTCATCGAAATTATGTTTTGATCTCTAGCACCGTTTCTGTTTTATTTTATTCTTATAGTTTTTTTCTGAAAATATGGACAATTTGAAATAAGCTGGTGGTAATTTAAACACAAAACAGCCTTAAAAAAGTAGTTTTTGATTATTTTGAAAATATATTGTCTTGATTTTAAGCATTTTAATCAAATTTTATGGATTTTCAGGAGTTAAAAGTAAAATTTTGGAAGAGAAAAAATCATCGGAATCTAGTTTTCGATAGTATCAGCTCTCAACGAACTCATTAGCTTTTGATTTATACAGATTTGAAATGTGTTACTAAAAAATCCAGGGAGGAATAGGCTTTTGGGCGAGACCCTCAAAATCAGCTCACAAAATCGTTTTTTGGCTATTATGTAGCGAATTTATTTCAAATTTTTGAAAACGATAGTAACAGGCCTGCGTACGTAGTTTGTGGTTGATAAAAGCTACAAACAAAAATCTGTACAAACAATTTTCCTAGCTTTAAAACTACGGAGGATAGGCTTTTTGAGGGACAAATATGACTCTTTTTGAGGCTCGGTTCCTGCATTTGGTCTCGAGCAATCAGTGATCTCTAATTATGTTTCAGGATGTAAGATTTTCGTTCAAATATTACATGGTTCTTAACTATTTGGTTCCACAATGTGCAGTCTTTAAGATATTTGCCCTCAAAAAACACAAAATCGTGTTTTCCCATGAGGGGTACCCCTTTAACCCCCACCTGCACAAGCGTGTTTCAGAACACAGAGACCAAAAATATTTTGGGGAAGTGTCATCTTGTGGCCGGCGGAATATCGGAACAGCCCCATATTCCCCTTATTTTTAATTTCAAGATCTCGGTGAGTTCTAGAATTTCTCATCAGACCGAAAATGCATTATTTGGATGCAATTTTTTGTTAAATGCAGTTAAAACAGTACTGAACAAGATAATCATCTCACAATATACTTACATATGGGAAATTTTAGAGGGAAAACTTTGGCATTATAATTTTGGCACCCGCCCACCTGGGGAAAAGAGCTATTTCGTCTATCTCGTGACGGGATAGCAAATTGAATGTATAAATACTAAGGGTAGTTTTTCAAGCCAAAATCTTTGCATATTAATTTCTCACACACGGCACCACCTGGTATGAAAAAGGCTCACAAAACACCTCTTGAGTAATATTTTCATTGAAACCACTGAACTCTTGCAATTTAAAAAACCATAAAATTAATTTCAAAATCTTAAATGCTTTTTTGCGGCAGCAATCTAAGTAAATACTATGTGTCTGTCCTGGGGTAGTACTGGTCGCTGGGTTTAAGAGGCCTTTGGGGCTTTGAAAATGCTCCAAATTGATTTGCGGTGATAACAAAGATTACTACCGACAAATTACTCAAAAAATATTTTTGAAAATTTCGCGTTTTTTTTTTTTTTGTATTTTTTGAAAATGAACGGTCGAAAATAACGTTTGCGTTAATTTAGCCACTAAAAGTTCACAAATATCACCTTGACATAAACCACTCAGATCAGTGTTTCTGTAGCTTTCTTTGAGCCTACTTTCGAAAAAATCGAGAACATTTTTTTCGGAAATTTTTTACGTTCCTTCAAAAATTATATTTTTTTGGGGTCGAAATTTGAAAAAAACGCTCTCTAAGGAGTTTCTATTGTTCTTGCTAGCGTTTGCTGGAATTTTGGATCGAAATATAACCTAGAGGAAATATTTTTGACGACAAATGTCAAAAAACTGGTTTAATGCATATTCTAATGAAAATATAGCATTTAAAAGAATCGCTCCCTAAGAAGTTTTATCTACTAATTATACAAGTTTTGTTGAATTATCTGATTTATTTCAAAATAAAACCTAGAAGAATAGATCTTACCGTTTGGGTTAGGTCTCGCTTATGTTCTGGAGTGTATGCATGCAAAAAAGTTTACATATATAACGCAAGCTAAAGACGTATTCTAAAAACTTGGCTAATGGAATAAATATCCTGAAGGGCCCTGGTTGCTAAGTTCATCGAAAAAATCAATCCAGCACCGTACTCACTTAAGGGTAGCGCTCGCACTCTTTTTAGGTACTTTTGGGTGAAAATAGCACGAAATTAGAAAACACTCAGAAAGCATAAACTTATTAAAAAAATCCAAAAAAAGTTCGAAATTTTCATTTTTTCAGAATTTTTCTGGGTATTTTTTTGGAACATTGAAACCCACTTTTCGACCAGAAAAATCAGTGAAACTCAAGTTTAATTTGGTGACTTTCGATAAATCCGACGACTTTTATTTTCGAGTTTTTCACTTCCGGTTCACTAAAATGCGTTTTCTAGAATTCCACAAAATTTTAAAATTCTTCACCATCATATAACAAAAACATATTTCTCCATTCTTTCCCATTATTGTTACGAAATTAACCTAGGAGAAGATAATTTTGAATAGCGAAATCTGAAATAGGCGGTTTTTCGCACTTCTAAATAAAATGGACATTTAAAATCCTTCGATCATATTACAACCATTAGTGTTTCCGCTTGTTCATACCAAGTTTGAGTAAACTATGCAAGCTCTAGGAGAGATATATTTTGAAAATTCGGTTAGGTGTCTAGAACTCGCCGCATGGTGGTCACCAGGGTCGACCAAAATTATTCTAATAAATTATTTTGCTAGATAAGGATAATCTAACGCATGGCTATTCAAAATTTCAAGCATTTATTTCTGGTAAAGTGGAGAACAAAATAACATTTTTGCGAACGCTACCCCCTTAAGAGCGTTGTATGGACTAGCTATATCTGGCTATCTAAAAGTGAAAGAGAGCTTATTTTTTATTTTTAAAGTAAGTGAAATTTTTTGTGTTGAAACATGAGATTTTTTGCTCTATATCGCTCGAACGGCTCATAATTGGACCATAGTTTATAATACCAATTCCAAAAAACTGATACTTACAATTTTTCTGGTGCTACTTACAACTTGATACGATGACCTTGAGGTCAAAAAATTAATTTCAAACTGTACTCCACCGAGTTAAGAATTAAATATCAAAAAAAACGTATGCCAATTTTTTGCAAAATTGTCAGGAGAATTGTTCATGTGAAAATAGTATTGTATGTAACATGTAGAAAAATACGATTTCCGTGGCCAAAACTATGAAAAACGACAGTTTTCGTCGATTTTGAGGCACTTTCAGAATGAAAATTGAAAAAGCACGAATGTCATTTTTTTCACATTTTAATTCTCTAGCTTATCTCAAAAAATCAAACATTTATGATGCTGGGTGTAAAAAAATACGACTTTTAAAATTTTATTTTTGCTTCCGGTTAGTTCAACATGCAATTCTAAAAGTTATCGAAAAATTTTGTTTTTGAGATAACGAGCTAACAATCTGAAAAATTTCATACTAATCCGAAGTTGAAGAGAAGCGTTATGGCCTTCTTAAAAACTCTTTCCAGCCAATTTATTCTTGAAAATAATAAAATGAGATGATCTGATTGGTTCCGTCTGGAGAGCGAGGGCGCCCGAGCGTGGGCGTTCGAACGCAAGATTGATGAACTAAACTTTACCATCAGCAGAATAATTTATGTGTGCAAAAGTACAATAAGTGCTCAAAAATAATTAAAGATCATAAAGTATTATTGGCTTTTGCCCATTATATACTGACGGCCTGAAAGTGTACACAATAATGAAACGAACATTTATAAACGCTGCAAATGTAAAGGAGGAAGTGCTAGATTTCAAAAAGTCGCTGTTCATTAACTAATATTCACTTATGCACATTATATACTGACGGCCTGAAAGTGTACACAATTGAATAAGAGTTGCAAATTTAAAGGCGGAAGTGCTGAATTCAAGGGGGTGGTGTTGGTGATTTTTGGGATTTGCAAGGCTTTGTTCTAAACAACTGAAGATAAGACAATTATGAAACATGCATTTGAAAATCTATTCTTGAACTAATAACTTCATTCACACCAGTACCACATTCAAGTATCACTTAAATCAACCATCTGGTTAACCGCAGTTGAAGACGAGTCATTCTTATTTCAAACAAGGGTCCTAGACTCTAGAGCCTATATCATATCATCATATCTTTTCAGGGGGTGGTGTTAGTGATTTTCGGGATTTGCAATAGTCCGATCTTGATCTCAGCAGATTCGACACAATCAACTTAGTCACTGAAATTAATAAAATTTTGCTGTTTTTCACCAAATCTCAAAACATTCCCATATAGCCTATATCATATAGGCTATATGGGAATGTTTTGAGATTTAGTGAAAAACAGCAAAATTTTATTAATTTCAGTGACTCAGTTGATTGTGTCGAATCTGCTGAGATCAAGATCGGACTATTGCAAATCCCGAAAATCACTAACACCACCCCCTGAAAAGGGTGGTTTACTCTGTTTCAACGATTTCATAACTTTTTCAACAATACTTTTATATCCCATTACATGTAATTGCACACTCTTTGTACGAAATTATACAGACCCTTCTCATAAAATCACTATCACACATCCGATTTCGGAGTTTCGACCAAGGAACAAATTTCCAACAAATATCTTCAAACATTTTTTTAAATGGTAATTTTCAAAATATTATTTATAGTAATAATAATTTAATTTCAAAGGACTCAATGCGGACACCCCTGAAATTATAGAAGTAACATTTTCGATATTTCTGTCTATAAATCAAACCCAAAAAATTTTCAAATGTTTCATTTTAATAACATATTAAGGGTATC
>SCLH01000036.1:145959-174491 GCA_004367855.1 Oikopleura vanhoeffeni | reverse complement strand
CAATAAATTGTGTATCAGCTCAATTAAAATCATTTTTGATCTATTTAAGGAAAGATTGAGTTCCAAACCTTTTTATTTAAATTCGTAAATTTCGAAAATTCAAAGCATTATAAAATTTTAACATTTTCGTTCCAAAAATTTTTTTCTGATTAATTTTATGAAATCCGGTAATAAAACGAAAAAAAAGCCACTTTAACTTTTTCGCAGTCTACATTTTCTGACTGCTGTTTGAAAAAATCATGAAATGTTTTTTGTCATTTTTGTTGTCCGACTCTTTAGAAATAATTATGAAAATTTTCCGCAATCAATCCAAAAATTTAATTATATTTTGATCTCTGAAAAAATTCAGGCCGAATCACTTGTAAATTTCTGTATCTATTTGGTTTCCGTATTTCAACCGATGCAAGTCAAGTGAATATCGTTCTGAACTTCTGATGAAATTACAACACTTGCTAAGGAACCGTTTGTGCCATTTGCACGCAATTTATAAATTTTTATTATTTTTAAAAAATCGCAAAAATGCGGTTGTAATAGCTACTTAACTTTTTAAAAATCAGGACATTTTGTTTATTTTAAACTCAAATTGAAGTCAATTTTTTCCTAAAAACTGTTTTCGCTATTTTTCATGAAAAAAACTTTCATATTTAGAAATTTTTTCATTGGATAGATTCTCCACTAATAGTGCATACACCGACAATGTCTAGAAGTTTATAAATATCGCATTAAAAAAAATCCCACATCGGGTTCAAGTTGGAAATAGATTAAGAAAAGTGGTTTTTGATTATTTTACAGATACTTAAGTATGTAAAAATTTAAAATATAAACGTTTGCAAGTTTGAACCACTTTCATTTTAGATAAAAATAAAATAAAAATTCTATCACATTTTTTCTTTTCAAAATCACTCTGAAAAATGTACCAATCTGCCACATCCGCTGCTACCCCCTTAACATATTATCTCATTTTATGTTATATAAAATTTTTTGAATTTTTGCTCGTCACGAGAAATGCTTAAAAGCTTCTCAAGAGTAAAATTCGAATTTACTTTTAGTTTGTCTTGAATCGCGATAGAATCTCGGTCGAAAGAGCAAATATCACGCGAGTTTCTTCGCACCAATTCCTTTTTTACTTTAATTTTCTTGCAAATAACATTAAACGACATATATTTGTCTTAATTTTTCACCAATCTTAATAGAAGCCGTGTTGATTACTTTTTTGACACTTGAAACGTCACCAAAGTTTTGCGTTTCCAATGGATTGTTACTACAAAACAGCAATCGCTCGAGAAATCAAAATAAATTGAATTTGAAAATTTGTCACCGATGGAGATGTTGTAACATTTTAGAATAAACCTGTTTTATTTTTAATAATCAGCAAAATGGTAAAAAGGTATACTCAACAATTGCGAACTGAAAATGCAATAATGCGAGGAGTAGGCCACAAAAAAGGAGACCCGTGGAGGCGTCCGCATGATTTGCGGACCGAGCTCAAAAATCGTAGAGATTGCAAAAAAAATCCATAGAAACAGCCAGACAAAATTTACTTTCTTGAAACTTCACTTCGGCCCACGAAACATTTTTTGTGAATTTGTTTAAAATTTCTCTGCCAAAATAAATTATAATTATTGTTAAGTGTTTTTATGAGAAATGTGTGTTTAGCATTTTTCAAAGTTAAATACACATATGTCCAATTTTAATCGCCCAAATGAATCTCAAAAAATAAATGGCTAAAAACTAAATTCAAAAATTTACTCTAAAAATTTTTGACATTTTTTTTCAAAATTTTCATAAATTTCAGACAGATAGAAACTTCTAGTTTTGACCACCAAATTCCTCGTTATTACTATAAAACAATTAGTTTTTAACTGTTAGGTAAATGCGGTTACTTTTAATAACTCTAGAAACATCTAGAGCAATACGATTTCTGTTGCGCCATTAAAATTTCTGCAGGGTCGACTTGTTCAGGAAAAATATTTTTATTGTCAATTTGTTATTCTAAATGCCTTAAAAAAATTGGCGGGGTCGGAGGAAGGGTTGGGAGCCTTAAGGATACTCAACGGTTTTGAGAGTTTAGATCGCCAGAAGGCAAACGAAAAGTTATCGAAATTCTGAACCCTTAAAATGAAGATCTATCCTTTTGCTCCCGACCAAAAGTATAAAATTTTTTTTTGAGACCACACAACCAATGGGAGTAGGTTCTAGAACACTGATTTTGAACTTCCAATGTCTTATCTCGGAAACGGCTCAATGGAAATTATTGAAAGTTTGTAAAAAACGTTTACTACGTCCGACAGTTATCGAAAATTTTATCGGACTGTTCTAGATTATGAAACCGTAATTTTATTATATTTTAGAATTTGTAGCTCAATTTTCTCAAAAAAACGTTTCGGTCGATTTTTTTAATTACGCATTATTCGGAAAACATTTCTTCTCAATTCTAATGGAAATTTATTTTTGATCATCGCTGCCTTTTAATAGAAAATTGCATTTTGGGTCCAGCCGGAAAGTCAATTTGAGTTTCTAGAAATTTTTTCATCCGCTGACCGAAATACCCTCAAATTGAAGCTACTGCAAAACTGAAGTTAAAAAGCGCTACTCAACTTTACTATTTATAGAATTTTCATTAAAAAATTGAAGTTATGCATTTTCTCAAAAGAAATTCTCTCTAAGAAAACAATTTTCTGAAAAAACTCGAAATTTGAGAAAAATCTCGAAATTTTTTTCATATAAGACAGAAATGCATTGTTGGCCTTCTTGAGGCTATTTGGTGCAGTTATTATTCCCTAACCTTAATTAAAACCGTGGATACCCCCTTAAGGGGTATGCGACTCTATTTGACATTTTCTGGTGAATATACTGAAAACAACAGTCATGAGAAAAACCGAAATGCTGATTTGAAGATCGATCCTTAATTGCGAAAAAAGTACACCATAAATATTTTATCATTACACCAATAGGTTACATATGCTACAAGGTGACATTTTCAAAACTTCAAAAATCTATCTCCTTCCCAGACGTTATATCCATTGAGCTCAAATTTCCACAGATCACGTAACGTTAGTATATAAATTTTTGATAGAGAGCTTTGTTTCGATCCGCGACCTGAACAATTCTAGAACGCCAAATAACGACGATTTTTAACAATTGCAGACTTCAAATCTATCTCCTCCGAGGATATGTTTGCAAAATCAGCTCAAATTTTTATCAAGCTATTTCTTATTAGAAATTTTTAAAAGATTTTTTTGCAATAGCTTTTTTGCAATTTCGAGCTTTTATTAAACTTGAAATATGAATTTTTTGTTGTATTTCGAAAAAAAAGTGCTCGTATTTTTTCGAAGTAGGCTTCAAAAAAAGCCAGTGGAACACTATGAGAAAGTTGGCTTACGTTCAAGTCGAATTTTGAAGCCTGTTAGTGCAAAATTTGAGCAAACGTTATTTTTTAACTTCATCTTTTTAAAAATACTTTTAGAAAAAAATCGAAAAAAATGCGAAAATTTCGAATTTTTTTTTTGATGGATTGGTCTTAGACACTTAATTATAACCCCGTATCAATTTCAAGCATGTTTAATCCCTTAGGGTCCTTATTTCATCAGAGTCGCATACCCCTTAAGGGGGTACTGCGTCGCTGAAATGACTTTTCTGGATGAGGAATCAAGCCTAACAGAAACTATTAGGACATTAGATACAATTGTAGATCTAGCCTTAGTCTGTCAAAAAAATTAGTCAAATGACTTTTTTTCTGATCACTTTATATACGTTACCGAGTACAAGGTGTCCTCGAGCAAATTGAAAATCTATTCCTTCCCAGGGTTTATTTGAATCAGCTCAAATCTTAAACAAACCCGGTGATTATCCTAAACTTTAGTCCTCTAGAAGCTTTTTTTTGAAAAAATCACTTTCAGTTTCTAACCACCATGAAAACTGCCCGATTTTAGCATTTTTTTCACCAAAAATCTTGCCTCCTAGGTTATTTTTGAATCCTCTCAAATTCCAGCAAACCACTAGCTTCAGAATACAAAAAAAATCTTCTTAAGCGTTTTTCTTTCAATTTCGACCCCAAACTCAAAATAGAATTTTTGTGATAGTCACGGGAAAAATTTGCCCAAAAAATGTGCTTCGATTTTTCAAAGTAGGCTCAAAAGAAAAGCAGAAAACACTGATCAGAAAGTTTTTTTATCACCCAAATCAATTTGAAGCATTTTCAGCCATTAAAGCCAGCGACCAGACCCCCATAGGGTATGCGGCTCTGATTTTGATATATTTCTCGGGAATTATATTGAAAACTAAGACTCACGAGAAAAACCGAAAATACTCATTTGTAGATCTCATCCTGATCTTGAGGCTCCAATGCATCAAAAATTGTTTTCATGATACCTATAGTTACGTATTGTACAAGGAGACCTTTTCGTAACTTACAAAATCTATCTCCTGCCGAACATATTCGAACAATTATGCATGCCATATTAAAGCACAAGCTTCTTTATCCGATGTATGACCAATCTAGAACGGCAAATAATCGACGTTTTTGATTCTCAACTTGAAAATCTATCTTCTCAGAGAATAAATTTCAAAATGCTCAAATTTTACTGCGCGCAAGCTGCGTATTTTTAAAGCATTTATAAGATTAAGCACAAGCTCATCTGAACTTAATTGATTATTAATCCGAAATATGATTTTTTGACAATTTCCGATAAAAATGTCCACGTGATGAGACTGAAAATACCCAACTAAAATCAAGCTGACAATACTATAAAAAATATGTTATGGCATTTCAAAATTTTCAACCTAAACGTGTCAAAAGCGAATAGTTTGAGCTTCTAAAATGTTAGATAAAAAAAATCTGACAAAGTAAAAAAAATTTTCGATTTTTTTTTTCATTGCTTGTTTTACACTTTAAAACATTGGCAACTCGATTTAAGGCATTTGATATACAATTACCGCAGAAAAGCAGAGGTCGCGTTACCCCCTTAAGGTACTCATACGATTTCTTATATTTGCAACAGGGCTCAGAATAAAACAAAACAATTATATTAAATTAGTGAAAAGACTTGATATGAAGATCTATCCTTTTCTCTTGACCGAAAGTGAAAAACTAAATTTCGAGCACCACAGCAGCTGGTGGAAGGGGAATCTAGAACACTGTTTATTCTTAAAATGTATTTTTTCTCAAAGCGCTATATGAAAATGTATGAATTTTTTCAGATAACGGTTTTATCCCATCTACGACAATCGATTTTTTGCAAATTTGATCGGACCGTTCTAGAATAGGAAAACCGTAATTTTATGATATTGATAATTTGTTAGCTCAATTTTCTCAAAAACGAAATCGCCGTACATTTCTTTTTGAATTTGAGCATAAGTTGAGAACATGTCTTATTCATTTCTGGTGAAAAACTTTTTTTCGAATTTGGTCCTATTACCAAAAAAGTTGCAATAAATTTTATAAAACTCCAAAAATTGACTTTCGTTGAACTACAATGCAATCTATAAGGAGCAAATTTCGAAAAAAGTTTTTCACCAAAAAAATAAGAAAACAGGTTTCAACTGTATCTCAAATTTAAAAAGAAATGCTACCGAATCTTTTTGAGAAAAATTGAGCTACAAATTATCAAATATCATAAAATTACGGTTTTCATAATCTTAGAACAGTCCGATCAAATGTTACAAAAATAATCCGATTGTCGTAGATGGGATAAAACCCGTAATCCTGACAAAAATTCTAATTTTCATATAGCGCTTTGGAGAAAAAAAAATACAGTGTTAAGATAAAATAGTGTTTTAGAATTCCCCTCCACCAGTGCTGTGTGCTCGAAAATTTCCGTCGAGAAGAAGATAGATCTTCATATCCAGTCTTTTCACAATTTCTATTAACTGTTTTGTTTTATCTGAGCCGAATCGTTGGCATGAATGCAACAAAAAAAAACGTTTCTCGATATCCCTATATTTCCGCCGTTATCTCATGTACTTTAGAGTGTGTTTACCTAAAAAAAACTACCGACAGCCTTTAGACTTAAGTCTTCTCGTTTACGCGTTTTTTCGTCGCCGTAGACAGCGAAATTGCCTATACTTTGCCTATAGATTACGTTATTTGGCTGTCTAACCGGCGGCCGAAAAAAACGCTGTAAACGAGAAAAATCGCTGTAATTAAAGTCCTCCTAGTTTTTTTCAAAAAATTTGATAAAAGTGCTCAAAATGAAATTCGAGGCTCTGAACGCTTAAATATACCGATAGGATCAGCATAATTAACGTTTAAATTTGTCATATTAGCAAATAGACTGAAAGAAAGAATTTCCCACACCATATGGTTTCTGAAAAACCTATTATTAGTGTGGCGTACGAAAATTAAAACATTCTTATATCTCCTCCTGAATGATTTTTATGGGAAGAAAGTCCCGAATAATGCGAGGTGGTTCTATAAAACTGGAAATCAAAGTGTAGACTCTTCCTCATCTGACTGATCTTATATAAAAACAGTGAAACGCTCTCCTGCCTTAATTTTGATTTTCATCTGTTATGTCAAGAAAAATTTCAGAAAGTTGTGTGAATGCCACTTAATGTCAGTTTGACTAGTATATAACTAGGTTTTTGGCCAATTTTCCGATGCCCCCCCCTTTTGTTGAAACATAAAATAGCATTTATTCTTCAATTCCTCATTCATCTAAGAAGTCTTCTTTATAACCATATTCATAGCATAAAAACGTCGGTCGCATGTTTGACCTTGTACCGTCAGCCAGGACCGTAGTGTGACCGAGGCATCTGATTAACTTTATTTCTTCTATCTCTCGTAGCTTACTCTATATATCTATCTATCAATCAGTTTGGTCACCAAAGCGCAACCGTTCAAACCGCAATAGCCGTATCTTATCTTATTCACAAAAAAAGCCATAACTAAACGGCCGTTATTGAGTGTTTGTGATTTGTAAAATATTTTTCAGCTGACTGGGGTTAAGGGGCGCATAACCCGGCATTCCTGGATGGTCAATAACTACGAAATAGTGTTCAGTATTTTTCATCTATTATAGGTTAGCTGAATCGAATGTTAAATAGTTTCAGCTTCTATAAATATTATATTTATCCATTTAGAAGATTTGAGTCGGGTTTTCATCTTTGAAATTCGTTTAAAAAATTTGAAAAAAATCTAAGCATTATGAAAATTTTTCCGCCATTTTTTCGTCCAAAGATTTTTTTTGTTTTATAAACTGAATCTGTGGGTAAAAACCAAAAAAATAGCCACTTTACTTTTTTCATGGATTCCTACATATTTTCTGATCCGCCTGTCTGAAAAATCATAAAAACTGGGTATTTTTTCATTTTTTATCGACTTTCAGGAATACTTTATGATTTTATGACAACTATGATATGTGGAAATTAATATTATACAACGGACCCGATTGTATTTAAGTTGAGGCTTCTTCTGAAATAATTCTCTATGCTTTGTTAAAGAATTATGTTCAAAATATCGATTCAGTAAAAAGTGCTTCTTGGTTGTAATCAAAAATGAAAGTAACCACCGAATAAGCTACTGATCGATCTGATCAGAAATGTCTTTACATTCATATGACATTCTTGAACAATCTTAGCAGCAAATAAATGATAAGGTTTTGAAAATTTTTGCCTTAAAATAGAAATTTGAAGGAATTTAAACTTTCAGATTTTAAAAATATCTTTTAATTACCATGGGATAATTTTTCACGCCAAGGATAAAATTTGTTGGGGGGTGGTTTTATTATGGTTCAATGAAGTTTTAATCTATTATATTAAGATGCGGATGGTTGATGCATGAAAATAAATGCCGATGTTTTGAAATTTCTTCCACTTTAGTAAGAATGAATGTTACACCCAAAAAAATACCCTAGGAAGTGCCCAAAAAACGGTCGAATACACTCTTTAAGTATCAAAATATATCTCTGTGACTACATGGGTCTCTCCTTTAAGCGTTTTGAAAATAATTTTTAATCTCTATATAAATTTTAGAGAGCGTCCTATTTTTCAAATTGAGAATCAATTGAAAATGAATAACTGTTTCATTTCAGTAAAAAATAAGCCTACTCACGAAAAGTTTTTATTGCATTTCAATCGCTGTAAAAAACGAGTTTTTCACACCTTTGGCCCTACAAAGTTTAGTATATATATATATTTATGGCGTCGGAGTTAAATCTTAAATTTCTATATAATCACAAGCTTATTTAATTAATAATTGATGTACTATATCCATTATTTTTAACGACACCAACAATTTCTATACATTATTTTCGACATAGGCCATATGTTTTGAGTTTCGTTGAAAGCCAAATTTTGAAATGTCAAAATGAATGCCTGGGCGAATAATAATACAACTGTATTACTTCTACTTAGAGTGTCTTATCTTCTTTTTGAAAAACAACCTTCCGTTTAAACGCACATAGCGACAAAAACTAACCCGCACTGTCCGTTTAAACGCCACTGTATAAATTTTATGTCCAAACAAAGATAACACTTCTATAGACACTTCGTTTTATATATTATAATTATGAAGTCGAATTATAAACTTACCCTTTCAAGAATTTGTTGCCGTCTCCTTGACAAGATTGAAAGCTTTGAGTTGTCCAAATTAATGAAATCTCCCTACCTAAAACGGCTATATAGGGCAAAAATAAAATTTTCGAATGATTTTTCTCATCAATTTTTGGTCCAAAGTTTTCTATCTCCTGTATTTCCTTTTTGATCATTATACAACAGATACCACTGTTAGTCACCACAAGAATATAATGTTTAACCTAAGAGGCCTAAAAAACAAAATTTATTGTTTCGGAAAATATATAAGCAAAAAATATCTTATTTGACCTATATAGACGACCTGAAAGTGCGGGGAGAATGGGGGGGAACGACCTGTTCTAGGCAAACCACCAATAAAACACTTATAGGAGAATCTCAACCAAAACCAAGAACGTCGCCACTCCCTTAATTGATGACATCTTATTGAAAATTTTTTTAGCAAATAGTTTTTTTTTAATTTATCTACAAATATTTCTAATGCAAATTGACCGAAAGGAACCGATACCAATTTCATGAATCAAGAATCAAATAGGTTGAATTTCATCAAAAATAGCGGAGTTCGGTAGTTTGGAAGATATTTATTTCTATGATGTAACATACGATTTTTTTTAAATTATAACTGCCCCAAAGCTTCAATGATATGAATCATATCACTCTCTCTCTGCCAAGTATATTTTCGGCTTGTTTTCTATATTTCTATTTTGGTTAAATTTCCGGTAAAAAAACAAAATATGTAAACGATCGTTTTCTGCAGATTCGTACTTACTCAACTCCGTTCCAGTTCTTAAAAAAAAAACAGATTCGTAAAGAAATCTCAAAAATAAGATTATAAATGAACATATATAAAAAAAATTAGAGATTTTCAAATGAATCTTTTTAACAAAAATAGAAGTTTTAAATATTTCTGAAAATTTATTAAGGGTGGTAGCTCACGTTTTGACATTTAGATCAGGCTCGAACAAAACCGAAACATATAGAAATCGAAAAAGCCTAAAGAAGATCTATCTTTTTGCTTCCGCACAAAAGTAAAACAGAGTTTTTGACACCACAGCACAAATGGGAGGAGATTCTAGAAACACTGATTTTGACTTCAATGTCTTATCTCGGAAAACGGCTTAAGGAAAATTATTTACACTTGTAAGAAAACAGATGACTACTACGTGGACAGCTATCGAAAAATTTAGCGAAAATTTCGACGACTTGTTCTAGAAATGAAAACGTAATTACATGATATTTTAGAATTTGTAGCTCGTTTTCTTAAAAAACAACTCGATACAATTTTTTAAAATTTGTATTATTAGAAGAAACATTGTCTTTCTCAATTCTAGTGCAAAACTTTTTTAAAATCGCTCCTATTTATAGTAAAGCAGAGTAATCAGCCCGGATTTCATGTTTCTAAAAAATTTATTTGCATTCGATTGTACCAAAGTACCCTCAAATTGAACTACTGCAAAACTTGAAGTAAAAAGGTGACAACTCACTTTTACTGTATTTTTAGAATTTTTCATTTAAAATGAGGTTATGTATTTTCTCAAAAAAATTACTTAAAGAAAAAATCTAGAAAACTCGAAAATTTTGATGAAAATCTCGAAATTTTTGTTATGATAAGAGCAGAAATCCATTTTGTTGCCTTCTTAGCTAATTTGTGCCATTATTATGCCCACCTAATTTTAAAAAAACCGTTGATACCCCCTTGAAATGCAAATTTGAAATCGATTTCAAAAATTATAAATTCGACATTAATAAAAAAAAGTAAATGTAAGATATTTAAGTAAATTCAGAATAAGTAATCTGTCTATCTACCCCGTTTGGTAGTGGCTTGTACACTAGGTCTCCTTGGATTTTTCAGAGATGACCCATGAAATTATACCGATCAAAGCAAGCGCAGAACTGGCTTCGTCAAACTGATCTTATTTCGAGGAAAGCAAAATTTTTGTCTAATTAATCTTGCACGGCCTAAAACTGGCTTACCAGCCCGGTGTAGCTAAGACCACTATGTGCATTGTTGGATTGAAAATGTCCATCATACTCTTCAGTCGCGCCATGGACACCACCCAATATAGTATCGTCGAGCTAAATTTAATTTATCAAAACATTTCTGGTATAGAGAGACGTTACGCCTAATTTTCGAAAAATTGGTACTCAAATTTAGAAGCGTTTTATGTTTTTTGGAACTAAATTTTTTTTAAAAATTCGACATAAAGTTATCAATTTCTAATGCACGCCATAAAAACTCCATTATTCTAGAAAGTTTAGTCAAAAATTGACTCTTTAAAATAAAAATTAGGCGGATTAATTAACGTTTCCTCTTCTGTATATACGGTTATTCAAATATACAGCAGTTTATTTTATTGTTGAGGTTCTTTAACATGAAATCATTTTTTTGGAACTGTATCAATATATATTATTATAAATGATCTTGAGAAATTGAAAAAACCCTTTTTGTTTGCATTTTCTATAAAACCTTAAAAATATCTATGCTAAAGATCTGCGCCTAGGATCGCAATGACTGAAAATGGTAATAGACAAGCCGGGCTGAACCCGGCCTCTCATCATTGATAAATCGTTAACCAACACCTACATTCGACATTCCTAAGTCGGATTCTCCTATGGCCCATACGTTATGGCGCTAATTAGTCGACCTATTTTATATCTTTCAATTTCTAGTGCTAAGTAAAAACATTTAAAAGCCCTTATTTTTACTTAGGCACATCATTATGTACTTTAAGTTTTATTTAGGGGTGATCGATCCGGCAGATTGGTACATTTTTCAGATGATATATGAGAGAAAAAAAATTTTTAAATTTTTTTCATCAATTAAAGTGTTCATTCTTGCAAACGTTTAATTTTAATTTCTTAAAATAAAACTTATTCGCTGGTAAAATATAAAAGAACACTTTTCATTTTACATCCATTTCCAATGCTTAACCCGACCATAGATTTTTGAAACATATTAATAAACTTCAGACATTGTCGGGTTGTAATGCGCTAAAAAGTCATGTTTTTATGTGCTTATTAAAAAATTCCTTGATACGAAAGTTTTTTTCCATGAAAAATGGTAAAAAATGCCAATAATAGAGAAAAACAACTTTTGTGAGATAAAATTGACCTTCAATTGCGTTTGATATTAAAAAAATGTTTGCTTACTATCTAAGAAATGCGCCTATTACACCCGCAATTTTATTGGGAATTTTTTACTGGCATAAAATTTATTGTGTTTAAATATTTCACCGATAGTTTAGAAATATAATCGCACGGACCAAGTTATTAGTTGACAACGGATAATTAATAGATACAAAACAAATTAAAATAAGTGATTCAACCTGATTTTTTATTGAGAATTCGAACAACCACAAATTGAAAATTTTGGACATGATTGCGGAAAATTTTCAGTAATATTTCCATTAAAATTCGACAAAATATGAAAAATAAGATTTTATGATTTTTCAAGCTTTCAAGAAAATATGTAGACATGCATGGAAAAAAGTTAAAGTGGGGCGATTTTTTTGATTCATTTACAGTTTCAAAAACAAAATCCGAAAAATTTTGCACTAAAAATGCAAAATTCATAATGCTTTGATTTTTTTAAATTTTAAATCAAAAATTAAGTTCGGACTCAACATCTTTCCTAAAATAGACAAAAATTATTTTTATAAGTAGATGCACATTTATTCTGTTCATCTAACGATAATAGCACAAAAAATTAAAACATCTAATTAATTTCGTAAGTTAAATTGACTCAAGTCTGCCCGCGTCGATGCTACCCCCTTAACTATAGCAACCATCAATAAATTTATTTACAAGGTGTTACTAAAAAAGCTCAAGGGAGAAATCATGATAGACTATCAGTTTAACTGTATCGCGAAAAAAACCAGTAAATTGCCTTTTGGAAGTAAAAAAATGCACGTTACCCATATTGGGACGATTTAGAATAAGGATTCAAAAAATAGAAAATCGTTTAATGGTTCCAACTATCTTGTAGAGAATTTTTCTGGTCATTTTAAGACTCAGATTTTTTTTTATGTAGAATTTTCAAAAAAAATTGATTTAAAGTTCAAGTCAATCTTCAAACTTTTTTCTCTTCTAGCGACCTTTCAGACATTATTAAGCATAGTTGCTAATACGTTCATCCAGAAAGTCGACCCTTCCGATTCTTTTGGGGTACTAGCAATTCTATACTATTGACCTTGAACTTTGACCGGTTCATTAGAGGTCAAATATTGTCGCCGACCCTCAATCAAAAAAGACAGGTAACCGAAAAACGCTTAATTTCACTGGCCAAAAAATCACCTTCTAGCACTTCATACGGCTCCCTAGAACTGTATCACATACTACCTGAAAATCACCGAAAAATTGACCAAAAAAATCATTTTTTTTTCGAAAATTTTACATAAAAAAATCCTGAAGTTTTAAAATGACCAGAAAAATATCTACAAATAGCTGAACACATAAAACCATTTTTATTTTTAATTCCTTATTCAAAATCTCTTAAAAGTTTCAAGCGCAATTATTTTTGTCAGGTTGACTCGAACACAAAAAAATGCACGTGAAAACTGCAACAAAATTTGCAAATAAATCGAAATTTTACGTGCCTATATAAAAAAATATCATAATTTCCAAAGTTTTGTCATATTAGAATGCACTGATTCTGATCATTTTATTTGCAAGACGTATACTCAAAATATAAATGTGATGATTTAAATATATATAAAAATTATACTGTAATACCTGTTAGAAAGTAACCTCCCGCCAGTTGGTACGTGCGGCAAATGTGCTGTAGGATAAACCTAAAACAGCTCGTAGTTGACCCCGCTTGCTTCAATAGCCTTTACTGCGAAGGAGATCAAATGCTCGGCCTTGAGAGCTATATTCCCAATATCTAAAACAAAATTATGAAAAAGTCAATCTTAAGCCTACCTCCAAGTATATTATTTGTAAAAGAGAAAAAACTACTTTTTTAAACAAGCTTCGAATTTATTTGTTCTCTTCAGGTAATGTGCTAAAAGTAATACTTTTTTGAACATAAGTATATACTGTCGTTTTTTTAAGCACCGCCAATTGGTCGAATATCTCGAACAGTTTCATCGGGGGGGTTTGGCCACGAAAAAAAGATCCGAGCCAAAAAATATTCGCCATCTAGTGGTCAGAAAGTGAGTTTCAACAACCCTCATTTTCAAGGCACTAATTCAATTTTCCTAAATAACAAACTGCATTTTTTTCGATTTTTATGATAACGACCGTACAACAAAATTTGCTATAAAATAAAAATATATTCTAAAAAAAATGAAAATATATAATGTGAAAAATTTTTGAAAAAAAATTGGGTCTATTTCAAAGACTTTTGGATTAAATCAGTAGGCGGAAGATTCTAAATTTTTTCAAAAAAAAAAAATCCAAAAAACCTATTTCTTAATTTATATACCATATACTGTTCAAATGCAGGAAAAGACGAAAACTATTTTGCAACCTTGGCAACTTCATTTTGCTGCAACCGTAATTAAACAATAACCGATTATCACGTTTAAAATCCCGAATAATATTTTAAAATTTTCCTCTTTGAATTCTGCCAAATTATTTTCCCTTTTTTTGTTGATTATCGACGTTCAGAAGTTAGAGAATTTGCCCCGCGGAAGGCTAATTATAAAAACAAAAATTTCCTAATAAATTATTGCATCTCATAAAACTGACTTACGATAATTTCATCCAGAAAGTAGTTTTCTTTCTCGCACACGTTCTTTTGACCGTCTGCGATCCCTGGAAGCCACCTCGTTTCCGATCTTTTCGATCCTTTTCTGGATCGTTTTCATCTTTTAAGCGTCTCCGTTTTCTCTTTCGATTTGACTTCGTTTACGGTCCTTTGTTCGAGATCGTTTCTGTCCTTTTTAGTCCTTTAGATCTTTCCTATGCCCCGGTCTTTTTCCTTTTACCCCTCTATCTTTCTTCATTAATCTCGTTACATCTGGTTTAAGTCGACCTCTTTGCCGTTTTCACCATTTCAGATTCATTAGGGCCTCGTTGTATCATTTCAGCTGGACTCACCAGGACAAACGGTCCATATCGCCAGTCTAAGAACAAAAATTAATTTAAAAATATACTAATTAATCAGTGATATGACTAATTAAGTTGTACTTTGATTTTATTTATATCTAACGGACTTGCCTGTGTCGTTTTACTAATTTTTAGCCAATTTTTATATAATTCGTTGCAAAGAACTCATCTGTTTATCTAAAATAGCTCAAACTGGCACCAAAATATCTCGTGAAGAATAAAAATTAAAAATTGAGCTGTTGCAAACGCCAAATTATATAAAAAAATGCAAGTCTAGTAAAAAACGCAGAAGTCCCTAAATTGATATATAAAAGGACGTCACTCAGCCCTATTCACTAAGTCTGGTTGAACTTATTTCGGAGCTCTTATTCGTCAAAAAAGGAAATCCGATGCTCTCATTGGTCAAACGCAAAACTTTGATATCATAGTCTTTAGTGATGTTAAAGAAGTTTTAAGGAAACCAAAGCGATGTCAACCGAACGTTTTTCGGAGTAATCTACCAAAACTAAATTATGAGATTTTTATTTCTCAAACTATTTTATTACAGCAAGAATTATTTTATATTACGGTTTTACTCACAACGACACATAAATATTTCTCAATGTAATTTTGAAGAAATTTTATTATTTATGAAATATCGTCCGGAAAACAAAAATTATCAGGTGTAAGCCTTACACGTAAGTTTTTCCCTTCTTTTTTTCAATGGATAGACTTATTCCCGGACGTTTGATTGGTTGAATCTGGAAGACGTAGTTTAGCCGAAATTAACCATCACATCGTTTCTCCAATTTGGAAAAAAAAGGAAAAATCTTACCCCTGTAATTTTGGGAAAATAACAACAAAAACTTTGGACCTTACAGAATTCAACATAAAAAATTTCGGATTTTTAGCTCTGATACAAGTAAACGTGAATGTCAAAAAATAATTAAAAAAAAACCAGTACAAGTTTAGTGACAACATTGATATAAAACCTGTGTTATCTCTTTGTTTTCAAAAAATAATCACTAAAAAATCTTATAAATCCTGAAATAGACCCAATCCGTGTCAATTTTGATAAGCACATTTTGAAAAATTTTAGTAATTTATTTTATCAAGAGATCTGTTTTGATTTTTTACTCCAAATTAGCGTTAATATAGATATCTAATAACAGGGGGCCAATATCGCCGAAAGTTTTTTGCCAAAAAATTTCGACATATTGGGAACCCCCTTATGTACGGCTCCTAAACGCAGAAGTTTTTTGCCAAATTGCGTAGGTTTTCCAAAAAATTTGACATTCGGCAAATTCGCGATATTCCCCACTGAAAGTATCTACGTCTAGCGATATAATTAAAAAATATTGTTCAGAAGAATATTGTTCATGCGTACAGCGAGTCTATAACGCGTTCAAACTACATCGCGAAACTTCATTTTTTTGTCGATGCAATAAACAACTTTAATATATGGTAGTTGGCCCGGGAAAGATCTTAAAGTAAAGAACCAATCAGCGAACATTCTCCACTCAGACTATCGCTGATTGGTCCTTTGCTCAAAATCCTGCTAAAAAACCACATATTTTTCATATCAAAATTTTATATCCCAGAATTATTTTAAAAAATCATGATTTTTATTTCCTTTATCATTCTTCCTCTAGTTTATGTACGAGGGTTGAGCAGCGTTCCTAAACTTTTTCGTTTATTACTTTAAAACTTCTGACATGTTTAGAAATCATCCATCTGATCCATTTTATGCCTCATCACTAAAATTGAAATTCATTTACTTACATAAATGATATAAATATGCGAGTAATATTCTACACAACTTCGCAAAGGAAATTTTGGTCTTCCGAAAAAGTATTTCGTCTGTAAATATCTAAAATTTCCAGGTCTTTCTGGATTCGCATGGCGTGGTGAAGCTTTTTGTTATCTTCAGAAAGTAACGCGCATGTGACCAACCAAAAACTTCGCTCTATTACAAAACCTATAATTTTTTTGAAATCTGTTTTATATATTACGTAAAACACCAATCCGCGACAGTTATAACTAGGTTGCAAAATTGACGTTACAAATTTTGGCTACGATACAAAAACCGTTTCCCGATATTACCGGTATACTTTGATCTGATTTTTTTAGAATGAGTCACTAATATTAGTTCCGGTACAGTTACATTCGAACTTTTCTGAAATTTTGGGCCATTAATTCAAATTGTATTAAGGGTTTTTTGAGTAGTACATTAATTATTTTAAATCGAAGTCTTTTATCAGAATAATGTTTATGTCATAAATTAATGGAAATTAAATTTTTAATTTCAATTTAGTTGAAATTATTTATTAGAATTATTGAGAAATTAATGTTTAATCATTTTTATTGAAAATTGTTTAAATCGGTAATTCCTTCAATCAGCAATATATGTTAATGTCATAAATAAATCCGAAATTAATTATTACCACGATAATCAATTAAAAACACCGATAATTCTCAATATCAGTAAACCATAATGTTTAAGTCATTAAATAGAGTGCTATAGATTGTTAATTTTTATGTTAAAATAGTGAAAAATTAATTTTAAATTCATTTTTATCGAAAATTGCAATTAGACTTAGTAAATTGTACCATTTGCTACAAGCAACAAATTAATTGACATTGGTCAAAAAATTACTCTCGGCGCCAAAACTATTACACTTTTTTTAAAAACTCGCATCAATCAGCAGGCATTTAAATTTTTAATTATTAGGAGAGACCAGCGATGCTGTATACCAACTCTGTTTATTGAAATATGCACCAACACTTGTGGCGAGCACTTTGCAAAAAGCTTTATTGATTTATGAAGCAGCTACCCATGAGGGGTGTCCAAGATTTTCAAAAAATAAAGTGTAAATTTACAGTTATATAAATTTAAAAAAATAATGTTTTCGACATAAATACATTGTGGGCCATTTGAACCCTAACAGCATTTTCCCAAAGAAGGACGTTTATAACTGTGTAGGGCGTTAAAGTGTATAGACAAGTTTTTTAGACTTTTCTGTTAATGTGATTTTTTTTTAATATTTCGAAAGTTTCTGTTTTGTTTTTGATGATTCACCGTCGAGTTGAGAGTTCCAAGGAGTTTTGATTTTCTGAAAAATTAACCAAGAATACTAAAAACTCCACCAGGCCCCCCTTAAATTTGGGGGTTTGACGGTGGTACGGGCAATGCAAAATCAGATATGCTCAAAAAGGTAATGGTCCGGGGGCTTAACGAAAGGCTTTCAGTGTCACCTGTTAGTATTTTCTCGCCTTCTAATAATTAAACAATTGCAAATTTTCGTCGTCGGAAAACCGAATCCCTGTGCCTTCGTCTAGTTATTTATATATTCGATACTATACATATTTAGTGAATTAATTTGTGTAGATTCATTTAATAAAACAACCTAAAATTTAGATATTTCATTTTATACGTAATACAGTATAATTTAATACATCACCTCTATAATTATCGTAAAGCAGGAACATTTTTTGATACAACTGTTAAAAAGTTAAATATCTGTTCGATATATACATGTTAACTAAATTATTATATTTTAAATAGATTTACAATTTATTACATTGTTCCAATATATTACATTATGTGAATGATCTATTGACATTGCAAATAATTTTAAATTTTACATTGTGTGCATTAATTCAGAATTTTTCTCAATAACGCTGCGCCCATCTTTCGAAAAATTTGAAAATGCACAACAATGTCAAAATTCAAATTTTTCCGCATGCAAATAACATCCCTCTATGTCAAATTGATATTAATGTTATTTTAGTTAGTACATTAATGATTATAATCCGGTAAGTGTCTTTATATCGCAAAATAATGTATATAAATAAAGCGAATAATTTTAATTCGATTATTTAATTTATTTTATGAGAATATTGAGAAATTATTTTTAATTTCTTTTACTGAAAATATTTAATCGATAATGTCCTCATTCACAATATATTGTTTAATGTTCATAAAAATCGAAATTAATTTTTAACACGTAAATCATTAAAACACCGATAATGTCTCAATATACTAATAAATGTTTAATCATACATTATCGAAATTAATTTTAATTTTAGAATTTACGTTGAAAATTTTAATTCAATATTGATAAATTAATTTTAATTCACTTTATTGAAAATTGCAATAAGACTAGTTAAATTTGTTACATTTTCTTACACAATGCACAAGTAATGACTGTGTTCAAAAATAAGTTCTCTGGCGCCAACAAACTTTTTTCAAAATACCACAGCTTACACAGCAAAGCAGGACATTGATATTTAAATCATCAAATTATGGAGACAACGCTTGACCAACGCGTTTTTGAATGTACTTACACTTGCGACCGGACGTCTGCAAAAAGTTTAGACATTTTGAAGCGCTCAGGGTGGTGTCAAGTTTTTTTAAAATAACTTATATATAATTCAAACAAAGTTTCACAAAAATACGTCTGCCCTTTTCAGCCTAATATATTTAAAATGCTATTTCGTCCGTCGATTTTGTTAAAATAAAATCTTGTCCATCTTTCAGCATTTTGAAAAAAATCCTGGATTGATGGCCAGTTTTGTTTCACTGGCCAAACAATTTGAAGAGTTTTTCAGATATCAACCAATTGACGAAAAATTCTCATATGCAATACTTACTTATAGAAAAAAACTATGTGTTAATTTGAAATAAATATGAGTCCATTAAAAACGATTTAAAATACGTTCACATTTCGGATCCATTGTTTAGTCACATCATTATTAACAATTCCTATAGAAAATTTCTCATTTTATTTTAGCCAAAACTGGGATAATTCAACATGTGACTTTGCGACTTTAAAAGTTTATCTCTCTCTTTTCTGGTTCAGCTAACGATAATAAGCACAAAAAAATTAAAACATCTAATTAATTTCGTAAGTTAAATTGACTCAAGTCTGCCGAGTCGATGCTACCCCCTTAATATATCAACCATCAATAAAATTTATTTATCAAGGTGTTTTTTATAAGCAAACATTTACTTTCATGAGGCTTAAGGGAAAATGAAACTGCCGACTAAAAAAGCTCAAGGGAGAAATCAGTGATAGACTATCAGTTAACTGGTAATCGGCGAAAAACCAGTAATTTGCCTTTTTGGAAGTTAAAAAATGCACGTTACTCCATCATATGGACGATTTGAAATAAGGAATTTCAAAAATAGAAAATCGGTTTTAATGGTTCCAACTATCTTGTAGAGAATTTTTCTGGTCATTTTAAGACTCAGATTTTTTTTTATGTAGAATTTTCAAAAAAAATTGATTTAAAGTTCAAGTCAATCTTCAAACTTTTTTGCTCTTCTAGCGACCTTTCAGACATTATTGACCATAGTTGCTAATACGTTCATCAGAAAGTCGACCCTTCCGATTCTTTTGGGGTACTTACAATCTATACATTGACCTTGAACTTTGACCGGTCATTAGAGGTCAAATATTGTCGCCGACCTCAATCAAAAAAAGAAGGTAAGAAAAACGCTTAATTTCACTGGCCAAAAAATCAGCCTTCTAGCACTTCATACGGCTTCCCTAGAACTGATCACATACTACCTGTAAAATCACGAAAAATTGACCTTAAAAAAATCGATTTTTTTTTCGAAAATTTTACATAAAAAAACCTGAGTCTTTAAAATGACCAGAAAAATTCTACAAATAGCTTGAACACATAAAACCATTTTTATTTTTAAATTCCTTATTCAAAATCTCTTAAAAGTTTTCAAGCGCAATTATGTTTTTGTTCAGGTTGACTCTCACGATAGTGAACACAAAAAAATGCACGTGAAAACTGCAAAAAAATTTGCCAAATAAATCGAAATTTTACGGTTGCTATATAAAAAATATCATAATTTCAAAGTTTTGTCATATTAGAAAGTGCACGTGATTTCTGATCATTTTTATTTGCAAGACGTATACTCAAAATATAAATTTGTATTGAATTTTAAAATATAGATAAAATATACTGTAATTACCTTGTCTAGTAAAGTAACCTCCCGCCATTGGGTACTGTGCGGCAATTGTGGCTGTAGGAGTTAAACCTAAAACAGGCGTCGGTAGTTGACCCGCTGCTTGCATAGCCTTGTACTGCGAAGGAGTCAAATGCTCGAAGCCTTGAGGAGCTATATCCCAATATCTAAAACAAATTATGAAAAAGTCAATCTTAACCTCCTCAGAAGTATATTATTTGTAAAATAGTAAAAACTACATTTTTTAACAAGCTTTCGAATTTATTTGTTCATCTTCAGGTAATGTGCTAAAAGTAAATACTTTTTTGGAACATAAGTATATATGTCGTTTTTTTAGAGCAACCCGCAATTGGGTCGAATGATCTCCCCGAAAAAATATTCGGCCATCTAGTAGTCAGAAAGTGAGTTTCAAAAACCCTCATTTTCAGCACTAATTTCAATTTTCCTAATAACAAACTCATTTTTTTTCGATTTTTATGATAACGACCGTACAACAAAATTTGCTATAAAATATATATTATAAAAAAAATTGAAATATATAATGTTTGAAAATTTTTGAAAAAAATTGGGTCATTTCAAATGACTTATTTGGATATAAAATGCGTAGGCCGAAGATTCTAAATTTTTTTCAAAAAAAAATTTCCAGCCTTTCCTAATTTATTACCTATACTGTGTCAAATTTGCAGGAAAAGACGAAAAACGTATTTGCTAACCTTGGCGAACTTCACTTTTGCTGCAACCGGTAATTTAAACCAATAACCGGTATTATCACCGTTAAAATCCGAATATATTTTTAAAATTTTTCCCCTTTGAATTCTGCCCAAGATTATTTTCCCGTTTTTTTGTTGATATCGACCGTTCAGAAGTTAGAAATTTGCCCGCGGAAGGGCTAATTATAAAAACAAATTTCCTAATAAATTATGCATCTCATAAAAACTGGACTTACTGATATTTTCGATCGAAAGTAAGTTTTTTCTCGACACGTTCTTTTGACCGTCTGCGATCCCTGGAGCCACCTCGTTTCCGATCTTTTCGATCCTTTGATCTGGATCGTTTTCTATCTTTTGAACGTCTCCGTTTTCTGTCTTTCGATTTTGACCTTCGTTTACGGTCCCTTGATCGAGATCGTTTTCTGTCCTTTTTAGGCTCTTTAGATCCTTCCTTGCCCCGGTCTTTTTCCTTTTCTTCCTCTATTTTCTTCATTAATTCGGTTACATCTGGTTTAAGGTCGACCTCTTTGCCGTTTTCACCATTTTCAGATTCATTATGGGCCTCGTTGTTATCAATTTCATGCTTGACATCACCAGACAAATCGGCATCCATATCCGCCAGTCTAGAAAACAAAATAATTTAAAAATGATGACTAATTAATCAAGTAATATGACTAATAATTTGATGACGTTTTGAATTTTATGATATATCTATTACGGGACTTCCTGGTCGTA
Source organism: Oikopleura vanhoeffeni (assembly GCA_004367855.1). Lineage (NCBI taxonomy): Eukaryota > Metazoa > Chordata > Appendicularia > Copelata > Oikopleuridae > Oikopleura > Oikopleura vanhoeffeni. The sequence goes on along the minus strand of SCLH01000036.1, from coordinate 152,501 downwards.
TTTTACTAGATTTTTAGCCAAATTTTTTATATAATTCGGCGTTTGCAAACAACTCATCTGATTTTATATCTATTGCAAACGCCAAATTATATAAAAAAATGCAAATCTAGTAAAAAACGACCAGGAAGTCCCGTAATTGATATATAAAAGGGACGTCACTCAGTCCCTAATTTCGAGTTCGTGGTTAAACTTATTTCGGAGGCTCTTATTGGTCAAAAAAGTGAAATCCGATGCTCTCATTGGTCAAACGCAAACGCAAAAGTAGAGGCCTAGTGATACCAATCTTTGATATCATATGTCTTTAGGTTGAATGTTAAAGGAAGTGTTTAAGGAAACCAAAAGCGATGTCAACGAACGTTTTTCGGATAATCTACCAAACTAAATTTATGAGATTTTTTAATTTCTCAAACTCATTTTATTTACAAGCAAGATATTCTTTTATATTACGGTTTTTACTCACACGACACATAAATATTTTCTCAAATGTAATTTGAAGAAATATTTTATTATTTATGAAATATCGTCCAGAAAACAAAAAAAATATATACATGGTGTAAGGTTTTTCCCTTCTTTTTTCCAAATTGGATAGACTTGATTCCCGACGTTTTGATTGGTTGAATCTGAGAAAGACGTAAGTTTTTGCCGAAATTAACCGTTCACATCGTTCTCCAATTTGGAAAAAAAAGGGAAAAATCTTACACCCTGTAAATGTTGGGAAAAAATATACATCAAAAAACTTTGGACCTACAGAGATTCAAACATAAAAAATTTCGGATTTTTAGCTCTGATTACAAGTAAACCGAATGTCAAAAAAATAATTTAAAAAATCTCAGGTTACAAGTTTAGTGAACAACATGATATAAAAAATCCCTTTGTTGATCTCTTGTGGTTTTCAAAAATAAATCACTAAAAAATCTTCATAAATCCTGAAATATGACCCCAATCGGTGTCAAATTTTGATAAGCACATTTTTGAAAATTTTGCTAGGTAAGTTTACGTTTATCAAGAGACTGTTTTGATTTTTTACTCCAAATTAGCGTTAAAATAAAGATATCTAATACAGGGGGGGCCCAATATCGCCGAAAGTTTTTTGCCGAAAAATTTCGACGATATTGGCACATTCGACGATATTGGGAACCCCCTTTGTACTGGGCGCCTATATCGCAGGAAGTTTTTTGCCAAATTGCGTAGGTTTTCGGCAAAAAATTTCGACGATTTCGGCAAATTCGCCGATATTGCCCCCCTGAAATTACGTACGTCTACGATATAATTTAAAAAAAAAATTATTGTTCAGAAGAAATGATTGTTCATGCGTACAGTCCGAGTATAACGTGGTTCAAAAGCTACATCGCGAAAAACTTCATTTTTTTGTCGATGCTAATAAAACAACTTATATATGTGGGTAGTTTTTTGGCCGGGAAAGATCTTAAAGTAAAGAACCAATCAGCGACATTCCTCCAACTCAGACTATCTCTGATTGGTTCCTTTGCTCAAAATCTGTCTGGCTAAAAAACCACGATATTTTTCATATCAAATTTTATATTGCAGAATTTGATTTTAAAAAGTTCATGATTTTTATTTCCTGTTTATCATTCTTCCTCTAGTTTATTGTACGAGGTTGAGCAGCGTTCCTAACTTTTCTTTATTATCTTTAAAACTTCTGACATGTTTTAGAAATCTATCCATCTGATCCATATTATGCCTCATCAATAAAATTGGTTCCAATAATTCATTTACTTTACATAAATGATATAAATATGCGAGTGAATATTCTACACAACTTTCGCAAGAAATTTTGTCTGTCCGAAAAATGTATTTTTCGTCTTTAAAATCTAAAATTTCCATGGGTCTTTCTGGGAATTCGGCATTCGGTAGATTGAAAGCTTTGTTATCTTCAGAAAGTAACGCAGCATGTTGACCACCAAAAACTTCGACTCCTATTACAAAACCTAAATTTTTTGTGAGAATCTGTTTTATATANTATTACGTAAAACACCATATCCGGACAGTTATAACTAGGTTTTCAAAATTGACGGTTACAAATTTTTTGGCTATCGGATACAAAAAACCGTTTCCCGATATCTACCGGTATTACTTTGATCTGATTTTTTTAGATGAGTCACATAAATAGGATAGTTCGGTACAGGTACATTCGAACTTTCTGAAATTTTGGGCCATAATATAACTTTTTAGGCTACGTGTTACTACAAAGCCGTTTTTTCGATTTCCGACTTTAACCGGTAACTTTGGATGTTTTTTTCCGACGAAAACCCGATAATTTTTGGCAAATGTCCGGTAAAACCCAGAAATCGGAAAAACCGGCTCTACAGCGCAACGTAAAATGAAAAGTTATATTATGACCCATATCAGAAAGATCGAATGTGCCAATTTGGCATGACCTCAAATCTCGTTTCCAGCGGGGTGGTCCAATTAAAATAACCTTGGAATTTTGACCGTGCACCCTAGATAATATCTAGTAGATATAACATTGGCGATAGGGATGTCAAATCATTTTCCCTCTTTGGGATTGTATCGATTACGAACCCGAGTCAAAAAATCTTTTTATTATTTTTTACGAAATTTTTTTGAACTTTGGAATCGTAATCGGTAGATATTTCAACATTAAAATTGCATCATAATCTCACCCTATGTCGCGATATTCTACAAAACACACATTACCCGGTATTAATAAGATTTCCGACTTTTAAAGTGGCCGTTATATCGATTACGATCCCTGAGTCCAAAAGATTTTTTTTTCTTAAAAGAATAACAGGACTTTTATTTTGTNTTTGATTTTTAAAAAGTTCGATTGATTTTATTCCTGTTTATCATTCTTCCGTAGTATTATTGCTCACGAGGTTGAGCAGCTCGTTCCTAACTTTCTTTTATCTCGTTAAACTTCTGACATGTTTTAGAAAATTTCGTATCCATCTGAATGCCACTATATGCCTCGGCAATAAAATCTGGGTTTCAATATTCTCATTTACTCTTACCTACATGATATAAAATATGACGATAGTGAATTTCTACACAAACTTTTCGCAAGAAAATTTGTCTGAATCCGAAAAATGTATTTATTCGTCTTTAAAATCTAAAGAATTTCCATGGGTCTTTCTGGGAATTCGGCATTTCGGTGATTTGAAAGCTTTGTATATCTTCAGAAATAAGCGCAGCATCTTGACCACCCAAAAACTTCGATCCTATTACAAAACCTCAAAATTTATTTGTGAGAAATCTGTTTTATATATTACGTAAACAACCATATCCGGACAGTTATACTAGGATTTTTTCAAATTGACGTATACAATTTTTTGAGCTCATCGGATACAAAATAACCGTCATTCCCGATATTACTTTTGATCTGATTTTTTTAGATGAGTCACAAAATAGGATAGTTCGTACAGTACATTCAACTTCTGAAATTTTGTGACCATAATTATTAACTTTTTTAGGACTACGTGTTACTACTAAAGCCGTTTTTTTCGATTTCGACTTTTACGGTAACTTTAGGATGTTCTTTTTCCAGACGAAAACCGATAATTGGCAAATGTCGGTAAAACCAGAAATCGCGAAAAGCGGCTCTAACAGACGCCAAGAACCGTAAAATGAAGAAGTTATATATAATGACCCATATCAGAAAGAATCGAATCTTGTCGCAATTTGGCATGAGCCTCAAATCTTCGTTTTCCAGGGGGTGTCCAATTAAAAAATAACCTTGGAATTTGCCGGGCAGCCCTAGAGGATATCTATATATACAATAGGCGATAGGGGATGTCAAATCAATTAATTCCCTTCTTTGAATATGTTATCGATTACAACCGATTCAGAAAATCTTTTATTATTTTTTATAGCGAACATTTTTTATGAACCTTTGGAATGTAATCGGATAGATATACTTCAAATTAAAATGCAATCATAATCTCACCCTACTTACGCAGATAATTACTACAAAACCACACATGACCCGGTAATTAATAAGGTTTCGACTTCTTAAAAGTGCCGTTATATCGATTACGCATCCCTGAGTCCAAAAGATTTTCTTTTCTTAAACAGAAGTAACAGCGACTCTTTTATTTTTGTTTGACTCGTAACTCGATATATAAATTATGAAGTACTTAAAGTATGATGACCTATTAATTAATATCTGAAGGTGTATAGAAATCAAAAAGCAACATACTGGATGCATCTTTAGGTTAAACTTGATATCACTTCCGTTCCAGCCGTAGTTACAAATTGGTTCCTTTCATTCTATCGTCTATCCATGTAAAACGTACAATTATCGGATGTTTCAATTTTCTACCAACTTTCATCACATTTTGAATATCATATCTGAATTTTCGAAATTGGGGAAAACATTTTTTTCTTGCATCAAATTTACAATTCTAAACTGAAAAATTCATTTTTTTAGATTTATGAAAATACGTCTAGCTGGTGCCCCTGAACTGTTACTAAGTTTCTGGGAGGTGTTTTATTCGAACTTCTGCTTATATTTATGATAACCCAAAAGGCAGAATTGCAGGAAAAAGTTCAAAACGTATTTTTTCATAAATTTCCTAGAATCATTATGGATTATGAAATATCAAAAATAGTATAAATCTACAATATGGCTTCCTAGGCAAAAGTATTGGAATGTTTCCGAACTGGTAAAACTTTTTGGGCCGGTATTTGTACCAGTTAGGGAGCGAGGACTGTAATTCAAATAATTTAAGAAATTTGTATTTGTCATTATTTAAAAGGCATCGGCATGACGCGTCAGGACACTGAAATATACCCTTGATGGTAGTGTTCATTACTGTAGCTAAAAACATGTGATAATACCACATGGGTTAATTTACCTCAAAATTATGTCGAAACAAAATTCAAGGTAAAGTAGTTTTTTATCGAAAGATTAATTAAAAGTATGTAACCTTGAGACCGTGTTTCAAGTTAAAACTTTCAACATATTATTGATTAAATTTGATTTCAAGATGACAAAATACTGTGTGTACCATGGAATTTATCATCGTAATGACATAAAATAGGGATTAATAAATTTGCATTTGGAGGATTCACCAACTGTTGTTCAAGCCAAGCTTCATTTCGTTTTAATCCTTTTTCAAATCTCTTTTTTGATAGTGTTGTCCTGAAAGCGGGTTGACAAAAACGTAAAAAAGAAATTTGATAAAAAATAAATTAAAAATTGAAATTTTTGAGATAATGTTTTTTGCTCCTGCGCGAGAACGGTAAATAATTTGGCCATAGTTCCAAATTTAATTTTTTTCCGATTGTTTAATATCGGGTAATATTAGGATAATTAGGGAAATATAAGGACAATTTGGGAAAAATAAGGACAATTTGGAGAAAATTAGGACAATTCGGGTAATATTAGGACAATTTGGAAAATATAAGGACAATTTTGTTCATTTCTAAATTATTTTCAAATTTCGAGTTTCAGGTCTCTGAGGAAGCGTAGGAGAGCCTATGATCATTTTCAAAAATTGTCAACTAGATTTTTGAATTCCTGAGAATTAATGTATCCTTAAGGGNACAGTAATCTGATACAATCTCACCTACGCCTACACCTACGCTTTTAAAAAACCTCCTAAAAAAACACTCAGAATGAATTTTCTCCTTCAATTTTCACCATTTTTCATTATTTTTTTGTGTCCAAAGAAGTCTCACACATAATGCATTATTGTCCTTTACTCGAAATTTTGCTTTTGGCGGCCAAAAAAGCCAAAAACGAAAACAAAAATTATTGATTTATTTATGATTTAAATTGAAAATGCGCTAATTTGTTTTCTTTTGACGCTACCGAGTTAAAAACTGCACCAAAATCCTTAAAAGTGTTTGTATTTACGGAAAAAATTATTTTGAAGCATTTTTTCTGATTTCTAAATTTTGTCAAAAATTTAGGCTCAAAATGAAAAGTTGACATGGCCTCCAAGGGACGCAGAATCAGAATTAAAAAAAAACTCTCTAATGGATTGTCAAACAGGTTTTGTGTTTTCAGATGCAGTATGAGCCGAAACTGTATCTTCTAAAATGGTGGAGGAGATACCTTTTGGCTGATCCTCCCAAACTGACCATTTCAAACAATTTGGCTAAAAATGAAAAGTTGACATGGCTCCCAAGAGACGGCGAAGCAAAATTTGAAAAAAAACTCTCTAATGCATTGTCAAACAAGTCTTGTGCTTTCAGATGCACTATGAGTCGAAACTGTGTCTCTCAAACTGGTGGAGGAGATACCTTTTGCCGGAGCCTCCCAAACTGACCATTTCAAAATTTTAATTTTTAGTTTTTTTGCGTTTTTGTCCGCCGAAAGCAAAATTTTAAAACAAAAGCAATTTTGCATTATTTGTTAGGCTTCTCCGGAGCCTGACACAAAAAAATAATAAAAAATGGTGAAAATTGAAGAAGAAAAGACGAACTGCGTGTTTTTTTAAGAAGCTTTTTAAAAGCGTAGGTGGGATTGTATCAGATTACTGTTAAATTCAAAATTACCGCGAGGTTGGTTCTGTTAGTTACAAATGTTTTTGGAATATCACCTTTGCTAGTTTGGC
>SCLH01000036.1:118169-140967 GCA_004367855.1 Oikopleura vanhoeffeni | reverse complement strand
CCGGGCCCGGGATAAAAGGGGATAATCTATCCCTTCATTTCTATCCCGTTTTGGGGGATAAAAACGGGATAAGGGTAGGGATGGAAAATCGGCGGGGATGCATCCCTTTTGGAAGCCTGATCATACAGGTTTTAAATATTTAAGAAACAATTCCAGAGAGGAGTAGGTTTTTGCGCGAGACCCTCAAAATCAGCTCAAGAAAAGTTTTTTGGATATTCTGGAGCGAATTAATTTCAAACTTCGAAACAATAGTAATAGACCTGCGTACGTATTTTGTGGTTAATAAAAGCTACAAACAATTTTCCTACCTTCAAAACTCACGGAGGAGGCTTTTTGCGACAAACTATAACTCTATTTTAAAGCTCGTTCCTGATTAGTCGAGCAATCAGTGATCTTCAATTATGGTTCAGGATGTAAGATTCTCGTTCAAAAATTACATTGTATTTACCTAATGGGTTCGACAATGTGTAGTCTTTAAGATATTCGCCCTAAAAACACAAAATTGTGTTTTCCCATGAGAGGTACCCTCTTGTGATTATTTTCAGCTCTATAATCGAGCATTATAAATAATGCTCTCTTTTGACCGGTATTTGCTTATTTAATTCAATTTTATAAACATTATTTCATTTGATAATAGAACTCTTCGCGAGCTCTGATTGGTAGAAAGTGAATCTATTTACCCCCTTTTATGCTAAAGATGACTCATAATGTGAAAAATAATACCTTCTACCAAAACACTTTGACTTGATGGTAACATTCGGTAATATACGTTTATTCCACACGTTATTTTTTGCGGAAAATTTTCGAACACGAAATGTAAAAACGAAATTTTAGGCCGATCTATAATTCAAATTTAGTTTCTGGTACCAAAATTTAATAGAAAACGCCGTGAGAAGAATTCAGCTCTTAATTTTAGTTGGTATTTCATGCTATTTCATTCACAGTATGGGACACACTTTGTTTACCAAAACTGTGATTTCAAATTCATAAAAATTGAAAGAAATTAAAAGATACATGTGAACTATACTGTCACCTCCGGAGGCCAAGACAGAGGCTAAAATAGGTTTCAAACATCCGAGGATGCAAATGATATTAATTTTCTAATAATTTTATTTTATTTTGTTACATTTTTAAGTCAATTTACGAAGTGCCTCTTGAATTTTATTGGGCTGTTTCTTTTATAGGAGCAACTTTATTTGTAATAGTTTCAAAAGTCACCGTCATTTTACACTTCCTTCAACATAGTCAAGGTTGAAATTCTACATAGCAGCAGTGTAAATAGGCTGTCTGAGTTCGTCATGATTTTATTGTTACCAAAAATTTGAAAATAATCCAGAAAGTTAGAAAAATAGATAACGAAAAAATATCATCATAGCAAATTAACATTTTACCCACTTGGCTATATTTGATATTGTAACTCAAAGTGCCTCTGTATTATATTTTTTCCTCTGGCGCCCAAAAATATTTTACTTTGCTTTAGCGTTAACGCTTAACGAAATTTAATGAAAAATATTTTTTTGGTGAAATCGATCTTAGAAATTTGCATGAACTCGGGCAGCTTAGTTGTGAAATATTTATGTGAAATCTAGTTTTCAAGCTTCCAAAGTCGTTACTATGATGAGATAATGGTGTATATGATCGCAGCCGCAATGGGGACAATGCTTTGACTCGGAATAAAAAAAGTTAAATTTCCAGGCATATATATAACGACTCGATATGAAACGACTTTGAAGTTATTTCTCAAAAACTTGAAGATGCTTACTTAGCGAAACGTTGTTTAATAAATTATTACCAATATATATAAAATTTATAAATTTTTATTAAATTTCTATTATTAATTTAAATTCCAAGTAAGTGCTGCTATGTTTGAGTTTATTCCGGAAGCATTTGGCATCTTGCATTATCATGTTTACGAAGTACCCTGCTCAACTTGTAAATACTATAAAGAAAACGATTTTAATTGTATTAATAATTAATTTTATAATATTTTAATCTTGTGGTTGACAAATGAATTTAAAAAGGATTCTCAAAACAATTACTGATATCTTATTTTTATTCACAGCTGAAGAGGATACTTTTTCAATACTTTGGTCAATACTTTGGATCGACCCAAAACCATGGACAGCCTGTAAAATGGACTCGCGGGCAGCTTTTTTTTCGATAATTGTAAAACTTTATTGACAAAAGATTTGAAGTTACGAAAATATTAGAAATGCAGTCTTATAACCTACTCACCCCGCTGTTTTTGCCGAGGTGTTCAGTCACAAGGTGGTGTACAATAAAATATTTTATAAGTTGTGCCTTGAGAGTGGGTTTGAAATATCCTAAAAATGACAAATGTGTTGTTGCCGCTAATTAAGCAGCTGTTAACACTAAGTAGTTAGTTAAATTATTAAGCACATTTCTCACTTTCAGATACATTTTTGGAGTCTTCCGTATGCCCGAGACACTAATCGATCAGTGATTCGAGTTTGAGTAGGCTCTACCACTCACATAGTGCACGTGCCTGATACTTCATTTCTTGAAAACTCGTGATTACGCCCTGGAGAAATGGATTATCTCATTTTTTAAAAATTGTGACTCTTCAATGACTTTTGTTTATGATGCACCTTATTCAAGAGCCTTCTTGACGTTTCGTTTGATTTCAATATAGATCATTTTTTCTAAGGAAATGCTAACGAATGAGAATACTTCTTTCACCCACGTGCTATAGACTATATAAAGTTGCAACTTAGAAATTTTTGAAAATCCTATAATTTTTATTTTGAAAAAAGAACAATATCACATATATTTTTATTTTAATTTTGATTCCGGACAACGAAGAAGTAATTGTGCAGACACTTAGACGACAGGAGGATTTATAAGTTACGGTTACTAATGCAGATACTGAGTTGAGTTTTTGAGTATACCTCGGTTTTTTTCAAAAAAGTTACTTTTTGTTCCGATTTATGACTCATTTTTTAAAAAGAAAAAGTAAAAAACTGAGAGCTGGAGATTGCCGCGCTAAGCTAATATCTTGCTATAATGGGGCTCCGTCGTCTTGTACCCAGCTACATAAATGAGTAAACAACGTCTGTGTACCCTTCTCGTTGGGGTGCGTAGGTTTTGAGGCGAAGAATATGTCAAAAAAGGGTAACACAAGACGACGCACTCAATATTGTAACGAAAAAGGGTAACAACAGTAGAGATTTGAATTCTTGCTACGCCACATTGTATCGCTATTTGAAAACCCACCGGGAATCTCGGACGGAATCTTCGGTGGAAACGGTTGGAGTCTCTTTGATGTTGATGGTGATCTGATTTTATCTTCTAATCCAGGTTTTACCCCCGGAAGATTTTTGGATAATTTTTAAAACTTATAAGTAATAGCTATAAAACATTACTTTAATATTAGATAAATGTTTTCAAATGAGAATTTTAAAGATATTTGGCGAAATTCATTGATATTTTTTCTAAGGAAAACAGACTGCAAAGATGTTTCTTTATGCGGTAATTACTTATAATATATGAAATACTTTAATTAACGATCCGCCATACAAAACTTTATAGGGGGTCATTAAGCGTTTCAAAAAGTTCGCAGATGACGGAAACTATTTAATGGAAATTGATTACACTTTGTAGAAAACAATTACTACAGGTTGAAGTTATCGGAAATATTTTAGCCGAAAATTCGATCGGAACTTGTTCTAGAGATATATGAAAAACTGCAGATTTCATGAATATTTTAAGAATTGTAAGCTCAGTTTTCTCAAAAAACGACTCGTAATAAGATTTTTTTTTAAATGGTAATTATTAGGAGATTTGTAAACATCGCTTCCTATTTATAGAAATTGCATTTGGTTCAAACCGGAAGTCAATTTTTGGATTCTTGAGAATTAATTTTCATCCGATTGTACCAAAGTACCCTTCGAAATTGAACTCACCTGCTAAAACTGAAGTTAAAAGGTGCATACTCACTGTATTATTTTTTTAGAATTTTTCAATTAAAATTGAGGTATTATGTATTTTAAAAAAAAAATACTTAGAAAAAACTCGAATATTTAGAAAAATACTCAAATTTTTTTTCATGATAAGACGCAGAAATGCATTCGTGGCCTTCCTGAGGCTATTTGTGCATATTATTCCTACCCGGGGGGGGGGGGGGGTGAAATTAAAAAAACCGATGAGTACCCCGTTAATGAAAATTAATGGCTCTACTCATGTTACCTAACAATAATCGATGTTCTCCCGGGGCAAAAATGGCATCTTGGGATGTCAAATTTTTTGCGTCAAAAAATTCTTTAAATTAAAGTTATTGACTTTTTCTGTGATATTATACATCAATCGGTCCTATTTTTTCAACGAATATTTTTTAGTTTTGAAAATATTTAAATTTATGCAAATTAAAATTAGTATAATTATACAAAAATTAAAATTACAAATTTTCTTAGCCGCAAAGTTTTGCCTACCTGTCTCGGTGGAATTGTTTCACCAATTTTTATTTTAAAATTCCTCAAAAACTTTCGCGAAATAGCGGCTAGGTAAAACTTTTCTTTGAAAAATACCGCTAAAATTCAGATAAATAAATGTACATCTGTGAAAAAAGATACAAACGGACGTCATCTCCATCATGACATTTCTCGCGGGGAGGGAGGGGGAGCCTCACTGTTTTATGAACCCCCGCGAGAATGTCCATTTTAGCTCGATATTTGCACAACGCGGCAACCTCCAGATGCCCGAGAGTCCATTTTAGAGGCTGTCCATGGTTTTGGGTCGACCCGGGTCAATGACACAGATTTTTTCTAATTTTTGATGTTGAAGTGTCAACTCACAAAATGGTCAACTCAAAATTTTTAGTTTATTTATTAACTACTGTCCACTCGGGGCCCACCGCTAATAGCGTTGGTTGAATACGTGTCTCTGATTGGCTGTGATTTTGCTTTTCTTACAAAATGATAGGAGACGATGAGTAATAGCTTGCGCAGCGGATTTTCATATCATTTAAAATGATTCATTTTATATGATTTTTAATTTGATATTTTAGATGATCTTTACTATACAAATCACATCGATGCACATAAATTATATATTTTGCTCATTTCCACAAGAAAATTGACTAAATCGTCATTATTCCTGACTTATAATTTACTGCTGAACCCTGAGAAAGGCTTGTTTTGATGAAAACTGAAAAAACGGTACTATATTGTACAATTGGTAACTGACGGTTAATAATAATTAATTTCATTCGGAAAAAGTTGGTTTGAAAGCAAGTGGTGTCTTTAATGATTTGTGTAAAGACGAATGCTTGGTCCAAGATACATATTCTCTTTATATTGGAGGCACAAAGGAACAGACAATAATGTAAAAACAGACATTGACGCGCAAAATTGTGTTTCATAATTTAACGCTTGTAATAATTAATTTAACTACCTTCTTAATCTAAAAAAACTAAATATTATCTTTCCAAATACAAGTTCCAACTAAATGTGTTCCAAATTACTCTATATTCATTTGGAACAAGTTAACAGGTCGGAGCAACCATTATTTTTTTACGAAACAAAAATTCACTCAGTTTCGATTCAACCCAATTTTCATATGCACTTGGAAATGAGGAGCTCGAAAGTATACGGGAATAGACGCGAACTTACCACACTATCTTAAAAAGTCGGCAGCCCAATCAGACAATTTGTAATTAGAAATTTTAAAAGTCAAAAATGGGTAGAAAATGTTTTTGCGGTCATTTTAGGTCGTAGAATTTTTTTTGGTCTTGAGATTTGTTGAAAAAAATTGGTTTAAGGTCAAAATGCGACCTTTTACGCCCTGGAAACTGCAGAGGGTTAAGAATGACAAAAATAAATAAAAGTAGTTTTATTCAAAAGAAAGGTTCTTTTCCCGAACTGGAATGTTTTTGGTCAGTATCTGATGTGCCAGTCAGTCAAAACCGACCGGTAAAGTTAAACCACCGGTACCGGTTTTGTGTAAACGATATTATGATTCATAATTTATGAACCATGGGTCAATTTTAACTATAGACCGTAGTAGAGCCGAAAGTTATATCATTGACAAAATTTATCAAAAAAATCTTATTTCTATAATAAAAGTCAGTTATTGTAATTATGGTCTCACGTTCAAGTCCTATCTTGGTATGATGGGGGTTTTATTTGTGTTTTGTATACTATTCTATGATATGCAAAAGCTTCTCGAACTAAGTTTGATTTCTTCATTCGAGGATGACGAAGAGGAAAATCAAGGTGAAGAAATAGATGGCATACCTACAGACTCGAATTTTGATCAGTATCGGAAACGAAATACTTCAGTCATGGGTCAACACACGAAAAAAATATACAGTCCTCGCTCTCTAACTGGTACACAAAGCCCTAACTGGTACACGTTTTTTGCGGTCGGTCAATGTGTCGGACACATTGTGTCCCTGACTAGTACAGTAAATTAAGGTTTTTTGAACAGCTACTTGTAATTATGAGGGCCTCAAAAAACAGAATTGGCAATTCTGAATTCTCAATTCTGAATTGCCCAAAAAAAATCAAATCGAACTTTTTTTATATAATTCCAGAAATTTCCTCGAATTATTATTAGGATGGGTGAACCCGGCGTGACAAATGAAGCATTTCCTATATAGCACAACATTAAGGAAAATCCGAGGAAGCCTTTCTGTGTCAAATGTTGAGGAGATTATTTTTATGAAATTTCTCGACATAAATTTTCAAAATTTTGGTGCTTCCTCATTGGCTGAAAAGAAAAGTTGCTCAAAAGTGATTTTTGACCCCAGAAATGAATTTCTGGCGTAAAACTACTGCAGAAAATATTTTTTTTTAATAGGATTTTTTTTCAAAAATGGCACTTTTTGGGGTTTGAAAATCACAAAAATCGGCATTTTTTTCACAAAATCAAATTTTTTTTGGAAATTTGAATGAATCTTTAAAAAATTTACTATCTAATGGTTACTTTCATTTATTTCTTATAATGAGATTCCTGTAAATGCTACAATACAGTGTTGCTGTTGTACACCACCAAATCATGGAACGGGCCTCTCAGCTACGCCTGTGTATATCTAGAGAATCCCATAGTGCAATTACACGTTTCCACAAAATCCCGAGCTTGCATCTTCTTTGAGCGCACCGCGAGAAACTTCATTGATTTAAAATAATATCGAGTTTTTGGGCACCTCCATTTCCGGTGCTAAACCACGTGATCTTGGTCCTCTTTAAAACTACTCTTAAAGAATGTCAATTCTGGAGCGGAATTTTACGTATTACCACATCCATAATATGAGTTTTTGTTGCCGAAATAAGATTAACATTTGCTGTTCGTTGAAGAAACTAAAGAAAAAAGATTTCTTGACCCATTAACAGACGCCACCAGAGTGGTTCGGAGTCAAAAAAAATCTTCGTACCAAATTTCAAGCGTCAATAAACCAACCCTAGAGTTGCGAAATTTTCAAATTCCATGGACCTTTTTACCAGGTACTTCATTTTTGTTAATCTAAGTTAAAATAGTATTGTGAAATCAGTCCAGTACTCAACCTCAGAAAATCAAAGATTACTTGATTTTTCTCTGGCACCAATTTTTACGGACTAGCTACTTCAGTGTTGAGGGCTAAAACACCTCTCAGATGCTAGGTGTATGTGGTCATTCAAATTTTCAGAAATAATTTTGATTTGAAAATTTTGTTTTTATCGAAAATCGATGATTTTTGTCATTTTTAGTATTTTTTGGAAAAAATTGTAAGGAGGTTTTTTCTCCCAAATTCACTAATCTATCGATCCCATAGGTCGATTCGGTCATTTGAAGACCTTCAAAATCCTCCTTTCTCAGGTTCACCCATCCTAATTATTATCCTTTTTTTAAGATCTTTGAAAGACTACAAGTTGAAACTTTTTGTATTTTCACATTTAAGAATTCTTGATTAAAAAACAAATCAAACTTTAATTAAAAGTTTAAAAATAATAATATTAAACTGTTGGCTGTATTTCATTCGTGTTATTCACAAAAATTTACCCATTCAGGTTCGAATTTAACTAAAAATTAAGCAATTTTTATCTACAATGTACCTTTATAAGCAAGAAAAATAAGCGATGAAAGTCCACAAGTGGCTTACATTAGTCAGCAAGATTACGACTCTAAAATGTCCGATTTATTCAATAATGAGAAATTTGAAAAACAATTTTAATATCGAACCTCATTTGATCAAATACAGAAAGTTTTTGAGAGAATCTCTCGGAAAATGTGTCAATAATATAAAAATGTTGAATCTTAACCCAACTTATACTATAGCTGACTGCTATGGGACCATAAAACTCCACCGAGAACATCATCCTTTGCGGCCGATTACGACCGGTTACTTGAGTTTTACAAACAGCACCGAAGAATACCTGAAAGATATTATTTCACCGCTAATTCGGAATGCCAATACCTACAGGGTGTAAGGGTTTTCCCTTCTTTTTCCAAATTGGATACACTTGATTCCCGACGTTTTGATTGGTTGAATCTGAGAAAGACGTAGGTTTTTGCCGAAATTAACCATTCACATTAGCGTTCTCATCGCTATCCACTTTGGAAAAAAGAAGGGAAAAATCTTACACCCTGTAGTTAATTCTACTAAAGAGTTCAAACAACGGTTTATGCAAGAAAAGTTAAGTTTCGACAGTAACAAAACTATATCCGAGTGTCAACGTAAATAGAGTCTTGACTCAAGACTCTTGAGTTTAATTATATTAAAATCCAGAAAATAACAGCGTAAGGCTTTTCGATTTCTCCTTTTTTTTACCCAGACGGGTAGACAGCCAAAATTGGGCTCGAGTACAAAACTCGTAGCACATTTCTAAAAATTGTTAAAAAAATAGAAATTTGGTCAGTGTATGATTTAATGATTTAAGAAATTTTTTTTTTCCGGTTTCGGCAACAGTTACCCTATGAGTCAAGCTCCTTTGAGAAATACAGCGTGAGTTCTTTTAGATTTCTCCTCTTTCTTACCCAGACGGCTAGACAGCCAAAATCTTAAGCAAAGTATAGGCAATTTTGGGGGGTAATACAAAACTCGTAGAACAATTTATTAGCATAGGTACTACACCGAGGCCTCGCGAGGGTGTACTATGATATTTCTAAGTGAGAAGCGCGGCGCGCAGAGGGCAGAGAGGTGTAGTACGTGATAAGTGCAGTACTTTATGGTATTGTAAAATTATAAATATTATATTGGTGTCGTTGCTCAACTAATAATATCGCTCAGCAGATCATGGTTAGGTCGTGGGTTCGGTCCGCGGTGGTGATCTAACTTTTTTTAAGGGATAATCAGGGAAGGACCTGGGTTTTTTAGGGACAATATTTTTTGAAAGTATACATTTTAATTTTAGAAAGAACGAGCAAACCTGGGATTTTATTATGAGGGATTATCAAGGTGCAGACCTGGGATTTTTTATGAGAGCTAATCAAGGAGCGTGTCTGGGTTTTAAGGACTCGTATTTTAAAAGCATACATTTTTTAATTAAGAAACGGAGCGGGCCTGGGATTTTTTGATCCGACCCCTCAAAACGCAAAATATAGTAGAAGTGCTGGCAACTATATTGTTCTCTAGTCCTCGAGATTAAGAATAGACTTAAACTTTAATAGTATGTTATTCACATTTTGACTTTATTAACCCACCCTACGCAATTTATCGAAATCCCTTTTAAAAAAATAAAAATTTACTCAGAGCCGCCAGGACTAAAGTTGAAAATGCAGCAGTCAGAAAAAAAAATTCCTAAAAGTGAATCATTCAGAAGCAACCTGCAATTTCTGGTATTTAATCTACAGGGGGGTTTAGAAATAGTCCCGAGCCTCCAAGGGTAAAAAGCAATTCTATGCAAAATTAGCTATAAAATTTGTATAAACGAATCTTTAAACTCTGGCAAATGAGAGTGCGATAATCTGATCAACTAAAATGCAAAACAATAGTCCAAAAATATAAATTTCAAAATGCAGAATTTTTAAAATTTATTGTTATGAAAAATTAGTTATGAAATTTGAATGAACGATCTTCAAAACTCTAGAAAATGCCAGTTAAGCGCGGTTTTTAGCAGACCCCCTCACATACAAAAAATCGCCCTCACATGAAGATTTCAGCATTCAAATATGTCAATTTAGATTTTATGAAATTTTAGCTTTAAATTTTCAAAAAAATCGCTTCAAAATCGTCATGCAAGAATTTCAAACATCTTTGAAAATCTCTACTCTGTACCAATTTCAGTAGTAATCTCTATCATTTTTCGGACAATTGTCAATAAAAATTCTTGCATTTTCACAAATTTGTTTTGATTTCAAACTTATTAATGTTTGAACATTATAATGCTAAAGGGCAGGTGGGCAAAAGGCAGCTGCTGATTTTGATGAACCGATCATTTCCTTGATAAATAATCCGGCTTGATTATTTACTAGGGATAAAAGATGTTTGATATAAACAGCGGGAGTGTATTTTTCACAATTCATGTTACTTGTCTAGTACTACTACTACTTGTCTAGTATAATTACCACTCCGCGCTTTACACAATAACCATAGTACACCTCAAGTGTAGTACCCTGTTTTAGAATGTGCTACGAGTTTTGTACTCGAAGNTTAAATCATACACTGACCAAATTTTCTATTTTTTGTACAAGTTTAGGTGTATACAAACAACTTTCTGGATTAGCTATGAGCAGTTGCCTATCCTATATATTCTCTCGAACCTTTTTGTACATTTAATGGAGGAATCTGCGATAACAAGACTTGAAAAAACAGGAGATATCATAAGTTGGGTCCAATTTGCAGATGACGTAGTCTGCATCGCAAAAAAGGCAGTGTTGAAAAAATACATAAAAAAAATAAATAGCTGGGACGGTAACCTAAAATTTACTTGCGAAAAAATGATTGAAAACAGCCTAAATTTTTTCGATTGTGAATTATATATATTCATATATCTCCGAAAATAACAGCATTGAATTTAAAAGTTACAAAAAACGTGATTAGAATACCTGAATCTAAAATTACAGACACTCAACACTTCAACGGAACAAAAATTTTTGGAAGCCCTTGAAAAATCTAAAGTCATATTTTTGAAAATCCAGTTCGCGATATCCTTTATCAACAAAAAATGGCTCTTTTTCTAAAACAAAAAGAAAAACCTGAGAATCTTCCCTATGAATCATAGGCTATGATGCAACTTTAGTCCTTAATTATTCCTCGCACAAAACCGAATTTTATGCTAAACAACTTCTAAGAACATAAAAAATGTACTCTCTGAGCTACATATAAATTTGGCTCTTAGAACTGTAAAAGTTAGTCAATTTATTAGTCGAGCATTGAAAGCTGCAACGCTAGACAAATTTGATACACCAGAGGTTGTACACGAGTTTGTTTGTCCATGAAAAAAAATTATATTCGCCAAAGCAAACGACCTCTTCATACTCGGATAAGAGACCACTTCCAACATAGTAAAGGTACCGTAATTTACTCTCACTGCGTTGCTTGCCCACAGTATAAATGATATTGGTGAGAAAGAGAAGAGAAAATTCTTTCCAGTATCTTAAACCGCAACTAAAATCAACTCTTATTTATGAACACTTTCAATCCCATTTTTCGATTTCGAAAAATAAATTTAAGAACTATTTTCATCGTATTCATACTGACTCAGTATTACTGAGGCTTACCTTATAAAAACTCACAACCCCAGCCTGAATATGCAAAAAAAGAAAAATTTTGCAAAAATGGGGACTTAATTTTCTAGCTTGTTTTTCCCCAGGTAACATGGGCCATGTTATTAACTTTTCTGTGCATTTCTAGATATTGCTGAAGTTCAGTTCTGATCAAAATTTTATTTTTGAGAATGGTAATGATATACCAAAACCTCAAGTTTTAAATAAATATAAAAATATATTATAAGCAAAAGTATAGGGATGCGCCCTAACTGGTACACTTTTTTGAGGTCGGTAAGTGTACCAGTTAGGGAGTGAGAACTGTAAACAGAAAATAATAATCATCAGATAAAAATAAATTATTGGAGGCCAAAATTTGTTTTACTTTTACGATTTCTTTTTAACCAAATAACTTTCATTCACGATTTAATAAAATTATAAAAATGATTCAAGAACAAAGAGATAGACAATTGTGAAACACCTGAGCAATATAAATTTCATAAAATTAGTGTGTATTTTACTATAAGAATGGGCGCGCTAAATGACAATTAGTGCCAATCGGCACTGTCTAAGTAAATGGGTTGAATTGGCCTGGTGATGATTTTGTTTGATTGTGCTCACCCTATTTTAGTTGCAATGCAAATTTCAGCAAATTTTATTATTCCTGGAGGACGTCGAACTACGATTATTTCTGACCCGTCTGCAAAAGCAAGAAAAACAAGTTTATTCGAGCCTTATTTGAGGAAAAGTAAGACGGTAGTTATCGCAGAATCTTTGAGAGAAATTGATGGAATTAGTGAGCTCGCAAGAAATTCGTCAATTAATAGTTCAGTTGAGTCACATTCGCATGAAAACGATGACGACTGGTCGAACATAGACCCAATAGCCTGGGTCATTTTAGTCACTGTGACAATCGAATGTTTTATCGAAGGTATAATAAGAATTTCAATTATAAATAACACCACGAAATTATAGCTAATATTTCAAATGGAAAGGAGTCTTTCAAGGGAGTACACGTCATGGGAAATGGCGTTTTCATGGTTTTTGAGGGCAAATATCTGGAAAACTATACATTGTGAAACCTAATTGTTTAACCTAGTAGATTTATTTGAACAAAAATATCACATCCTAAATCACAATTGAGAATCACTGATTGATCGACCGATCAGGAACGAGCTTCAAAGTAGAGTCATATTTTGTAGTTAAAGCCTATTCCTCCGTAAGTTTTGGGGGTAGAAAAATTATTTTTAGATTTTATTAACCACAAGAAACGCACGCAGGTCTGTTACTATCGTTTTCATAAATTCGAAATAAATCTTTAGAAAAGGCAAAAAACGATTTTTTGAGCTGATTTTAAGAGGCTCGCGCAAAAGCTTATTCCTCCCTGGATTTTTTAGTTACTATATTTTTATGTTTTTTTTTCTTCGAAAATTGTACTTTACATTTTTCAAAATCAAGAAATTTTGGTTCAAATGGTTTTTTTCAGACAAAATATTTCAAAATTTAGAAAAAAGTACTTTCTCGGCAAAGTATGGGGATAAAAATACCATCAATTGACTTGAAATTGTCCATTTTTTCAGAAAAAAAATTATTAAAATAAAATTAGGAATTTTTATGGTTTCAGCCTCAGTTCATGACGTGTAACCCCTTAAGGAGAGCTCTTCTTACTTTTATGGAACAAATTATGGGAATAAAAGACTAAGCTTCATTAATTCATTAATTTTGCAAAATTATTTTTTGATGTAATTGACTTTTTCTCGTTATCTAGACATCGAATCTGACTAATTTTATTATAATTTTTTGTTTTGAAGCTAATCATTAGCTGCTAATGACAAAAATAAATTAAAAACTTTGATTGAAAGAAAAAGTGGGGTCCCCGATGTCACCGACGCCATTTTCTTAGAGTACAAGGGAACTCGAAGTTTTACGGCGTTTAATAAAACTTTTTATTTCTTCGAGAGTAAATTCTTAAAAAATCATAAATTTTGAAAAACACTAGCATTTCAAAATAATCCACTTTTCCACAGCGGAAATAAAGTGCTAAACATTTTAATTGTCTTAATATAATTATATTTGAATTTAAGTCGATCCTTAATCTCAATGAGATCACAGCAATTAAGTTGCTAACACTTCTACTTTTTCCATAATATGAGTTCAAAGTCGAGCCATAAAAGTGGCTTTCATGCCTCAGGGGGATATCAATACTCAGATAAGTCAAAGAGTTAAATTGTTTTATAATTTGAAGGTGTGGCATTTGTTCTTATTCTTTACGGTGAAATTGGCGGTGGATTGGCTGTATTATTTGCTATGCTGATTAAGGCATGATTTCACATTTAAATTTATTTCCATGTCTCTCGAAATTTTCTGGCATTGAAATTATGCTACAAAGCTTATTCCTCAAAAATTAGGTTTCGCATCAATTTTATTAGATGCAGGAATGAGTCATTTTTGGGAAAACGTTTTATCTTTATTAGCGGTATCCTCAATTTACATGGGTAAGTTTTAACAGAAAAAACAACAAGGAAGTTGATCTTTAAATTTAGGTGTGTTTTTGACAAATGCATTTTATGATGAAATTTACGGAATTCAAGAATATTTATTTTCTGCACTCGCCGGAATATTTCTATACCTATCGCTAGGCTCAATGTTCCCAATTCTGCAAGATTTAGTCAATCACCAGTCTCGCAAAACATCTCTAATTCGCCTCGGCTTTGCTAATTTGGGATTTTTTACCGCAATGGGATTGATTCTACCAATTGTAAGTGAAAATATCATTTACATCGAAGATTTTCCTTTGGAACGCTTTCCGACTCCGCGTCATAACTGTGATGTCAGAAAAGACAGTGACCAATCAAATCAGACGATTGTCAACCTATTTTCAGAAAAGTGTGATTTGATCGGTGACTATCTGTTTTAAATTTGCGATTATTTGATTCATTTTGAATATAATTATTTCCGGAAAAAATGAGGTTTATATCCTTATTTGACCACCCTCCGGAAATGTTGAGTAGATTTGAATTTTACCGCCATTGTTTGAACAATTTCATCAAAATATTTCAATCTGCAAATTCCCTTAATGGCCCGCCCTTAATCTGTTTAATTGACCTCTGAGGCTTTTGCAGCAACCCAGGGTCTCTTTAGCGCCCCTTTACTTTCGTCCCTTTAACCCCTTCTCCTATAAGGGTGGACGAAAAATCTACTTGCGCTTGGCCCGCACCGTGTTCTAACATCACAGTTATGACGCGGAGTGAGAAATCATTCCAAAGGATTATCTTCGATATTACCCGTACAAGCCCTGACTCATTAAAGTCCATGGGACTCAACTATCCAAAACAATCCTCGACTCAGATTTTAAACTGGCACAGTTATTTCGAAAAAAACATATTTAAGTTTCTAGTAAACTTTACCAGGTATAGATACCGTAATGAAAATTAGCTTATTCGAAAGTTCCGACAATTTTGTGTACAATACAAATATTTATCGAGAATAATAATTATGCAATTGCCAATATTTTTTTTGAGTACGATTACGAGACTTCCTGGTCGTTTTTTACTAGATTTTTAGCCAAAACTGTTATATAATTCGGCTTTTGAAAACAACCCATCCGATTACATTATTAGATAGCTCAAACTGAGCACAAATGTCTTGTGAATAATACAATAAAAAAATGGTCCGAATCCGACCATTGTTTCCAATTTTTTTAGAAAAACTCATAATTAAACAATTTCAGTAATCTCAGAAAAACATATAAAATAAATTGGTCCGATGGACCAATTTTTTATTTTATTATTCACAAGATAATTGTGCTTAGTTTGAGCTGTCTAAAAATGTTATCGGACGAGTTTTTTTAAATCCGAATTATATAAAAATTTAGTAAAAAACGACCAGGAAGTCTCGTAATCGATATCGATACCGAATCGATGTCGAACATATAGTAGAAGCATAAATCATGCAAATTCTTTCTTTGATTTGCATTGAAAAAAAGAGGCTATACTATAGGCGCAGCGCTATTAGCGCTATCAGCCACAATATCAAATGCGAAGGAGAGGGAAAAAGAGAGCAAACCATAGGAGAGCAAAAAGGGTGATCATTCCAAAAAATACTCACTCAGATGTGATTAGTAGGACAGCACCCAAAAATCGTGCAAATAATTTTAGCTGCTGAAAAGCACCTTCTAGAGCCTCTAAAGAGCTCTGACGTGTAAAACTGTGCTCTTTTTCCACACTGCGGTTTTTTTATTTCGAGCTTTCGTTAACTTCTCAAACCTTTACTGTCAAAATCCTTTGTACGATGAGAGCTCGCCATTTGATAATATCCTTTTACGAGGGAGGTAGCTATTTTCTTATTTGGTCTAGTACATTATGTACGTTAAGTAGTACTAATGTACTAGACCAAATTAGAAAATATCAAATTGCTTCGTAAAGAGATATAGACTATATCATATAGTACTAGCAACTCAGAGGGCACCGCTAAAAGCGTGGAAGTAATGAGGGGCTCTGAGTGGATTGTATAACACTTTTAGAATCGCGAGGTTATAAATCGTGCAACTCCCGAGTCGTTTTCCTCCAATTAAATAGGAAAAACAATAGATAACTCTTCCATTTACAATTTTCCAGTCTTGTAGAGGCGCTCAGAGCGTCGCATTCTCTCTTTCTCTTTCTTGATTTATAAGCTCCTTTCGATTCTAAACGCGATAAGCAACCATGGCTCAATTTTGAACACGATGAGCGTTAGAGAGCAATTCTCGCTGCACCCGTTAGCGCCCGCGTGTATTCGAATTATACGTAATTGGAAATATTTTAAATGTTTGATTTAAGATTTGGTTCCAAAACGACATACAGACTGCTATACAGATTGCTATTTGTGGAAAATAAGTTCAAATAAAAATATTTATATTTATGTCGCGAACATAATTTATTTTGTGGTTTGTTTTTTGAGACATGTTCTATATCATTTTTTTTATTTTTATTTTTTTATTCGAGGCCTACTATTACCTGATGAGCAAAATTACTTTTGTGTTAACCTGCGAGAAATTTTCTCAATTCTTTATTATGTTTCGAAAATGATTGAATAAATCGAAAGCTCAACAGATTTTACTTTTTCTAATACAAAGAAATGATATAATTTATTTTCATTGATTTTTGATAAAAATCCAAAGTACTAGTTGTTCAAATGAAAGTAAAAAACTGAATTTATTTTATTATATAATAATTATATAATAATATGGGTTCTCACAGGAAATATGGGTTAATGATTTGTTTGCTTCATTGGCTTTGTGAATTGTCAGAAGGTCCTTTATTGAATTTATGAAGCGGATATTTAAAATTCATGAATGAAATTAAAAAGTTTAATTTTCTTTATTGGCAATAAGGATTTTAAACCAATTTGTTTAGACCAGGGGTCGGCAGAACTTGATCGGATTGGATTGAACTTGATCGGATTGGATCGACTTTTTTGATCCGATCCAATCCGATCAAGTTTTTGAAAGTTTTTGTTTAAGCGAGTAGTGTCCCCTAAAAAAGTTGGCTTAAAATGTCATATAATACTAAACTGGCCTTAAAAATGATCGGGGTGGTCTTGCGGTTATCCGACAATAGGTTCTTTCGCTAGAGGTCGCCAAAGTCGTAAATGTGGGTGATTTTTAGTCAAACAAGGATCTTACAGTTTTTATTATCGATTTTATTTAATTTATGTCAAAATTGACCTTTAAGGGAGTACTGGTCGCATTTTAAGGCCAAATACAGGGTTTTCAGCCGTCGCCTCAATGAAGTACTAGAAACAGCACAACATATGTATTTCAGTTTAGGGATAATTGAACATTATCTTGCTTTCACAAAACAAATCGAAGGCCTCTGATTGGCCGACCAATCAGGAACGACCTTTCAAAAGTGGCACTATTTTCACTTCAAAGCTACTCCTCCTGAGTTTTGAAGATAGAGAATACTTTTATAGCTTTTATTGACCACAGAAAACGTGAGCAGAACCCCAAGTTCCGTTAAACTCAAAAATTTCATCCGGCGCTTAAATGAGCAAAAAACTGTTTTTTGGCCTTATTTTGAGTGCCTCGGGGAAAATACTACTCCTCCCTGGATTTTGACGCAGAAATCTTAAACTGGTATGTATACGATCCTTAAAGATACGCGCAAAACTTCAAGTTTTTTTCGGAAACGCAATTCAAATTCTCCGAAATTCCAAAATTTCGACAAAATCGTGATTAAAAATTTCTAATCGCGATAAAAATATTTTTTTATGACAAATGAAAAAAAAAAGATATATGATCAACTTATTTTTGTCCATTATTTTCAGAAAAAATTTTTTTAAAAATAATCTTGAAAATTTCATGTCCGAGTCTCTAAATGCGACCAGTACTCCCTTAAACGATTATCTTAAATTATTTCGAGCGAAGTTTACCTCAAATTTATACAGTGATACGTCTCAAATAACATGCAATTGCTTTGTAGCTACCACCAAAAGACAACTAAAATTACGTTTAACTCTCTTAAAACTCGTGTGAACATAAATCGTCTATATTTTATGATACCGTGGTATACCGTCATGAGAAAGTTGACTACGTCGAATCTTTTGGCGGTAGTTTCAAAGCAATTGCATGTAATTGAGATGTATCACCGTATAAATTTGAGGTTATCTACAGTCCCTGACCCCTTAAAATGCAAGAGCATTCCAAATAAAGTAGGCATTTTAAGAGGTCAAAGGGGATTATGCGCATTTTAAGGGAAAATGCCTTTTTTCTAAAGGCAAATTATTTTTTTCTTGATATCTTTATGTTTTTTCGTTTCTTTGAATAATTCTTTACAAAATACGAATTGTGGTTTGCTGAATTTCTAGTTTCAAAGACTTAACAATTCGAATTTTAATTTTTTAGAAATTTGAAGAAATTTGAAGATAATACGAATAAATGTAATTACTTCTACATTCTAGTAATTACTTGTCTCTGTATTTGTGTACCGAATTTTTCAGAAAAATAAGTAGCAAAATAAGACTGCGTTTTTCTTCGACCGCTGTCTATATAAAAATCATACATGTATATTTCTTTTTTTGTGCTAATGTCAAAGTTTCACGCTTTGAGTATTTTCTCGTTATTTTTATTTATAAATTTTCATACAAAACCAGACCTTATATACTTTTCGGAACGGAACTCCATCTCAAAAACGCTTACTATCTCTATAGCGCGTGTTCGAATCCTACTAATGTATGCTTGTATGTGAAAGAAGGGCAGAGGTTTGATAATGCAGACCGCGACCACTTTGTATTGATGTGTACGACTGCACTCAAGCAATTCATAAAGACAATCAAGCGTAGACATACATCCAGTGATCAACACGCGCTGTGGAGATAGTAAGCGTTTTTGAGATGGAGTTCCGTTCCGAAAAGGATATGCAGTATTTTTGAGTCTCATACTGACAATTAAACAAATAAGCCCTTTTACGAGTCAAAAAACGATCGGAAATATCATCTTGCCAGATGATGATCGGTAGAGATAATCAAAGAATTTGCACGTAAAAAGTTGATTGCGTTCTGTGCAAAAACGAAATATGCATTTAAGGGGTCATGGTCTTTTTCAGAAAAAATAGGCCTTTTAAGGAGATTATGTGCATTTTAAGGGGACGTATTTCAAGGGGTCAGGGACTGTACTACGTTTTTGAAAACTTTCCTGGTAATTATGCCTTTGGAGGCTCTCAAAAATTGAAAACAGCACCTAATTTCACTGTTACAGTTAGAGACACATTTACCGACCCCCAAAAAAATGTACCAGTTATGGAGCGAGGTCTCGCGAGGACTGTAATTGGCTGAATTTAACAATTTTTATTTATCATAAGCGCTGATTTTGCAAATTATTTAGACCGCATTGACAACCACCTGGTCAAAACTTAAAACACTTTAACACACGATTTTTATATTTTTTAGTTTTTCATCAAAAACAGCACTTTGAAAAATTTTACAGCGTGAGTCTTTTCAATGTCTCCTCTTTTTTACCCAGACGGATAGACAGAGGTTTTAAAATTCCAGGGTAAAAAAAAGGAGAAATCGAAAAGTCTCACGCTGTAGTCATCTCACTTTTTTAAGTCTTTGAAACGTCGAATTTCAATCATAAAAAATGCATCATTTAAAATTCATCCCGTAATCAACATCTTCCTCGATGATATAATCAGCAGTTCTTGTAAACACTCCATCCATTGGCTTGGAATTTGTCATAAATCCTTGGAAAATTTAATTTAGACTTTTCAATTGTAAAACCTGTAAAGAGGTAAAAGCTGAAAAAATAATAAATTTTATATTTCAATGCATAACGCAGTGTAATTAATGCAATTTCATGATTAAGGTTATGAAATTAAAAATCGTTGAAAAATACTCTATGATTTCGGACCGAAAAACTACAATTGTCGTTTTTTCTAATGAAGTGCATATTCTTATTTTTGTCAAAAACTTATAATAAATCTCATATGTTTTTTAAGAAAAAATGAAATGGTCCGATTTGGACCAAATTGTTTTCGTAAGATTTGTAATAAATATGAGGTATTTTGAGCTATCTAAGAACTCAATCGTAAAAGTCGTTCCCAAAAGTGGAAATTTAAAAGATGTGGACACGTTATTTAGCATTTTTGAACCTTTGAAATTCATTATAAGTTTATTGAAAAAATGTGAGAAAAGGTCCGATTCGGACCATTTTTTTAATTTTTCTCCGAATACGTTTTGTTTTTTGAGTTATCTAAAAACTCAATGGGGTTTGTCGTTTCCAAAAGTGGAATTGTACACAGTGTACGAACGGGAAACGTCATTATAATATTCTTACCTAATAAAGAAGTGCAAAGTTGTTTTCCATTGACACAGTCTGATATCCAATTAGCATTTCCCGATCTGGCAACATATTCTTGGATGAAAGTTCGTACAGGAACAGATAGCGTTTCTTCATTTACTGGTACAGAGTCTTTTGGGTCATTCCAAGTCATAACTTCTTGAACGCTTATGAAATTAAAAATGAATACCGACGCGATTGCAGCATAAAAATATCATCGTTTCGTGAAATTACTTAAGTTATACATTTATATTAAGCTGATTTCAAAATAATTAGAAAAGGGAGGGGGGTGTCTGTGATAAAAATTTCTTGAAATTAGAGAGTAAACTACTGTACCCCGCCTGAATTTTTATCCCGCTAAAGAGGTGTCATTACATTCGCTAAGGCGTAGGTGCATACAGTTAAATAATAGCATTGCGTAGGCCCAAATATTGGATAGTCGCGAAAAAAGAATATAGGTAGGGAGCGAACCGGCAAACTTTCTGACTAAACCATAACAGTTGACCTGAATTATTTGAGCTTACCGGGTGAATGTTCCCCAAGGAAATTGATTCTGAGCATGAAAAATCTCTTTGAGTCCTCTAGTGGCCAGAAAATGACTCACCAAAACCGCCGTTAATCGGCCAATAAAAACAATTGGTTGTGGTTTCGCGGCTCTGCAACGATCAGTTCTCTCAAAAATATCCGGACTTCGTTTTATAATTTCAGGTTCTCCACTGGTTCAAGCTGGAATACAAAAAAATACTCTTAACGCCACCAGGTGGTGTCGGATGTCAAAATAGATGATGCTAAATGTTTTTAACAAAAAAATTCGAGATTGGAAATACCAATTTTTACACCACTAGGTGGTGTCCGATCACAAAACAAATGTGCAAAACATTTTCGCTTAAAAAACTACTCCAATAAGTATATTTATAGATAAAAATTTGTCCCAGTCACGAGATAGAATAAACTGCTCTTTACACCACCAGGTGGTGCGGGTGTCAAATAAATAATTTCAAAATATTTCTTTCCGAATGTAACGTTTATATGTACAGGGTGTAAGATTTTTACCTTCTTTTTTCCAAACTGGTTACACTTGATTTCCGCCGTTTTGATTGGTTGTCAGAAGAGTTTTCTCAGATTCAATCAATCAAAACGGCGGAAATCAAGTGTAACCAGTTTGGAAAAAAGAAGGGAAATACCTTACACCCTGTATATTTGTGGATTATTATCTGGTTCCAATGCTATTTTAACTGCTTAAAACAAAAAATTGCATCCAAATAATGAATTTCCAGTCTGATGAGCAATTTCTGAAACTCACCAAAATTCTTGAAATTAAAAATAAGGGGGGACTTTTGGGGTCTGTTCCGATATTCTGCTGGCCAAAACGGACGTTATATCTCGATTCTCAGACATGACATAAAGCTGCATTCTGAATTTTCTTACCAGTTTCATTCCAGTAAAGAAAGAAAAAAAATTTCGATATAAAAAAATTTCCATTTTTTTCACAGCATTATTTTCATTCCAGTAGCTGTAACTTTTCAAAGTTTTATCTCGTTGACGCTAATTTTGATTGCATTAGTTCACTCTGAATTCAATCAAAATGACAATTTTTTGAAAATCAAAAATTTCTAATGTTTTCTTAGATCTTGAAAATCGACGTACCTCATGAGTCATGACTCATGAGTCATGAGCGTTATATCTCTAGAATAACATATAGTAATAGTAGAATCCTAATTTTTGCTGCATTCAAAATTTTGTTAACGGTTTGCTTACAAAAAAATAAAATAAATGAAATTTTGACCAAAAAAAACTTATAAATTTGAAAAATTTCTTTTTTTTCTAAGTATTTTTTCCAAATATAGCGGGGTGCGGCGTATAGTTATACGCGTATAGTTAGATTCCACGGAAAAACCTACGTAAGCCTCCGCAAAAACCTACGCATTTGAAAAATAAATTTATTCGTTCCTGGCGTGCGGCGTATAGTTACAGGCAAAAGATAGGGCTTTTTTTCAAACGTTCCTTGGCAAAAGATAGGCGTTTTAAACCAGATTTTCAGACCAAGATTCTCTGGTCGGCGCGACAATGAAAAATACACTTTTTTAAAAACATGTTCAGATTGACCAATGAAGTGTCGGTATTTCAAGGAGTTGAAAAGCATGTTTTCAAGTCTCGCAGACAATGTCGGTTGAAAATGGGCCAATAGTTATTCAGATAAAAATATTTAGTTTTTCTGGTTTTATGAGAGTGATTTACTGTGAGCATATTTTTTTTCATAATTTTTATTGTTTCCTTGACATTCTCACGATTTTCGGATAAATCTTTTTCGAATTCATGTTTATTTAAAATTAACTTTATTTC
>SCLH01000036.1:75802-117632 GCA_004367855.1 Oikopleura vanhoeffeni | reverse complement strand
AAAAGATTTGTAACGAAAACTTTAAAATCACCAAAAATTCTTACTCTGACCATATTTTAACGCAATTTTAAACTCTAGATATTGTCCAAATTGACCAATCAGAGCACATTTTCCCAAAAGTACGCGTATAGTTAGAAAGTACGCGTATAGTTAGAATTACGCGTATAGTTAGGGTTTTTGGCGACAAACTTTCTAACTATACGCCGCACCCCGCTGTAATTGACCGTATCTCGTGATATTGATAGAGAGATCGGATCTGACTATTTTTTTTGACATTTAAAATTTTTAATGCTGATAATGCTCATAAAAATGAAAAATTTTGGATTTTTTTCAAAAATAATTTTGCAAACCTAAGAAAAAACCTTAGAAACATACATGTATTTTTGCCAAATTTTGAAGTAACCAAAACTTTCAGCACTTCGTAATCATAAAAATACGAGATATCTAAAAATCCTATTATATTCTCCGAAAATGTGCGATTCTGAAAAAACGCTTTTTGGGAAAAAATTTCTTGACTTCAGATGTCCGAATTAAAATTTTATCGCCGTGAATGTATCAAAAACAGGCAATTTGAGCACTTTTCCAACGGAAATTTACAATGAAAATTTTTAAATTAAAATTTTTTAAAATCAATTTTTAAAATAAATTAAACCGAAACGTTGAAAATACATTTTTTTAATTGACAAATATATATAAATTTTGAACTCATGGCATGACTTTGTAAATATTACCAAAATTTCCCGTAGTCAACTTTCTTATGAAAATATATGCAACAATTGGTCAATGACATACACAAGAAACGTAAAAGAGCAAAATAAGTTTCACCCTCTAGCCCCCCACGTGTACATAATCGACCAATGGTTGCATATCCCTTTAACACCTTTTGGGTGATTTGATAGATGTAGGCTGAAAAGAAGAGAAAGCGGCCTCATGAGTGGCTAGAAGGCGTCTCAGGAGTGTTAGGATTGGCTCCCCCAACCTACATCTTTCAAATCACCCAAAAGGTGTTAAAGGGATATACTGTCATAAGAAAATCGACCACGGAAAATCGTTTGATAATGTTTTCGAAGCTATGCGATGATTAAGTATACTCTAATTCTCACAGAATTTCAATTTTTTCTCAAATGCAATTTTTTCAAATTTTTACACTTCTCTAAAAGTGATCTGTGACATATATGTTGAGATTCAAAAGAGTGCCGTTAAAAATCTTTTAGTTCATAACCTATGACCAATAAAAGTTTCAGTTATAAAAAATAAGTCTTCATTTTTAACTTCCCTTGGTTTATCAAAATTAATAGCAGGTTTTGTTGGTACTGGAACAGCTGTAGTAACTGCGAGTAGCAGTGTGAAAAGAATCATATTTTCTCGATAAATTATTTTTTTAATTAGTTCAGTTTGATGCTCGGATTATTGTAAATTGTGTGGGATATTTATATAAATATTTACAAAAATACGGCATGTTTGTAGTATGCTGTTATGCGTTGAAACTATAATTCCAAGTGACTATAATATTTTGAGGGAGAAGTGTCCACAAAAAATGGAAATATGTTAACAAACTTATTTGGCCGAAAAAATTTTGCGGACTCAACTCGTGAACTGATTGTCGGTAAATTGGTTGAGACAAAGTCATAGGCAAACAATCAGACAATTCTGACATTATTAAGTAAGTTGAATTTAAGGATGACCTCTACGTGCCAAAAATTTAAGGCAGTTAGATCACGCTTTAAGTGTCCAAAAATCAAAACAATTCTTAGTTTTACTCTAAACCGTATATATAGAAAAATGAAAATTTTGGTCACTTAGCGCGCGATTTAAGTGCCAAAAATAATATTTCATCTTTCAAAATTGCTTGAAAAACCGCGCGAACAAACTGTTGAGCACTTAAGGGTATATCTGGATAATTTGACATATTCACGGTGATATATTCTGAAAACTAAAAGCTTATGAGAAAAACCGAAAATTGCTAATTTGTGATCTATCCTCAATCTGTGAAAAAGTACATCACAAATTATTATGGACCATGTACACCAATAGGTACAGTATCGTAACAGCGTGACGTTTTCAAAAATTTCAAAGTCTTCTCCTCCCAGACGGTATTCCAATTGAGCTCAAATTTTCACAGATCACGTAACGGGTAGTATATAAATTTCAAGGAGAGCTTTTTCCAGTCCGGCGACTGAACAATTGCATAGAAACGTCAAAAGACACGACGATTTTTAACACAATTGCAGACTTCAAAATCTCATCCTCCGAGGATATGTTTGCAAAAGCTAGCTCAAATTTTTATCAAGTATTCCTCAGAAAATGTTAAAGAGATCATTTTCCGAAAAAATTTCGAAAAAAAAGGTGCTTCGATTTTTCGAAAGTAGGCTCCAAAAGAAAGCCAGTAAAACCACTGATGAGAAAGTTGGCTTACGTCAAGGCGATATTTTGAAGTTTTAGTGGTCAAATTCGAGCAAACGAATTTTTTAACTTCATTTAAAAAATACTTAGAAAAAAATCGAGAAAAAATGCGAAAAATATTCGAAATTTTTTTTTGATATTGGGTTCTTAGTGCACTTATTATCAACCCCGTATCAATTTGGAGCATTTTTAATGCCTCTAAAGGTTCATTTAATCAGACAGATATACCCCCTTAAAGCACCTCCGAATTTTAATCATTGAAATTTGAAAAAAATTTGCCACGATTACCAAAAATGTCACCTAACTGGTTCATTCTATCTGAAGTGTAAAGTCGGCCCGAAAGTCCGTTCAAAATTTCGATGTATGACAGGGTAGTCTGTTGATAAAAATAATTCATTTGAAAATAAAGACCTTGAAGCACTGCTAAACAATTCGAACTTCTTCTGGCTAGAATAATCAAAATAAGCTTACAAAACCATTTTTGTAAATTGAAATTTCATAAAAAAATTTTGTTACCTCAGGTTTGAAAATAAGTGGCTTTATTTTCAGTGCTTTCAAATCTGCTACAATATCTTTTGAACTTATAAAATATTTCATTAAGATGATTTGAAATCGAATTTGCAAATTGTAAGATCCTTATCAGAGGGTCCATAGAGAGCGATCACTTTTTATGCGCGCGCTGAGAGCATCTGATAGCATTTACGGTAATAGAGCGTTAAGGGGGTTGTATGGGCTGGAAAGGCTATTTCGAAGGCTCATAACTTTTTATTTCTTCATAACACTCTGATAAAAATCTCAGGAAGAGTAGTTGAACTACTGTAGTTCGTAATCTCTGGAACACATTTTACTTCTAACTTTTTACATAGCATGTTCGACCAACCGGTAAATTGAGTTGACCGCAAGCAAAAATTTTTTTTTGAAAGCCGTATTTTTTTTTGTTTTATTTCAAAACTATTTGATTTTCTCACAGATAATGTATATTTTTTAACGAATAAACTGGTATCGTCATTTTTTCTATTTTCACTCTAAAAGTGCTTCAAAAATAACGAAAAGAGTCGTTTTTGGTCATTTTTGCTACTAAAAGTCGTATTTTTTCGTTGTATTTATAAATTTATTTTTATGGATACAGAACATTTTGCAAGGGGTGGTGAACATCTTGCAGGAAGTACTTTTTTCGAATTTTGACCTGATTGGCTGTAAATCGACAAAACGTGCGCGAAATCGAGAATTTTGAATATGCAAGTGAGAATTGGAAAATTTAAATGCCACCAAAAGATTTCTTGGGTACGGTTTGCTGGAAACGATATTAGCAACTATGGTCTGATTTTGAACACAGCGGATTCTAGAAAAAAATTAAACTTTTTCATCAAAATTATTTTTTGATCTCTAGCACCGTTTCTGTTCAAAATCATACCATAGTTGCTAATATCGTTTCCAGCAAACCGTATCCTAGGAATCTTTTGGTTGCATTTATATTTTCTAATTCTCACTTTCATATTCAAAATTGTCGATTTCGCGCACTTTTTTGTCGATTTACAGCCAATCAGGTCAAAATTCGAAAAAGTACTTCCTGCAAGATGTTTACCACCCCTTGCGAAATGTTCTGTATGCATAAAAATGAATTCATAAATACAACAAAAAAAATACGACTTTTAGTGGCAAAAAATGGCCAAAAACGACACTTTTCGTTATTTTTGAAGCATTTTTAGGGTGAAAATGGGAGAAACGACGATACCAGTTTTTCCGTTAAAAAAATATACATTATCTGTGAGAAAATCAAATTGTTTTGAATTAAGGCGAAAAAAATACGGCTTCCAAAAAAAAAATTTTGCTCGCGGTCAACTCAATTTACCGGTTGGTCGAACATGCTATGAAAAAAGTGAGAAGTAAAATGTGTTCCAGATATTACGAACTACTCTTCCTGAGATTTTTATAAGATTGTTATGAAGGAATAAAAAGTTATGAGCCTTCGAAAAAGCCTTTCCAGCCTATACAACCCCCTTAAGGATTACCTACGCAAGATCTGGTTTTCCATATAATGGTTGTATCATACAAATCACGAAAAAAATTCTCGCTTCTAGTCATTATTTAATTGTCGAATCAAGCGATCAATTTTTCTTAGTGAAGGGTTCATGATCGATTTATCATACAAGTTCCTTCAAGTTGAGGGCATTTTTCTCGATTTTTCAAGCATTCAATAACCCAAGCTTTATCCGGGTGGCTGGTCATATAATCTCTCACAAGCGATTGTACTTGCTTTGTCAGGCCAACGTTCATCGGAGATGCAAGCACACTAGACAAAGTGGGCTAAAGTTGAAGTTTCATGAAAATAAACGATATTTTTATTCTGATAATATTTAAGATTTAAAAAAATTACAGTGGAACTTCATCAAAAGCCCACTTGTGCTTGCAAAAATAAATATTAAAAAGTTCATTTTTGAAATAATAGTTATTTTTTTTAACTTTTTGATGTGAATTGTTGTTCGAACGATATCTGCTAAATATGCAAACAAACTTAGAATTACAAATAAATATTAAAAATGTCTTTTTCAGAATGAAAGTGATTTTTTAGCCATCTGATGGGAATTTTGTCCTCACATTATTTGCTGAATATGCAAACACAGTTAGAATAACAAATAAGAGTTTGTACTTGGTTATGGATTTGGTTGATAAAGGTTGATTCCGAAATCTTTTAGTTTTTTCGACTTTTTCTCAAAATTAAGTTGACAAATACCGTATATTTCAATTTGATCACTAAAACTTCAAAATATCGGCTTGACGTAATCAAACTTTATCTTCAGTGTTCCCTTGGCTTTCTCTTGAGCCTACTTTCGAAAAAATTGAAGCTAATTTTTTCGGAAATTTAAATTTGTTGAAAAATGATAATTTTGAAATTTATGACAAACTTTGAAAAATTTGTGAGAAAATTGTGAAATTTCCAACAAAGAAATCTTCAAAAAAACTAAAAATAATAAAAAAAAAATTTTTGTGGGAAAAGATTTAAATTTGAAGAATGTTTCGAATTTGAAAAAAAATGGTATCAATGGGTCAATTATGGTTTTTAAACAAAAGTATAAAATTTTGGAAGAAAATTATCGAATTTTCTTTAAAATTCGCCTATATGGAGCTCCAAATCGGCCGAAGCCCAATAAAGGGGGATTTTATTTATTTAATTTAAATTTGTTAAAAAATGATCTCCAAATCTGCCTAAGGCCGATAAAGGGGGATTTTATTTATTAAATTTAAATTTGTTGAAAATGATCCCCAAATCGGTCGAAGGCCGATAAAGGGGGAAATTGTATTTTTAATTTAATTGTGTTGAAAAATGAGCCCCAATCGGCCGAAGGCCAATAAAAGGGAATATTACATTTTAAATTTAATTTTGTTGAAAAATGAGCCCCAAATCGGCTAAAAGCCGATGAAGGGAGATATTATACTTTCAATTTAATTTTGTTGTAAATGAGCTTCAAATCGGCCGAAGTCCAATAAAGGGAGATATTATATTTTTGATTTTATTGAAAATGAGCTCCAAATCGGCCGAAGGCCGATAAAAGGAGATTTTTTACTTTCTATTTAAATTTGTTTAAAAATGATCCCAAAATCGGCCGAAGGCCTATAAAGGGGGATTTTATATTTTTCATTTAATTTTTTTGAAAATGAGTCCCGAATCGACCGAAAGCCGATAAAGGGAAATTTAATTTAAAAAATTTGAATTTGTTAAATAATGATCCCCAAATCGGCCGAAAGCCGATAAATACGGATTTTGTATTTTTAATTTTATTTTGTTGAAAAATAAGCCCAAAATCGGCCGAAGGCCGACAAAAGAGAATTTTGTGTTTTATATTTATTTTTTAAAAAAAATTTTCTAAAAAATTTGATAATTTTTTCCTAAAATTTGAAACTTTAGTTTAAAATTAGATTTTTTCAAATTGGTCAATATTCTTAAAAATTTATTAAAAATTTGAGAATTTCTATATTAAAAAAAACATATTCGAAAAAAAATTTTAAATTCGAAAAAAAAAATTGGATTCGAAATTTTTTTTCGAATTTTCATAATTTTGCAACAAAATAAATTCAAATTGTCAAATTTTTTATTTCACAAATTCTCTCAATAATTTCACAATTTGAAACAAATGGGATTTGTTATGCTTATTATTTAATTTTGTTGAAGAATGAGCCTCAAATCGGCCGAAGGCCGATAAAAGGGGATTTTGGTTTATATTTAATTTTGTTGAGAATTTGGCAGAAAAAATTGCCAGATTTTAAAGAAAATTTCAAATCTTTTTAACAATTTTGAATTCGAATTGAAAAGTTTAACATTTAAGTGTAATTTATGAGAAACTATGAAAAATTTGTAAAATTGTAAAATTTCTAACCAAGAATTCTTCAAAAATAATGAAAAAAAGTATTTTTTGCGAAAATATTCAAATTTGAAAAATGTTTTGCATTTTGGAATTTTGAAAAAATTCTAATATGGTTTTAAAACAAAAGTATAAAATTTTGGAAGAAAATTATCAAATTTTCTTTAAAATTCGCTTATTTTTTTCAAAATTACACTTAAATGTTCAACTTTTCAATTCAAATTTAAAGTTTTNGCTTGCAAAATAAATAATTAAAAAGTTTCATTTTTTGAAATAATAGTATTTTTTTTACTTTTTGATGTGAATGTTGTTCGAACGATATCTGCTAAATATGCAACAAACTTAGAATTACAAAAAATATTAAAAATGTCTTCAGAATGAAAGTGATTTTTTAGCTCTGATGGGAATTTTTCCTCACATTATTTGCTGAATATGCAAACACAGCTTAGAATAACCAAATAAGGTGTTTGTACTTGGTTATGGATTTGGTGATAAAGGTTGATTCCGACAATTTTTTAGTTTTTTTCGGACTTTTTGCTCAAAATGAAGTCTTGACAAATACCGTATATTTTCATTTGATCACTATAAACTTCAAAATATCGGCTTGACGTAATCAAACCTTTATCTTCAGTTTCCCTTGGCTCTTCTCTTAGCCTACTTTCGAAAAAATTGAAGCTAATTTTTTCGGAAATTTAAATTTGTTGAAAAATGATAATTTTGAAAATTAGACAAACTTTGAAAAATTTGTGAGAAAATTGTGAATTCAAATGAAAAAATCTTCAAAAAAAACTAAAAAATGATAAAAAAAAATCTTGTGGGAAAAGATTTAATTGAAGAAATGTTTCGAATGTACGAAAAAAATTAGGGTATCAAGGTCAAATATGGTTTTTAAAGAAAAGTATAAAATTTTGGAAGAAAATTATCAATTTTCTTTAAAATTCGTCTATATGGAGCTCCAAATCGGCCGAAGCCAATAAAGGGGATTTTATTTATTTAATTTAAATTTGTTAAAAAATGATCTCCAAATCGGCCTAAGCCCGAATAAAAGGGATTTATTTATTAAATTTAAATTTGTTGAAAATGATCCCCAAATCCGTCGGAGGCCGATAAAGGGGGAATTTATTTTTATTTTATTGTGTTGAAAAATGAGCCCCAATCGGCCGAAGGCCATAAAAGGGAATATTACATTTTAAATTTAATTTTGTTGAAAAATGAGCCCAATCGGCTAAAAGCCGATGAAGGGAGATATTATACTTTAATTTAATTTTGTTGTAAATGAGCTTCAAATCGCCGAAGTCCAATAAAGGGAGATATTATATTTTTGATTTTATTGAAAATGAGCTCCAAATCGGCCGAAAGGCCGATAAAAGGAATTTTTTATTTCTATTTAAATTTGTTAAAAATGATCCCAAAATCGGCCGAAGGCCATAAAGGGGGATTTTTATTTTTTATTTTATTTTTTTGAAATGAGTCCAAATCGACGAAGGCCGATTAAAGTGAAGATTTAACATTTAAAATAAATTTGAATTTGATTAAGATAATGATCCCCAAATCGGCCTGAAAGCCGAATAAATACCGGAATTTTGTATTTTTAATTTTTTTTGTTGAAAAATAAGCCAAAATCGCCGAAGGCCGACAAAAGAGGAATTTTCTTGTTTTATATTTATTTTTTAAAAAAAATTTTCTCTAAAAAATTGATGATAATTTTTTCCAAAATTGAAACTTTAGTTTACAATAGATTTTTTCAAAATTGGTCAATATTCTTAAAAATTTTTAAAAATTGAGAATTTCTATATAAAAAAAACATATTCGAAAAAAATTTTATAATTCGAAAAAAAAAATTGAGATTCGAAATTTTTTTTCGAATTTTCATAATTTTGCAACAAAATAAATTTAAATTGTGTCAAATTTTTTATTTCACAAATTCTCTCAATAATTTCACAAATTTGAGAACAAATGGATTTGTTATGCTTATTATTAAATTTGTTGAAGAATAGAGCCTCAAATCGCCGAAGCACGATAAAAGAGGTATTTGGTTTATATTAATCTTTGTTGAGAATTTGGCAAAAAAATTGCAGATTTTAAAAAATTTCAATCTTATTTAAACAATTTTGAATTCGGAATTGAAACAGTGTTCAACATTTAAGCTGTAATTTCAATGGAACTATTGAAGAAGAATTTGTAAAATTGCTATAATTTCTAACCAAGAATTCTTCAAAAATAAATGAATAAAAAAGTATCCGTTTTTTGGCGAGAATATTCAAAATATCTGAAAAAAATGTGTTGTGCATTTTGGCAAATTTGAAAAATTGTCTTGAAATTGCGTTTTAAAACAAAGGTATAAACATTCTTGGGAAGAAAATTATACAATTTTCTTGTAGAAAATTTCGCATTGATTGTTTTTTCAAAATTAGCACTTAATAGTGTTCCACGTTTTCGACTTCAAAATTCAAAGTCTTTTTCAAGCTAAGATTTGAAAGTCTTTCGGTTGATAAACAATTTGGCAATTTTTTTCTGCTAAACTTGCTCAACAAAGATTTGAATTAAAAAAACCAATTAAATCTCCTTTTATCGCCCTTCGGCGATTTGAGGCTCACTTCTTCAAGAAAAATGTAAATAATAAATCATTAAATCCCATTTGTTCCAAATTGTCAAATTATTAAGAAGAATTTTAGCATGCTGAGATGAAAATTTGACAATTATAAATTTACTTTGTGTTGCAAAATTATGCAAATTCGAAAAAAAATTTCTAAAATTTAACAGATCTTTTTCGAATTTAAATCAAAAAATCAAATTTTAAACCAAAAGTTTTCAAATCTTTGGACTAAAATTATCAAATTTTTTAGAAAATTTTTTTTTAAAATATTAACTAAAGGAGACAACAAAAATTCTCCTTTTATGTGGCCTACTTCGGCATATCGGCCTTTGGCCGATTTCGGGCTTATTTTTTAACAAAAAAAAAATTAAAAATATAAAATCCCTCTCTATTGGCATTTTGCCGATTTGGGGATCATTTTTTAACAAATCTACACTATCTCCCTTTATTGGCCTTCGGCCAATTTGAAGCTCATTTTTCAACATAATTAAATTTAAAATATAATTTCCCCCTTTATCGGCCTTCGGCCGATTTTGGGATCATTTTTAAACAACTTTAAATAAAAAACAAAAAATCCTCTTTTATCGGTCTACGACCGATTTGGAGCTCATTTACAACAAAATTAAATAAGAAATATAATATCCCCCTTTATCGGCCTTTGGCTGATTTGGGGATCATTATCAACAAATTTAAATTTGATAAATAAAATCCTCCTTTATCGGGCTTCGGCCGATTTGGAGATCATTTTTTAACATATTTAAATTGAATAAATAAAATCCCTCTTTATTGGGCTTCGGCCGATTTGGGGCTCATTTTTCAACAAAATTAAATTAAAAATGTAATATCCGCCTTTATCGGCCTTCTGCCGATTTTGTGCTCATTTTTTAAAAAATTTGAATAAAAATCACAAAACCCCCTCTTATCGCCTTTCTGCCGATTTTGGGCTCTTTTTTTAACAAATTTCAAGCAACAAAAACTACCCTCGATACAAAGTTTTCAAAATTCATGGCCTATTAAATTTATCATATAAAATATTTTTGTACCATTTTTAACGATCTTTTTAAAATTTTTTTGAATTTTTTGCATGAATAAAAAGCAGATACTTCAAATTTTCAAAATGTTTTTCGTATTTTTTCAAATTTTGTATTGATATTCTTCACAATGACCGAACGAATCAAATAACAGGGTTTTTTTTGTAAAATTTTATTCGTTTCATAGTCTCAAATTTTTTTTAAAATTTAGTAGCAAAAAAAAATTTTGAAAATTTTCTTGCGAGCGTTTTAAGTTGTTTACAAAAATGAAAAAAAAATTTGAAAATTTTTCCCTGTTTTTATTGGCCATTATTTTGGCCAAAAATACGATTTTTCGAACTAAATTATCATTTTTTTGAAAAAATATTTATTTTTGAAAAAAAATTTTTTCACCAAAAGACGTGCAATAAAATTTTACACAAACCAGTATATCTGAAAAATCACCCTAAATATTGGTGTCATATTATATTTTCTTTGATAAATTATGACTCATAATAGTATTGAAATTATAACAAGTAATATTTATTATAGTGTTAAGATGATTCGAGTTTATTGGTTAAAAACGTATATAAAGTTCAAATTATGAAATATTCGACTTTCAATCTAAAAAAAACACCCTCTCAGCATTGAACTTCTCAAATTTTTATTTCAGATGATAAAACTTGCAATTATAAAGAACATCTTCGAAGGAATCATGCAAAACATTCTTAATATCAAATTTATCTAAAAAAAATGTGTTTTGGTTCTTTTTATCATTTTCAAGGGCTTAAAAAACATGTTTTTAGTCAAACTTTTGCAATTCCAAATTATGACACGTGATTGGAAATTTCAAAAAATATAGGATGCGAAGGTCGAAACGGATGGTAAGAGTATATAATATACTGTATATTCGTTCAAAACGTTAATAAAGTTCAAGTATTCAAATATTCGATTTTCAATCTTAAAAAAAACCACCCTACCAGCCTTGAATTTTCTCAAATTTTTTTTCAGATGATAAAACTTGCAATAACAAAGAACACCTCCGAAGGAATCCTGCAAAGTACCTTTTAAAAAAAATTTATTGCAAATTTTTTTTGTCTTGAGGATCCTTAAATCGTTGTCTCGGCACGAAGAAGATATGAATCATTGATTCCGAATCAGTCTTTTTCCATATTTAAATCCCCCTTAGAGGGTGGTCGTCGCATTTAAAGGCGAAAAACAGGGTTTTCAATGGCCAATTATCGCAAAAGTACAAACTGTTCGACAAAGTATTACCTCTAACTAATATATTTAAGCAAAAATCTTGCATTCTTTAAAAAAGTCGAAAGTGACAGATGGCTCGTCCAATCAGAAACGTGCTTACAAAACTGACGGAATTATTTTTTCAAAATGTATCTCCTCCCTGAATTTTTAAGGTACAACAATGATTTAAAACTCAAATTAACCGGACAAAACGTGGGCAGATAATCGAGTTGAGTTTTTGAAAATTATTGTATTTGGTCTCAGTATCACCAAAAAACAGTATTTTGACCCGTTTTTAGGGGTCTCAATCAAAATGTATCTCCTCCCTGGATTTAAAAGTCACACATTCGAAACCTATATGAATGTTCAGCTGAAGAGTCCGTGCATATTATCAAGTTGAGTTTTGTCTAAATTTCTGACTCGTTTTTCTCTAAATCGTGTTTCAAATTTCCAAAAATCAAGAAATTTCAATTTTTTTCATACGAAATATTTTTGAACTCATCAAAAAGTGCTTTCCTAGCCATGTATCAAAATAAAACGAGTACCAAAATGCTTGTAATTTTCCATATTTTCATAAAAAAGGCATAAAAATAAAATTGGGAAAATGTTTTTTTAGAGCCTCATTTTGCGACGACCACCCCCTTAAGGGGGTACTGGTCGCTGGAATTGATTTTTCTCGATAAAATATAGACAACCAGGGCGTCGGTGATATTATTGAGATTAGCCAGTTTGTAGAACTAGCCTTTAGCTTGCTTGCAAGATGTGCCAAAACTTTTTTGTATGCATACACTTCCCCACACATAAGCGACACAAGAGGACCCAAGCCAAAATGATAAAACTATCTCCTCCTAGGTTTTATGTTGCAANATTATTTGTCGGAAAAACTATCTCCTCCTAGGAAAAATTATAAAATTCATTCATTTTCTTTATTAAGCTAGCTTATACAAATACGAGCAATAAACTCGAGCACTTTCTGCGATTTCGACCCTTAATTCGAAATATGATTTTTTTAAGGACCCACGAGAAAATTTTCGAAAAAAAATGCTTCGATTTTTTTTGTAAGTAGGCTCAAAAGAAAGCTACTGAAACACTGATCAGAAAGTTGGCTTACGTCAAGGTGATATTTTGAAGTTTTAGTGGTTAAATTTAAGCAAACGTTATTTTAGAACTTAAGGGGGTACTCAACGGTTTTTTAATTCAGGTTTGGGACATAATAACTGCACCAAATAGCCTCAAGAAGGCCACAAAATTCATTTCTGCTCTTATCATAAAAAAAATTTCGAGATGAAAATTTTCGGGATGAAAATAAATTTCTAGAAACTCCAAAAATTGACTTCCGGATGAACTAAAATGCATTTTTCTATTAATAGGAGCAATGATTAAAAAAAATTTCACTGGAAATTGAGAAGACATGTTTCCATGTTTTGAAAAAAAATCGAAAAAAAGAGAAAATTTCGAAGAAAATTTTTAAATGATTTGGTCGGTTGTTCACTTGATTATCACCCCGGGTCATTTTGGAGCATTTATATTGCCCCTAAGGCCTCATAAAACCAGCGACCAGTACCCCCTTAAGATTTTTAGCATTTTTGTCGTTTTAATTAATTGAATTGAAAACTGACTCCGAAGAATTTATTACGTAAAATGGATTTGTTCTTGTTGGACTTTTTCGATCAATATGATCCCATTTGACCTTATGCTGAAATAAAATTAAATAAAAATCGGGTTTTTTAAATTTGCAGGCAGATCTGAATAGTGATTGGAATGTATATGATATACAATATATCCTCAAAATGGGCTTCGTTTCAACTATCAAATGGCCCAGGGCCAAAACCCTTTAATTAAACCGAAACTACCCACATATTTTACGTTCAAACTCAAATTTTCTCGAAATTAACTTATGATTCATGGGCTATGAACTATGGCAAATGTTTTTCCACGCTATTAATTGAAAAAATTGCGGTGAGAAACTCACAATTTAGCATCCTTTTTATTGAGCATTAAAATAAACTTTTGAAAAGTTCGAAATCGCAGGTTGGAATTTATGTTTGCCAGCACTTTGCATTAAGATTTTTAAACAATGAAGGTTCAGAAATTTTGAAAAATGAACACGGTTTGAATTTTTTTTAAGGATAAATTTTTGTATCTGAATTGTTTTCAAACGTATTTTAATTAAAAAATAACTAAAAATTTGAGAGTCTAAAAAATTGATTGTCTTGATAATTTTATTTCAGAACGTGATCACTCTTCTACTGTGTGTAGACCAGCTTTTTTCGAAACCTTTTCTATAGTGATTCATGCGGCAAATTCATTTTCGTATATACCCCGTGGGCGGGGCCTTTTAGTTTTTAATGTTTTGGCGCGTTGAAGCTGTTTTTGACTTTTGGAGGTGTTTCTGCGATCCTCTTACACTAGGGTGGAGGAGTAATGGCCTAACTCCTTCATAATAATGATACAATCTCGTTTTTTACTTTTACAATTTTTGAGAGATACTGAGAAGCTATTACTGAAAAACGACTATTTTTAGTTGCATGACCGGGATCAAAATAACCGCTTGTTTAGGGTGGGCACT
Source organism: Oikopleura vanhoeffeni (assembly GCA_004367855.1). Lineage (NCBI taxonomy): Eukaryota > Metazoa > Chordata > Appendicularia > Copelata > Oikopleuridae > Oikopleura > Oikopleura vanhoeffeni. Next base: position 103,451 of record SCLH01000036.1, on the reverse strand, counting down.
AGAGCCGAAAATAGAACTTGCGTAGTCCAAAATACTATCGAAACTAGATTACAACTGATTGAACTTGGGATTTCTAGACCATCTTTGATATTTTACTTTTGGCATCTTTGCAACTCCTTGACGGGCTTTGTGGAATATTTTTAATGTCAAATTTGGTTTTCACAACCTTCTTTTGATCTGAAAAAAACGTTTTTATTGATTTTAATTAATAATTTGACAATGAAAAGGCCTAAAATATTCGACTGGATGAATTGAAATTTTTGGCTTGTGAATAATTGAAACACTTTTTTTCGAAAGGTTTCTTACTATATTTTTCTCATATTTTATGATATTTTTGTATTATGAATAAGACTTTCCGACGTTTAAAAACATGAGAAAAATGTCGTCAGATTGTAGAAAAATGATATCAGACCGATTTCTTGAATTTGAAGAACATTTTTGCTCGCATAAATTTTGTACAATTTTGCCTCTTATAGGCCGGAAAACATTTTTAAAACTTGATTTTGGGACAAGATTTTATAAAGTAGCGCGAGATTCAAATACCCAAGACAAAAATATCCAGATTCTAGTGGTCATTGCAAGCCATTTTTGTTACTTTCGGCGAGCACATTTGAAAATTGTCTGTTTTTGGAAAAATTATGTTCAAAATACGATGATAATCAAAAAATAAATATGGCTCTACTGTAAATAAAGGCGGACATTTTGGTCACCTGCAGAGTCCTAAATCGCTGATTGCTTCATTTTTGACAAATCAGAAAGGGGTATTTTCAAATAATTTTGGATTTTTTTTGTCGAATGTTTTTTTTAAATTGTGGATTTTTTTGTGGAATGATTTTTTTCAACATTTTGGATTTTTTGTCAAATTTTTTTTCTAACTTTTGGTACCGAACGTTTTCTTTCAGTATACAGCCTGAGTTTTCTTGTTTTCGGCGTTTTTTTAATTCCGATTATATGAATCAATCAGATACAGTTATTCCGGATATTGACCAATCACCATCGAGTATTTTTTGCGGAATAAAAAAACGCCGTGAACGAGAAAACTCAGGCTGTAGTTTTGTTTATAGTGAACATTTTGAGCAAATTTTAAAAATTCCTAATTAATTAAAATTTTTTACCTCACCAAATTTTTTTTGTCAAGGACCTGTTTTCTAAAAAGTTGATAGTTGAAGAAAAAATTTCTGTTAATTTTTACACCTCCGATGACCAATTTTCTGTGCCTTCGAATTTAGTTCTACGAGATTATGAATCATCCTATACAGTATAGGCTACCCCAGCTATACTATTCATCCTCTGAGACTTTAACCCTTTGAAACAAATTTTACATTAAAACTATCATTTTTAGTGAAAATTCGAATGTTAGACATTTGAAAGTTAAAATGGAGCTTTTGATAGCCCTTTTATTGTTTAATTTAACACACGGAAATAAAGATAAAACAGATTACAAATGCCTAGAAGACCCAATATGTATAGAAGAGTATTTTCAGGTTAGAATAAATCTTTTACAGTTTTTAAATTTGGGGTAGATTATGAACTCTTGGCTCAGCTCTACCCGGGCTCGAAATATGAAAAATATAAAAACTGAATTTGAGGCCGTTATTATGGAAATTTAGATAACAATTTTCCTCAACAATTTTAACTCTAAGATGCCTCTGGAAAAAAAGTTATGGCATTTAAAAAAATATGTTCATTTTTTGACAAAATTATGATATTTCCGATTTTGGATGAAATTGAGACAAAAATCGTTGCAGAAATCATTTTTTTNTTTTTTTCCCGAGGGCTCTAAAATCAAGTTTTTTTGGTTTAATGCAATTTTTTTGCATTCAAAGCAAAATTTCAAAAAAAATGGGCCCACAGATTTGACGACATAATTTGTCTGGCGGCGAAGAACCAGATCATGCCAATCGCATATATCTTTGAGGTTAATATAGCTTGAATATGGGCTTGAATCAGGTCCATTGAGGTTAATATATAGCTTGAATAAAAGCATCTCTTTTTAATGATTTTTGGGACTCTTCTAAATCTGTCATAATATCCGTACGTTGAGATATTTGGACTTAATAATATCTCACAAGAGACCCCGAAGGCTAGAGGTATCGATATACAGTAGGTGACTAGTTAAAGCATACATATCGGCTATATCATATCCCCTATTCACACTTTTGTTAATATCCCGGCCCTGATTAGGAAACGTAGTGTGTTTTTAAGTAGGAGGGCCGGGATATTAACAAAAGTGTGAATAGGGGATATAGGCTATATGATAAAGCCTATATGATATAGGCTATATCCCATATTCACACTTTTGTTAATATCCCGGCCCTACTACTTAAAAACACACTACGTTAAACGTAGTACGTTTCCTAATCAGGGCCGGGATATTAACAAAAGTGTGAATAGAGGATATGATATACTTAGCTTTTGCCGAAAATGTGAGCTTTGTTTATAATTGTTTATAATTTATGACGTTAATTATTGTGAAGAACAAAATTTAGTGAAAATTTAAGTTTAATCAATACACTATGTAATACAAAACTTGGTTTTCGATGGGCATTTTAAGGAGTAAATGTTAATATTTTTAAATTTGATTTAATTATTTAAAAATTTCGGACTGTCTGCTTTTTAACGATTGACAGTAGAGACTAATATGTAGTTATCAAAGTATAAATATTCAAAGTCGAGTCTAAAAATCGGCTTTGGAGCCTCTAACGAAGTTTAAGTTTGGAGCCTCCACGGGTTTAAGATAAGTAATTTACGTGTACATCTTATACATACATCCATTACATTATACATCATGTCATAGTTTAGGATCAGCTCAAGAATTCATGAAAAGATAAGTATTTTTTTGTGCGGCTTTAAAATCAATGATATTTGTCAAAGAAAGGTTAAATGCATCTGAAAGAATACGAATGAAAAACATGAATGTAGACTACATTATGTAGTGTAAAAAAAAATTAACTTGTAGGACGCTGAAATATCCCATTACTTAATTCATGAAGTTTACAGTGTCATCTAAAAACTTCAAAAAACGCAACGAGTTTAGACGAAATGTGATGGTACACAATCTCAAATTTGTTCACAAAGTGTAAAAAGCTGCATGCCGTACTGAAATTCATTTTTAATTTTGTTATTTGTGATCACTTCATATTTGCATACAACACAAGATTTCGTAAGTCTTGTGGCCAAAAATTTGATTATAATGAGCCAGGCGTAAAAAACAAGGATTCAAGCAATGATCGACGGTTTGAATGCCAGTTATGTTTCCGAAAACTTTTTTAGTAGAATTTTTTAAAATATACTGAAAAACAAGCGTTTTAAATTTTACACGCACTTGAAGACAACAAGTTCCCCAAACCGCTATGTCGTTATAATTTGAATTTGATTCTGTAAAATATTTTTGAACGCGCCTTGACGAGTTAACACTATCACTCAAAGAGCCATAAAAGTGGCTTTCATTTTTTTGAAAAGACCGGAAAGAACAAAAATAATTGAAATAGAAGTTGAAGGTTCAAATCGCCCATAGAGTTTGCGATTAATTTGTGAAAAATGAAAATACTTTTTTTTGATGAGATTTTTCTGGATTTCTATGAAAATTTTCTTTATCAGCTTAATCTCATAATTTATTCGTAAAAACAAGGTCTCAAATACTCAGTTTTTAGGAATTCGTCTAGACTCTAGAGTCTAGACCATCTGTTAAAAAAACAATAATGTTTCTACTAAATGTAGAACTTTTTTTATTACTTTTCGTTTGAAAACAGAAAAATTGCTCATCAACAAGAAAGCGGAGCGGAAATATAAAAAGCAGACATATTGTTTACCATTAATTCCACCATTTTAAAGGTGAGAATTATCGTTTTATAGACGAACCAGATAAGGTATTTTGAATCGGAGACCAAATTAAGAAAGCTAAGGTTTTATTCTATTTTATTTAATTTGCATCTTATTACACAAATCGTATAGTTTTTTCTAGGGAACAGTGTGAGTCAACTTCGTTATTCCACAGCCTCAATAAAGTACTCAAAGTGTTAATTATCTTAATATAATCAATCATAAAGTTAAGTCTATCCTTTATCTCAATGACAGAAAAATAATTAATCGAAAGCACTTATACTTTTCGGATAATAGAGCTTCAAAGTCGAGCCATAAAAGTGGCTCTGATGCCTCAGGGGGATATCAATAGTCAAATGAGTGAGGGGGTTAACTAAAATTCGAACGACCTTGTTATTTCCGAGATATTATCGCGTTGCTGATTTTTAGTTTCTCCGCATAATGAGAATCAAGTATTTTAGCTATATTGATTAACTAGAATAAATTCTGTTTTTTTAACCATTGGAGTTATTTTTAACAAAAAACTACGCTTTTATTTTACGTTCAAACTCAAATTTCTCTGAAATTAACTTTTGAAATCTGGCAATTTTTTTGCAAGCTTTTTGACATTCTACATTGAAACAATTGCGATGAAAAACTGACAATTTGCCATCATTTTTTCGAGCTTTGAAAACACTTTTGAGAAACTTTTTTCAACCAATCAACGGTCAGAATTTAAAAAAACACAATTTAAATTTTTTTTTCATAGGATTAAAAACAAATGATTTTTTATCTGAATGGTCACAACCTTATTTTATTTGAAAATTAAAGACAAATTTCAGAAGAGTTTTTTTCAATTAATTGACTTAACAATATTAACTTATTCAACTTATTTGATAGACAAAGATTAATTCCCTTTTTGACCATTGGAGCTATTTTGGACAGAAATGTTCATTTCTGTTAGAAAAACAGGTAAATTTGAGCCAACTGATACTTTCGCTTATCCTTCAGAGAGTTTTCAACTTAATTATCAAAATTTTCAAAAAGTTGGACAGAAATCCATTAAGTTTGGAACTAGATATCACATGGTCAAACGTTCACAACCTTTTTGACATATTTCCTCTTGCAAAAGTTATAAAATATTTACAAAAATTTATTTAGTCTCGCGGCCACAAATTTGCTTTTAATGGGCCAGACGTGAAAAAGCAAGGGTTCAATCGGAATCAAGGGGGCTTTACTGCCAACAATGGGTTCAGTTCTTCGAGCAATTTCCGCCCTCCTGGTTTTGGCTTTGGAAATTCTGGAAGCGGTAGTAGCTTCAGACCTCCACTACCAGCTGGTGCACCACCATTTTCTAGCTTTGATACGCCGAGAACCGGAAATAGTCCGCCGAAGTTTACCGGGCCGTTGATTTTTGATATCAAACATTCAGAAAAAGTTGATGTTCAGCTTCATTGGACTGATGAGGATGGCGATGATGTTTTAGGCTGGGATAAGAAATTTTTAAAGCATTATACGAAAAAATCGAAGAAATTATGCAAACGTTAAATTTTCATCTTGGCGATGATTTAGAAAAAAATATATTTTTCCATGAAAAACTAGGTGTATTATGCTAGTTTTTTGAAAAAAATTACGATGATTTAATATCACTACATAATAAATTACAGTATCTCAAATTTTTGCTTAGATTTTCAGCTCGCAAACGACGCAGACCCATCAGAAGTAAAATATAAAAACATCATTAAAAGATAATTGAACGCGAGCCAATGAACATGTGTAAGATCATGTGCTCACTGAAACCAAAAGTATAAGCAAAAATTTGACGTACTGTATATTAATACGATTTTCGCAGCATAGAAATGTGAAAAAATATGAGTCATATTTTATTAGTCATATTATTAGTCATATTAAATGACTTATTCCAAATTCAACACTCCTAAAGTTATAAAAGTGTTTCAATATCTACAGCATGAGTTTTCTCTTTAATCGTACTTTTTTTCTTCCGCGAAAATAACCCAATCAAATACAGTTATTCCGGATATTGACCAATCACCGTCGAGTATTTTTGCAAAAAGGCGGTAAACGAGAAAACTCAAATTGTATAATTCCGTAGCAGTAAAATTTTTCAATAAAACCAAATATAAATTATTATTTTTATTTTTATAGTTATGAAATTAATTACAGTCGCTTTTGGTGTACAGTTCATAATTTAAATTGATAGTCCTACAGAAAGAGTTTTTCAGAAGGCAGCGGAAATTTGAATTTTTTGAGATGCCATTTTATCATCATCAGAAAAAAAAATAATATTCCTTCCTGATTTTTTTGCTCGAAAATTGCAATATCCTTGAAAAGTCTCAATACCCGAATTAGTCAGTGGTGGTTATGTCACAGAAAAGGGCCGTTTCATTTACGATGGAAATCAGTTCAACGACAATTTAGCCCTGATGGAAGATCTTGGACGAATCACTTTTTCATTATTTGATGGTCGAAACACTACAAATTTCAAGCCAAATTTTAACGTTTGCGCTTGTAAGGAGGACACACTGTGCAATTATGACGCACCAGTGAGTAGTTTTGGAAATGGAATCGGCATTGAATCACTGTCAGGCTATTCGAAATGTTTAAGATTTTTTGGTTCTAATATATTGAGGCCGTAGGTTATTTCACTGATCAATTTTCAGTGATAATCCTAATAAATGTCGTATACAAAGATCGACAAAACTGAATCGGATCGTGTTAAAATCATATAATCGACCGGATCGTTTTTTCGGTCCGATCAAAAATAGTCGTGATTTAGGTAGGAGTTGATCCGATCCGATGCGAAACGATTGAAATTAAGGAATTTGTCGATACGATCCGATATGATTATTTCCGATGCTTGATTCGATCCGACAGATACGATGCAATTAAAATAGGAAAATCGATACGTATTGGAAATCGATATTATACGATCCGATCTACTATAGTTGAAATTGTACCACCTTGCGATCCGATCTGATCCAATAAAGTTTAAATTTTGCCACCCATCGATCTAATCCGATATGTTCTTATTCCTCGGGTGGGGCAAAAATATTTTGTGAGAAAGGGGCTCTTTATTACGAATAACTTTTTGAGCAATAATTTGCATTTAAGAATCAAAGGTTTTCAGTTTCAGCTAAAATATGCCTGTTGACTGGCTGGCGTTTAATTATCTTGTGATCTAGGTAGAGCTAAAAACCCTGAAATCTGACATACTGTACGTGAAATAATGTCTTAAATGCTTGATTTTTGTTTCGAAAGAATAAAATTGTCTTTATTTCTGGGCAATGGTAATAAAAAAATCGAAATTCTGTACTTTTTAAGTACTACTTTTGTACTTTAAAAGTACTACTTTTGTCAAAATTCCTTATTATCTAAAAAATCACAAAAAGTATCCAGCGGAAGAAAAAGTTGAAAGATGACACATGACAAAATGTTTCAACTAATGTAATTTACATTTCAAATTTATTTTTGAATTTTTCAAAATTGCATTCGAACAGCCTTATTTTAGTCAGTCGCCTCAGGAACAACCTTACAGTCCATTATGTTCTTGGCTGGATGTTTTTGTGGGGATGCATGGGAAGGTCGCTTTTGCATGGATGATAAAGATGCTTGCCAAGACCCAAATCCCCCTTGTTTCCCGAGTGTCGAATGTATCGACGAAGAAGCGCCCTTAAGTGGTCACAAATGTGGCTATTGTCCCCAAGGCGGTGTATAAATTCTTGGTCGACCTTTTGAAAATGCTAACAGCTTGTCACATTTTTACTCCCGATCTTATTTTTTTGCTGAGACTGACCTGCGGCAATCAATACGTTTGAAGTTAAAAGGCGTAGGTGTTTAACGAATTTAAAATCTCACAGACCAATCAAACTTGTGAATCAGGTTTTATCAAAAAACTAATATCGGTAGCAAAAATGTGACATACAGAAAAATAAAGTCGAAAAAAAAAATATTTTTTAAATTTGTATTCTTCTTCTGCTGCTGATCTCACGCGTGACCTTTTCATAGCAAAATTTACCGGTACAGCATGTCACATTTGCTATGAAGAGTGCGTAAGTGGAAATCAGGACCACAAGAAAAAAACAATTTACGAAATATTTTTTTCCGATTTTATTTTTATATTGTAACCGGTTTATAATTTGGTTTATTAAATTCAACCTGTATAAAAATGAACCCAAAATTTGTATTTGTTTTTCAAAAGATTTTTCATTGCACATGGTTTAATTTATTTGCAGCAAATAATTTGCTATAATTTTTGTGCTGACGAATGTTTCATAGCGAAAGATAGGAGAAAAAAAGTTGACCAAAAATATATACTCCTTCCAAGGTTATAACGGAAATGGCTTTGAATGTACTGCAGATTTTGAATCTGATCGAAAAGAAATTTGTTTTCAATTTCCAATGATCGAAAATGGAGAAATTTTAAATCAAGATGAAGAAGTGGTTGAAATTACCAAAGGTCTTTACCAAGACAAAGGAATGGCTGCTGGGGAAATTTTGTTCTACGTTTGTGATTCTGGTTATGAAATCATTGGAGCAAGCGATTTGAAATGCGAAGAAGATGGACTTTTTTCGGAAACTCCACCGATTTGTCGAGATAGAAATGAGTGTCAAGATAATCCTTGTGATCCTACTGCCATTTGCAGAAACTACCAAGGGCAGTGTTTGAATTTATATGATTTTTTCAGGGGCTTTGCTAATCTGATAATGAGATATCATAGTCTTTACATTTTTTGTCGACAAAATTTTCATTCGACACTTTTTAAAATGCTCATATTTTCCGTTGAATAGGTTATTCACGAAATGCTTTATTTTTCAATTAATTTTTTGATTTTGCATTGAAACCAGTTGATTTATGTTTTAAAAAAAAATGTTTTTAATGACATAATTTTATATTACACACATTTTAGTTTCTTAAAATTGTTGGACTGTTGCGCGGCGCCTACGCATTTTCATATAATTTAGTTGGTGTGCAATGGCTATAAGATAGATAGTCGTGTGAAAAACATGTTAATTTCATGAGATTTCATCAATCAATGAGCGCGTTCGATTATCTTTGGCAGGTGAGACATACATAAAATCACGCGGTCGCTCATTGATGGAAAAGTTTTTCCTTTTCTGCTAAAGATGACTCATAATTCCAAAAATACTACCATATACCATTACTCTCAACTGCAGAGTAACAACGTATAAGAAAAAAAGTGAATATATATATTATATACTATCAGTATATATATTTTATACTACAAAGATTATACTCAGTTTTTTCTATTTTTGCCTGGTTTTAAACCCTGCGATAAGGGGGCTATGATTGTATTTGTGATGACGATGATTCAATTTCCGGTGCCGACGGTAGCTGTGAGCCTTTATTAGGTTTTATCAAGGACGATGGAAATTGTGAATCGACTTCTGAATCTATTTCTTTATCCTGGAAAATTACAGATCGTTGGGAGGGAGATGCAAAGGTCATCGAAAAATTTGTCGTCTCCTGGTTTTCATATTCGACCGAAGAGGAAAGAAGTGATCGACGAATGAAGCTAATGACAGATGAAAGAACCAGTTCTACAGATTAGGGGTCACTTTTTTTAATAGACAAAGGATATATTTATTGCGGTACTTGCTGGGGGCTTTTATGCTACCTTTTCAGCCAACATTTTTATTTAATTTGGCTTTTGAAAACGACTCATCCGATTGATTTATTAGAGAGCTCAAACTGAGCACAAATATTAAGAGAAGAATAAATCTAGAAAATGGTCCAGATCAGACCATTGTTTCTAATTTTTTAATAAAAGCTGATAATTAAACAATTTCCGTTTTTCAGTTTTAGTTATCTTAGAACTTAATCGGATGAGTCGCTATCAAAAGCAGAATTATATAAAAAATTTGGCTAAAAAAGAGGCATAAAAGCCCCAGCAAGTGCCGTAATAGATATAGTTAATTAGTGAAAGCCTCAAAATCAGTATTTTCAATTAATTAAACGAAAATTATATTACAAAAAAATGAAAAATAACCCGAGCATCTTTTCTGAACAAAATTTCAGCATAGCAAACATTAATTTGAATTTTAATTAGGCTAAATAAATTCCTAGTTTTGGATATTTATGTTAACATTTCAACAGTCAAAATTTGACATTTAGGAACTCATTTGAGTTCTAAGGTTTTTTCAAATTGTTGGTAATTCCTCTCTGAGACCTTTTAAAGGATATATTTTTATATGAGTCAAATAAAAAATAGTCAAAAATTAGACGCAGTTATTGTTACACGTGTATTAGCCATTGGCTACTTTTACTTTCATGACGATAACGGAAGAAATATATAGTCGTGTTTTTATTCAACGATCAACAAAAAAGTTCAATTGGAATTTTTTATAATTTTGTTTTACATCTAGTTCACATGGTTGTGAGTTCAAATCTTGGTAGATCCAAACTTAATATTAGGCATGTCTAACCATTTACTGCTTTAATCAAATTTTTGATGAATTTATGTAAGAAAAAATAAATATGTTCTCTGCAAATTTTATACTCAAAATGCTAGATATATGGTAATTAACCGGTAGAGAAAAGAAAATTCTTGATGTTTTTTATCAACGTTTCGATTTAAAATTATTACTTTTATTTTCCATTAAAAAAATAACCCTTATGCTGATAACATGGATTACGAACTGTTGGTTGGTGACGAAAATAGAAACAAACCAGATTTTTTGTACATGATTCTGAGCGAGAAAAATAGCAAATTCACAATTACAAATTTGAAACCAAATACAAACTATGACGCGGCCGTTAAATTGGTCACAATCTACGGCACGACACTAGATGGCACATTTTACTGTCGAATTCAGACCCAACCCGGCATACCGAGTCAACCAGTGGCGGTGAACGTGAAAGATCAAACTGGCTCTTCTATAAAATTGGCATTTTTACCACCAAATAAGCCTAAGGGTGATATTGTGAGTTATATTATAGAAACCACTTTGACTGACGATTCGTATTGCTTGGATGCATCTAGAGAAGTACAATGCCTTCCAAGATATACTTTAGTCACACCGGATGCATCAGGAAAACGGATGAAACTTTTTGAGGAGTCAAATATTGAATTTTCATCATTTTTATTTATTTGCCTGAAATTTAGAAAATAATTCGTTATATTTGAATGGCCAACAAAGAACAAACTGTTGTCAGTTACCACGGTTGAAATTGAAAAAATAACTATTCCATGGGATTTATTTATTTTATACATTATAATTTGTTGGCCAATCTTTTAAGCCAATCAATTTTTTAATCATTTTAAGTCCAAGGATTTTGGTTTTCAAAATTCTCTCCATTAAATCGATTTTCGGTTAAATTTCTGCCCATTTTTGAATTTTGAAATGCCTTATCAAATCTTCTGACTTAACTTTCTGACTTAAAACTACCAACAAAGAAAGGATGTTTTTAAGCCGGTTGAGAATCCTAACTTGGAATTGCTCATAAATTATGAGTCATATTGAATAGCAAAAATATTGATCTCCACCCCGTATTGGACCGGAATTCTAAATTAAAATGTTGTAAAATTTGGCGTGAATGTTAGAACCAATCATCAAGCTATCTCTGAACTTGGGCCCGATTACGATCCTCGAGTGCACAAAACGACTTTTATTCTTATTATTATTATAAAAAGTTTAACTTTAAAAAATCGAAATTTTTGAATTTAAATTTCCAGCCATTTTATGATACTTAAAGCTTAATTACCCACATGGAGGCAAAAGTAGTTTATTGCTACATAGAGCTTGATTAGCGCAAAAAATTTGGTGAAACAGTAATAAATTAAATATTTAGAGAAAATTTTAGATTTCGAGAAAGATAACAGAACAAAAGTGATCCATCAATGAAATTATTTAAAATATATTAAAACATTTTAATCTTCATAGCATATTTTCTATATTAGACAACAGGTCATATATTTATATACTTATATACACTTTTGTCATACACTCTGGGGTAATTATTTGAAAAAAAATTTTTATGTCATTTTTTATGTTTTTTTTAATACTGAACATGATCTAACAGTATTTTTATAAAATTTAAAAAACTACTCATATCATTTTTTAAGGATTTTTTTTATCTGAACAATGATCTAACAGTATTTTTTATAAATTTGTAAAACTATCATATCATTTTTTAAGGATTTTTTTTTTCAAAATCTGAACAATGATCTAACAGTATTGTTTTATAAAATTTGAAAAAACTACTCATATCATTTTTTTATGATTTCTGTAAATGAACAATCATCTAATTATTGTCTTTCAATATTTCTCACTCTGATATTTTTTATATCGACGTAATTTTAACAATGCGTAATTTAAAATAAAATAACTGATGAGAAATCAACCCTGCTCTATAATATTTAAATTTCATGAATACCAATTAATGTAATTGAAAATGATGAGATATAACGGACAAAAAAATAAGATTCTCATATTTAAATTTGGATTGCAAAAAAATTTGAGTTGCAAAAAAATTATCAAGCAAAATGCTAAAACTCTTAATTTTGAAGTTTTACCATCAAAAAGAAATTTTAAAATTAAGAACTTTATAGAACAAATATTCAGGCAATAACAAGATTTAGAAATAAAAGTGATCAAAAACCAAAACAAATACTTCCAACCACAACGATCCGAACGTCGATAAACAATTAAAACTTTCGACTTATATTATATAGTCATATAAAAATTTGTCGAGAAGACATAATTGCTCAGTTTACTGATGATTTTTGTTAAACCATTATACATATACTCGGCCGTAATATACAAGGTGGCCCAGTTTTAATGCAAAAAAAATTACCGGACATTCCGACCGCTACTGCGAAAATACTCATCGCCAGCCATAAATTTTTTCGTCTATTTTTCTTCCATTTGTCGAATTTGTTCACATTTTCGAGTTATAAGCTCGGGTTTGTTTGAAAAGCAAGGAATTGTTTGGCAAGCGTCCAATGGTGAGCTTTACTGCAAGTGTGGCCATCACGTGAATCGAGTAGGTTGGGATAAGTAACGGCCAATTGGTTATACAAACATAAGCCTCGGAGGCACATCAGCCAACACCAATTTTGATTTTCGCTGACCTTGAAACCGTTCAATATTTTGAGAATTTTTGGCATGAGAATTCCTTTGTTTTTTCTGTATAAGATGGCCAGTTTATGGTAATCCATCATCAATTGTCTCTGTTGTCCAAAAAATAAAATTAAAATAATTAACGTGTTGCGTCCACTCTATTTTTCGCTTTTTGTATTTTTATTCTTTAAAGTTTCGTTTGATTCCCACATAAGGTCATTTCCGGCAATTTGGAAACTTCTTACTTCAGAAAATTTTGGGAAAAACTAAATTTTGGTTTTTTCGCACTAAATCATTTAGATTGGCTTTCGTGGGTGACATCCTATTCATAAAAAAAATCCCTAATTATGTGTTGAAATTATTTTTATGCCGCCATACTGAGCGCATTATTCGAATTCTCAGAATGAGACGAGTTGGTCATGCAATTATTTCCCGAAAATAGTAGAATATTCTCTGTAAAAAGAGGCGTTCTGTGCACCCGAGGATTGTTATGGATATATGATTTTATTAATTGATTATTCTCCAGAGGGTGCACGCAGCCAATCATCTCCTAACATTAAGCTTAATTTGACTCAAGCATTTCGGTTACATACGGCGTATATTTTCATAAAGCAATGATTGGTGAAAAACAATCATAACTAGTTTTGAAGTTTCAAAATGAGAAAGCTATATGATATATCCATATGATATATCCTATAATAGGATTCCTATACCCACGGACAATTAATCCCCATCGTTTTAATTTTGATTATATGACATTATCTTCTTGCTAAATAAATTTTAGTTTTTTAGGAAAATCTAGAGTCATTAAAAATAACACTTATAACCGTCATCTGTGTCTGATAAAAATAAGCCAAAGTTTACTAAACATAGGTGCAATAATCGCTACGCCTGTGTTTTTTGAAAAAGGATGAACTTGGAATCTTGAAACTCGCGAATCAAGTCATTGTGAAATCGCTCTTTCGCTCATATCGCCGAATTTGCCAATGTCTCCGAAATTTTTTGGCAAAAAAATTCCCGTTATATATAGGTCCTCAGTACAAAAGGGGTGCCCAATATCGCAGAAATTTTTGGGCAAAAAACTTTCGGCGATATTGGACCCCCCCCTGTATGCTTCTTTAACCTATTTGTTTTCCAAATTCATTTTAGTTTCTACCAACGTCGACATATTTCAATACAGAAATTTTCACATTTTTCACAGAATAAATTAATCAAGGTTAAGTTAAAAATAGAAAACAAATGTTTTGATTAGAAAATTTGAGCAAAAAAAGACCGCTCGAATTTGCATAAACTTGTTAGAGTCTAACCCGTTACAGGCCCTAGTGGTGAAGTGATAGCCGAAATTGCTGGCCTACAGCCTCAAGCTGATTATAAAATGAGGGTCAAAGCACTGACAAAATCAACAGAAGGTGAATGGGCCGAAGAAAAAGGCGGAACTCGAACATCAAGGTTGACTGAAAATGAGCCGCCAGATCCACCAGAAAAATTTTGTAAGTTTTTCAATATTTTGTCGATAATTGTTTCAAAATCCTTAATTAAATGTGAATCAACGGGAAATACAAATAGTTTGCATCAAAAATACTGACCGAGAATTTTAAAGCATTTTGAATGGTTTCAAAATATAATTTTTGACTTGTTGACCACATATCGAAACCGATGCTCGTGATAAGTAATGTTTTTTTCGTTTTTTGAGAGATTCGCTTTAAAACATGACATGTTTAACATGTTATGCGTCATAATCACCTCGACAGTAAAATCACAACCTACACACATCACTCATGTGTAGTCTAATTTCAACTCAAAATAATTTGGTTGCCTGATGTTTTGACACACATTGGCGTATTTAGAAATATGTGAAATATACAGTATGTAAATAATTGTGAAGAAATGCGTGTGTTTCATTTCAAACCTTCTAATTGGCGGGTACATGGCTTTCAATCCAGAATGAGCTTCCCTTGTTTGGCTCCAACAATATTTTAACATACTGTACATCAATGATGTAACATCATCGAAATCCAGAGATTCAGGAGAACACTTTTTTCAGATGTGCCGACCCCTAGTTTCCAAGTTTAATTAAGTTGAATTTTTGACCAATGAGAAGCCTCAATTTTATCGAAAATTTTTTATATTTTTTTCTTGGTCTCTGAAAAATTCTGAACAAATTGTACCTTTTCATTTTTCCATAAATATCGTATAATTCCAATACTGAAAAACCTGCAACACTCACAGACTGTAAGTCACAGTGGGTTGTAATTTTAGTACCCGATCATCTTTAAAAGCGAATCTCCGAAAAAAATTATTTGTGATATTTTCCAGTAAACAAATCCTGTAATCAAACTTGTTGAACATATTTGAAAACCATAATTTAAAAAATATAAAGCACTGTAAGGGATTAAGCCAAACTTAGTCCGGGCCGAAATGGCTTAGTTTGTCTGAATACATGTCTGAAACCTAGCAATTCATGTCAAGGTTATATTAATTTTTAAATAAAAGTTTTATTTTTTGTTTTTATATAAATTGCATTTATTTTATGACGTTTCAGAAGAAAATATGACAGAAAGCTCACAGAATAATACTAGCTGAGACCGTCTATCTTGAGGCAAATGTTACCTTTATACTATTCCCCATACTGCGAAGTACAGTAAAAGATAACTTTATATTGATATAGTGTGAATTGTGGTTACCAAAATTAGTAAATCAGGAATAACGTGTTCGAACCTTAATTAATCCGTTTTTTTTAAATTGACTTTATTTTTACTCATGTATTATCAAGTGAAATTTCCGGTAAGTTATACTAATTGCCAGTCCCCAAATAACTTAATTACCTCTCCTAATATCCTTGAAACCTCCACGTACAGTCTATTTCTCTCGCCATGAAATTTCCATGCTCACTCTCAAAAACCTCAAAAATCGGCACAAAAAAAGACAGAAGGGGGGCTAAATACTCAAAGAATTATTTCCGTAAAATGATCGTCTTTTGGCTTTCGAATGCTACTTTTATAGCTCGAGTGTGGTGTAGTAGTATTGGTGGTGTTGGTGCAAGGTTATCGTGTCAAGTATATGCTCCACCGACCGGCCACCGCGAATCGCAGCCCTTCTGTCTTTAAAAAATAAAAAAAAAAAGTTTTTTTGACTCAAAAGACAAATTTTTTAAAAATTCCGCAAATTTTATAACCATACTTTTTGAGCCTGACGAGAGAGCATGGTGACTAAGTTGCCAGGGGAAATTAGAGGAAATCAGAATCAATTAAAGTAATTTTGAGATCATTATCTCGGATAAATAATCCATACCGAAAATAAGAGAAAATGAAAAGATGAAAATACAAATTTTACTAGGTGCCCTTTTTGGGGTTAACTCCCAAATACCCGGGAATGAATCGCACACATGTAAGTATGAGATTTCACGGTTGACTTTGGTCAATTTTCAGAGTAGACGAACCTGGGTAGCGTACCGGGTTTACCTTAAATTTGCCGGTGCTAAAAAAACACTCGTTGTATAAGCCCCACTTTTTGAAGCCCTCGAAGAATACTTTAATTAATCAAATATATTACGATAAAAAGTTGCTGATAATTTAATTTCGTAAATATCGACATAGGAAAAAAAGTTGAAAAACCGAAAAAAATTAGTTTATTGCTGAATTATCAATATTTATAATGAATAAATAAAAAATTTATGAAATATAAAAAATAAATTCATCGAATATCCTTTTTTTCAACCAAAGTGGCTTTTTTAAGTGAATAGGGTGTCCAAATCGTTAAAATTTTGGTCTTTAAAAACGCCTCTTCCGATTGCGTTCTTAACTTGCTCAAAATGACAACACATATTAGAAGAAAATAGAACAAAAAATAGATCAGAATCGGACGATTTTCTAATTTTTTTCAAAAACTTATAATGTAAAAATATATAATATCAAAAGTTTTTGAAGAAAAAAAAATAGGAAAATGGTCCGATTTGGACCAACTTTTTTAGTTTTAGTTTCCTATAAATTGGAAATGTTAACGGTTCGGACACCCTATTCACTATAGAAAGTTACTTTGGTTGAGCACAAGATATAAAAAGCCAATTAAATGAAAACCCTTTCCTGAACTGTTTTCAGTGACGTCATAACCTTGTTGAAATTTTTATTTAAATTTAAATGAATAGAAAAAACACTTTAAAGTGCTGTTTTTCAAACGTTTTAGATTATATTTCATGAAACACGGATGTGATTTTTTTCTGTAAATCGGGTAAATCCGTTACATGTGTATTTTGGTTGATTTTTGAAATAGTGATTATCAAGATTAATCAATCCTGTTATTAAATCCATATTTTGGCAACGAAATGATTGAAAAAGTTTTTAAGGTAAATTTTAGTCTTATCTTATCGTGGCAGATATAATATAATATAATATATCTGATATAGAGCATAAAATTATCAGTTTTTAAATGATTATAAAAAGCTTTAATATTTAAAAAAAAACATATTTTTATAAGTACATAGCTGAAACGTAAAGGTAAAATTGGTCAGTTTAATTATCCGTAATCTTAGTCACCGCAATCGGAGCACTTTACTAAGGAGCAATGAGAATAAAAATACAACTGATCAAAACAAAATTCATATTTGTTGAAAAAAACATTCAAATAAAATTTCAAATTTTACTGTTCCATCCCACGCCCTTAACCAGGAGTATTATTAGATAATCATCTAAATTTTCGTATTAGCCTTTACCGAATTTTAGCGGCTTTCGGATATTTTAATCATGTAATCTCACGTGACTAAGATCGTTGGCAGAAAAATGCCCTATCTCAAAAACCAATTAGTTCCACATAAATTTAACGTAATTTTCATATTTACGATGAATTTAATTTTCTCGAACTTGTGATTTTTCGGAAATTACTAATTTTTAGCTTACTTCCGGACTTATCGTAGCAAAAAACAAGGTTCAAGAACGAAATTTATAATTTGATACCTATTTTAATCCCAGCAATTATTTCCTTTTTATTTTTACAGCGAGCTAGGTTTATATCATCCACCCTATTTTCTTTCAAAATATCCAAAACAGGTCAAATCCGATTTGAATTTTGCGCTTTTTAAAAGGGGGTTAGAATTTGATAAGTTTATTATGCAGATATGGTATGAAACAATTTTTATGAATATTGACGGGTTTTGAGAAGGATTAAAAAATAATCCTCTTGTGACATTCGAGTAGGGACAGTAAATCAACTATTAATCTAAGCAGATCATTTGACCCAATGTTAAGAGTTGAAAATACTAAAAATTCCATTTTTTAATAAAAGTTCGATCATGTAAAAAAGGCTTATAATCCTGAGCCAGCTTGAGATTTAATTCACTTAATCTCATTGAATTATTTCAAACTAGAAAGTGCCGAAACATGCACAAAAAGGTCACATTCTTGAGTGCTATCTAGTTTCTATTGCTCTAAATTTGGGTTTAAGGAGGTTGTAAGGGTAAATTTCAAGCACTTTTAATTGATCATTAATCTGACCACGAGGCATTTTTAGTTACAACTAAAATTTGTAAGGAGATGGAGGGGATCCCCCTGTTTTTCCCTTCCCCTTCTTCCCCTTGAGTTTGGTTCTCTTTCCTTCTCGGGAATATACAAATTATAACGACATTAAATAGGTATTCACGAAGCTTCAGGATGACGGAAATCAAACTAAATACATTCAGTTTGAATATGTGAGAGCATTTTGAAAATGTCTTTAATTGTTTAATCAGAAGTTATCTCAAATGTAAGACATCTTAGAATAGCTAAGCTATTATAGCTTGATTTTTAGCTGGAAAAAATTTCGAAAACATAAAAACTTCGGATTTTTTTTTGCAATTTTCAACTATTGGTATTGTGAATTTTTATGACATCATTCAACTGAAAAATTGGGACCACCACCTCCTTTATTTTTGATTAAATAGGACCAGAACTGTATTTTACGACACGAGCCTATAATTAAATTAGTAAGCGTGGGAGTTAAGAAAAATAGCATAAATCTCTGTTTGCAAAATATGCGTTTTCCCAAGAATATATTTCTTATAAAAAGGCAAAAAAAAATTCTGTCACACAATTTTGAGTGTAAATAACTTTATCGACGTCTTACAAACGTTTTTAAATATTCAGCTTTTCGAATAATTTAGACAAATAATGAACGATATAATCTCATTTTTATCTATTATGGAGGAAGTGTCAGCCTTCGAGTTAAATTACATTTGAAGGTCAAACTCGGCGGGTGTTAAATTTTATTATCTTTAGAATATATTCAAAATTATTTTTGCTTTTTCAATTTAACTACTTATGCACTTGATCACCCTTTAAAAGGCCTTTTCGGTAGCAATTGATCATTTAAATCTACAACGTCAAACGCTAGTTGTAGAATCAATCAATATTAAACTCCCAACAGCTTTTTAAATGAATTTTTTAAAAGCGACATTAAAAAAAATGACAACACAAATTGACATCTGGATATATTTTATTTAATTCGAAGTGTTTTGACACCAGTTTAGGAGTTACAGCACTTAGAACTTTAAATAAACAATTCTAGAGTTTAGCAGATTTAACTCTCAACCGCATAGACAATGCGGCATAGTGTATTGTTCAACATTGGGTTTTTTAACTCCCGTAGTGTCTTTTGCGCCATCGATGACCCCCTTAGGTAGTGTTTTTTAGACGCGACAGATTTTGACTTTTCACCACAGACGAACCGTAAACGTTTTTTGGCATCAACTGGAAATAAAAAAGCTAAATTTTTTTAATTTAACAAATTTTTCAAATTTTTTTGAAAAAATTCGAGATATTTAATGACCGGAAATGACCCATGTGGGTATCATACGAAACTAGAAGAATTCTAAGATTATGGCTGAAAAGTAAAATTCTAAAAATTATATGTTTTCTAAGATTTTTGCATGTACAGAAGCGAGTTGAAAATTCAAAGTCTAAGCCTAAAACAAAAAAAACTAAGATCATTCTAAAAATTTGGAAAGTCCTTATAAAATTAAAACTTCATCATGAAAATAATAAAAAAAACCGTCCATTACAAAAAGCTTAAGATTTTAGTAAAAATCCTTGAACAATATTTATTTCTGGAAAATTACCTTTTAACATTTTTGCAGATAAGATTTACACAAATAACTAAATTTACATACATACAAGTTTTGTTACATTTGTATTATCCGATAATTTTATATTTTTCACACAAATATCAGAACAAGCATTTTCACAAGATCTATAGTCAACTTTTGTCACCAAGTAATTTCACAAAATGTTTTCAAAAGCGTTTACCTTTGACTATTTGTTGCAGTCGCCCCGGAGGAAAATTTCGCCATGAAATCCGAGTCACTTTATTATCTCGTTCACCGAAATACAATTGGTAGCACAATCTTTTGGCGCAACGTACTGGTGATATGATTCTAATTCATTTCCAGTTGGCATGTTGGGCCTACTCTACGCCCAAGAACTTCCCAAACTTCAGATTAGTTTCGCTCGTTTTCGGCAACCGATATCCGTTTTTAAGTTTAAAACAAAGGCCTACATGTGTATGTGTAATCTATATAAATTCGGGGGTATTTTTTGCTAGCCAAAATTGAATTGCTTTAACGAAATAAAACTGTGTTTATGGGCAAAATTTACGGGATACGCGGACGTGACCGAAAAAAATTGGATAAATCTCTGAGATCTGAAGAAGAGACTGAAAAAGCAAATTTAAAGTTTTTTTGGGTTTAACTTAAGTTTTCTACTGACTGGACTGTCCGCTAGGTTGTCCTTTGAAGTCACTGGTATCAAGAAATCCACTGTTGGTACTGTATTTTGAAACATTTACGCCCTTATATACGCAATCTGCACGCACCTCAACAAAAACCTACCCATTTAAGCAAACTTGTTTTAAAAAAACAGTCGGGCCCTAGAGGGTCGTCCTACTGGGAGCCTTAGGTTAATATTATATAACCTAAAGGCTCCAGTAGGAGGACCCTTAGGGCGCACTTTTTTAAAACACAGTTTGGCTTAAATGGTAGGGTTTTTAAAATAGACCTTATATACTATAAAAATATAACTTCTAAGTTAACTACATTATAACAGTAATGTAATTTTAATAAAATTTTTGGGGGAAAACTGAAAATATTAATAACTTTCCGAACCTTACCGTCGTTAAAGTTCATCATGGCCAAATTTGTGGCAAAAATAGTGATTTACCTTTAGAAAGTTTTAAGGTAGTTTTCGTATCTAAAGGGGTCCACCTTCTCATGACGTATTACGGTGAACATCCAGATGATATCGAGAAATGAGGGTTTTGCGTTTCAACTGGCCGACTAAGAAAAGCGTCAAATGAAAGGAATTTTTTTGTTAAAGTTGTATGTTGACATCCGCTTCACGGATAAAAACCGGAGTGTAATTTTTTTTTTGGTCGTTTGAATCTACGATGGGCCCAAATATTTTTTCTTAAGAATCAGCCGGAATAAGTGAAAATTTTTGATAAGTTTATTTCATTCTTATATCATGATTGTCAACACATTTACTCACCTTGAACTATATTTTATGAGGAATTCCTAGAAGAAAGAACACAAGTTTCGATGTTTTCCTCAAATTGAGTACTGAAAAGCCTAAGATAATAAATCTGGGTTACCGGGTGAACCGGTAGTTTGATAAAAAAAAAATCTTCATTGAGATTTTTTAGTTGGAGTTGAATGCAAAAAAACGCTTTCTCGATTTCATCTATGCTTTTCTCCCGTATCGTCCTCCTCCTCCTTAGGTAGTTTTTTTATTTAAAGAGTTGCCACCCTCTCATGTACGATTACGGGAAAACCATAGATGATCATCGAGAAACGTTTTTTGGCCATTCAACTGCACTACAAAGCCTCAAAATGGAGAGTTTTTATCGACTACCGGTTCACCGGATAATCTAATATATAGGCAGTTTCCAGTAGTAAAATTTGAGGAAAAAAAATCGAAACTTGCTTTTTCTTCCAAGGAATTCATGCAAAATCACAACATAAAATTAAACTTTCCCGGCTGATTTTGAGAGGAAAATTTTTGGCCCATCGAGATTCTAACCTAATCCTGGATGTCAATCAACTTTATAAATTTTCTCCCAAATGAGCTTTTTCCAAATTAAGCTTTTTTAGTTGCCATGTTGAATGCAGAAACACCGGTTTCTCGATATCATCTATGGTTTTCCTTGATCGTCATAAGAAGCGGTGGCAACCTTTAAAAAAAACTAGTCCGTTCGTCCCTATTTATAGCAAAGAACAGTTGTGGATATAGTTTTTAAAACCGTTCCTGACCGTCTTTCCATCCTAACTTCTCTCAAAAGCTTATTTCTCCAATTTTGTTCAAGATCCCTCAATAATTTTTCCATAGCAGCAATCCTAACCCAGTTGTGAAACGAATATTTTCAGATTCCATCATATTTGAATCTTTACCGCCAATCAATTCCCAGAAGAGAAGCGCCTACTGCGGAAATTTTTCTTTAGCGAAGCGATTCCATCGCCAAAAAATCTTCTGTCATCCATAAAAATCCTTCGAGGAGATAAAAAAAATAAAAACGTCTAATAGAACGTAAAATTTCAATTCAAGATATTTGAAATAATTTTGGTTTTAACAAAAAAATAGTGGAGGTATTAACGCTTGATGAATCTATGTAGTGTGAAAAGTGATTGTAAGGCGATAATAACCTCCACTAATTTTTTCTTCAAAATTTCTAAAAAACAGGATTTTAAAGATTTTTAAATTAAAATAGGTGTTCTATAAAATGAAAATGTTAACAGATTTTTTGCTAATCGCCCCTCAACCTCTTAAAAAGGCATATGGTACCTACTCGTCAAATATTGTTTTAATAAAAGACACACGTCAAAATAGAAAGCGTAGTTTAGTCCATATTTCTTTATAAAGGTGCTTTATAAACCAAACTACAGTTATCATATCGATTACGGGGTCCCTGGTCGTGATTAGCCAACTTTTTTCCACCCACGTTTGTTTCCAGGTCCACGAAAGAGGATCGGTTTTAAGATCTTGGGGTCCACTGGTCATGATTAGGACGTTTTTTCAGTTGGGGGTCCACTGGTCCGTGATTAGACGTTTTTTCAGTTTGGGTCGGTGTGTGAACGTTTTCTTTGGCACTGGTCGTGATACGTTTTAGTTGGAACGGTCGAACGTTTTTTTTAAGTTTTCGGTAGGGGGCGCCCATTGAGCTCTAACAAAATTAATCCGCAGAATAAGGTCTCACTTGTGAATATTCAAAAGAAAAATTAACGTTAATCAGTTTATTACTACAGAAGATCGCTCTGTTATTTTAAAAAGGAAATTATTTATAACCAACATTCGAAAACGGACGCATAAAATTTTCCCACTGCTGAATTTTTGTCTCAAACTTAATGAGAAACAAATCAAGTTAAAATAATCGATTTTGCGATTGGTTCAATTTGACCAATCATAATCGCGTATGTCATCAGTGGCTTTTTTAAGATCAATTCTTCACTAAAAAACGAAAAAAATGTCGATTTTCCAAAAATTCAAATGCTGAAATATCATGTTATGTTCAAAAAATTCGACATCAAAACTTGAGTTGGATATTTTGAACAAAACTTTGGTATCAAGAATTTTTTGTGTAAATTATTTTCGGCTAATCGATTTCTGTGACAAATTTTTAAATATAAAAAATATTCAAAATTAGGTTTTAACTTTGTTTAGTCTAGGAATTTTTGTCTGTAATATTAACTTCGGAGTTATAAAAAATAAAATTCAGATTATTTTTTTAAATTGAAAATCAAATTTTTTTTTCTTCGCTTTTCACATGTTTTTCGGTTTGGCCGGATATAAAAGATGTAATATTTTTGAATTTTCAGCTTTTCACTTTCAATATTCGAATTTTCTAGCAATAATGTCAGTTTCTTTTGTTTTTTTTTTTTTTTTTTTTTTTTTTTTTTTTTTTTGTTATGCTGCTCAAAAATGATTCAAACGCTGATAAAAGGTGTACTAAGATTCTTTTGTACACTTTTAGAAATTAGGTTTTTGATAAAATTCGGCGGAGACCACCTCCTCAAAAGCAACTTTCTAGGGTTGATATTTTAAAATTGTGATTTCAATTCAATATTAAAACAAATTAGACTTAAGGAGGTAGTGTCCGCAAAAAAAAGTTAGCTGAAAACTGATAATAAGGTTACTAAACCACCTAAAAAAACGATAAGTGGAAAGTTCTGCTCGCGGTTTTTATCATTGGTTTTCCCCACTAGAGGGGCGGCAAAAGTTGAAATATGCGAGGTACACATTTTCTATGTAATTAGATATCGCAATCAACTTCATTTGTTTGTTAAATTAAGCGGCTTCTCAATAAGCAAAAAACTTCGTTGGTTTCTGTCTGACTATCCAAAAGTACAGTAGATAACCTTAAAACTGGTATTTTGACCGGTTTGGTACCATTTATTCGAAAACCGCCCATCAAAGAATTTTGTTCTAACTATGCTTATTAGATTCTCTAATACAGTTGTAACAAATAGTATCGCCTGCATTTTTCCAATTACATCATCAGAAAATTAATACATGTATGAAATAAGCTAAAAATCAGATTTTCAAAAATTTGAAGGGTTAATGTATCATTTTTTGATGACATAAGTGAAAATGTAGAATGTATTATTTCTTCACAATTGTATAAGAATCTATATAAGCGTAGTAAAACAACAATTTTGATCAGCGGTTTTCAAAATAAATGGCACCGAACCGGCCAAAATGCCACCTTTTAAGGTTATCTACTGTATTTTCATAGTAGTCAGACAAAAATCAGAAATTTTTTTTGCCTATTGAGAAGCCGCTTAATTTGAACACACAAATCAAATTGATCGGATATCTGATTAAGGAGAAAAATATACCTCCGTTTCGACTTTGCCGCCCCTCTAGTGAGAGAACGATGATTGAAAAGCGACGAGACTATCACCAATCAATTTTTTCGGAGTGTTGTAGTACTATATCAGATTTTCAGCTTATTTTCTGCGTCCTCCTCATGATATGACCCTTATTTATACCTTTTTCAAATCACGTGGCTGACAAAAGGCGCTAAAGGCATTTATTTGACATGAATTAAGTATGAAAACCCTAACGAGCCGGATCTAATTGTTTGATATCCTTGATTTCAATCCAATTATAATTCTTGGTCATCCGTTTCGTATTTTTCNAATTGTTTGATATCATTGATTTCAATCCAATTATAATTCTTGGTCATCGTTTCGTTATTTTTCTTTTTTTTATATGTTCATCAAAAAAAGCCTCTGAGCACCAAAATGACCACGTGACCAAATATTCAAGAAATAAGGTTGGTAAAAGTAGAACTGTTTTTTTTTCAAAAATTACTTCAATCAATTTTTGAAAAAAGTGAAGCGGTTCTTTAGAAGTTTTTAAGGTTTTTTTTCCATTACATCAAAGTTCAAAACCGATCACGTGACCTCCAAATAAGGAAATAATGTTTTGGTTTAAGTACACAAATAGTGATCAAATTACGCCGAAAAAATTCTTGCGCAAATAACCACCTTATTTTAGAGTTTTGAACATAATGATATTTTCCATAATGGTCATGTGATCTTATATTTCAAGAAATAAGGATTAATTTATGACATATTTCGAACCTTATTTTTAAATTATTTCGTCACGTGACTTTATTCGGACTTTGGTGTAATAAGAAAAAAGTCTTAAAAACGTTTGAAGTTCAACCAAAAAGTTTTATGTCATTTGAGCACTTTTCAAAAAAAGTATATTGTGTACCGTATATGAAATTACCGTCAATTTCCAAGTTCATCTTAGAGACTAGTAAGTACCCCCAAAATAATCGGAAGGGTCGACTTTGATGGAAATATTAGCAACTATTGGCTAATTGTGTACTAAATGTTGCCAGAGAGCAACAATNAATTCTTGGTCATCGTTTCGTTATTTTTCTTTTTTTTATATGTTCATCAAAAAAAGCCTCTGAGCACCAAAATGACCACGTGACCGTATATTCAAGAAATAAGGTTGGTAAAAGTAGTACTGTTTTTTTTTCAAAAATTACTTAAATCAATTTTTGAAAAAAGTGAAGCGGTTCTTTAGAAGTTTTTAAGGGTTTTTTTCCATTACATCAAAGTTCAAAACCGATCACGTGACCTTCAAATTAGGAAATAATGTTTTGGTTTAAGTACACAAATAGTGATAAAATTACGCCGAAAAAATTTTTGCGGAAATAACCACCTTATTTTAGAGTTTTGAACATAATGATATTTCCCATAATGGTCATGTGATCTTATATTTCAAGAAATAAGGATTAATTTATGACATATTTCGAACCTTCTTTTTAAATTATTTCGTCACGTGACTTTATTCGGAGTTTGGTGTAATAAGAAAAAAGTCTTAAAAAGTTTGAAGTTCAACCAAAAAGTTTTATGTCATTTAAGCACTTTTCAAAAAAAGTATATTGTGTACCGTATATGATACCGTCAATTTCCAAGTTCATCTTAGAGCTAGTAGTACCCCAAAATAATCGGAAAGGGTCGACTTTTGATGAAATATTTAGCACTATTGGCTAATTGTGTACTAAAGAGAGCAACAATCCCCCTGTGAAATCTCAAAAATTCGACCATTTGTTGCTCGTTAGTGACCGTTCGATACATAAATGACGCATAGTTGCAAAAATTTTCATGAGAAAGTCGACCTTTCCGATGCTTTTGAGGGTACTTACAAGCTTCTACGATGAACTTGTCATTGGCCTTGGATCTTGTCATAAAAAATAGTTCTTTTTTCATTTTTAAGGAGCAGATTTTGTGAAAATTTTCATAAAAACATTTATCCGCAGTAAAATCTGGCTTTTTTCTTTTATTAAAATTTTCCATTTGATTATAAATAACAATTTGTTATTTTTGTGATTGTTATTTTAGTCNTTTTTTCGACCCTTATACATAATGGGATCATCGTCGACCAAGTGAACGCTGAACTTTTTTGCGAAAAAATTTTTGTGCGTTTTTTTCGTGGAATTACAGTACTTAATTAAGTATTGCACTATTTTTATTTTCCACGCTACCCTCATTCACAATATTTATATATGAAGCGAGTATTCAACCTGTACATACTGTAGAAATCGAATTTAGAAGTTATAAAAATTTTATAAAGTTCACCAAAGCGAGTTTATTTTTTAAAATAATAGAAAAAAAAATTTAAAAATTCTAATTGGAAAATGTGATTTTGTTGAAAATTTTATGTACTAATAAAGTAAATAAAAATTTTTATTGTGTTTATGACTTAAATGACTTACCCCCTTAAACGACCGCGGATAATTCAAAAATGTTCGACGAACTTTGAAAAGTATCATTCAAATTTATTAATGTATTATGTCGTAAATTCTGCCTTTTTGCGGTCTTTTTTATCAAGCGTCATGGAGGCAGTGTCCAATCACTTCACACTATTGTCGAGAATCCAGTGATTTCATTGGTCAATGTTCCAAAGCTATGACGCCTGATAAAAAGACTGCATAGGCAGGATTTTCGATATGCATGTGTTATTGTGTATTTTTCAAATCGAGCTCAAGAGGACCTAGGGTGTTGCAGCAAATGAGCCATTGGAGTTATGTGATAGTTATGAATAAACGGAAAAGTCCATTTGTGAATAAATTTTCAGAGACAAGAATTTTTTTTTTTAATTTTCAAAATTTTTGAAAACAGCAAGGTTTCTCATTGGTGCAAAAATCGACTCTCCAAAAAAGAGAATAATTGCTACAGATGTGTTTTTTAAAATTTCTATGCAGTTTTTTT
>SCLH01000036.1:58439-75796 GCA_004367855.1 Oikopleura vanhoeffeni | reverse complement strand
GGTTGAAATATTGAGTTTTGGAATTTGGTGTAACGAAATAAAATACTTGTCATCTCTTAATGTACCCCTTTATATGGTCGTTTAAATGTTTCCCCGTGGTCGACAATTAGCTGTAACACCCTATGAGGAACTTTAGTTAAAATTGTAAAAACGGACCAATAGAGATCTTGCCAAGCCTTCAAACCAACTACATAAACAATTTTAAATAAATATTTTTTCTCATTGGATGAAAATTGTACACAAAAAAATAATGAATTTAAAAATCATGCAAATTCATAAGTTTTATTTTCAAAGGTTCATTTTTATTATTACCTTTAATGCATCTTAGACAATTTGCTCCCCCTTGAAACATAGGAGATCCGGCTGTGTCTGGTAATGCTGCAAAATATTTATATGAAATCACATTTTTTAATAAAGCCCAATCAACATCGCAGTGACCTCCATCTGGGGTGTTAGAATAAACTGTCAAATCTCCTCTAGGTTTTCCAGAATAATCTGGCCCTAGTGAACAAGTCCCTTCTTTTGTGGTCGTGGTTGTGATCGTGGTTGTGATCGTGGTTGTGATCGTGGTTGTGATCGTGGTTGTGATCGTGGTTGTGATCGTGGTTGTGTCCTCGCATGCATCGTAATCTGGTCGTTTTGGATCAATTGAATATTTTTGGTACAGACAGCAAGAATTGTCATATTGACCCTCGTACCAAGCAATTTCGATGTCGTCCGATTTAATATCGTTCCAATTTACGTTTTCGACCAATGCTTGAACAAAATAAGCGCTTCCCTTTTCTTGGCTTGCAACAGGTTATCATAATGTCATTGTTAACAAATTTCACGAAAAAAAAATCATACAATGCAGTTGATGTGAAATGACTATAAAAAAGAAGTTATCATATTGAAACACGTTTACTACATTATATTTCACAAACCAAATTATTTTGGCTAGATAAATGAAGTATAACTAAATAGATCAAAAACGATTGGTGAACGTTTCGCGGCTCTGTTATGTGTGGTTCTCTCACTAGAGGACACCAAAGGGTGAATAGGACCCTCGCAGCGGTACCATTTCCACCTTAACAAATTTTAAAATCAACTTTATTTATGCCCGAACGAAAAAGAACAAATTTAAGCAAAAAACTATCAGACTACTTTTTTCAATTATTTTCTCAATTCAGTAGATAACCTCAAAATAATTTCATGGTTAATTTCAAATTCATCAAATTTCTTCAAAAATATTTCCCATAGCCGCTTAGTTAAATGGATTAAAGACCCTTAGAGGACAGAATCTGTCCGACAGATCCTGAAAATTTAAAAAATGCTGGAATCTGAGCATTTGATTGGTTGATCCCTTCTAAATCTGACCAATGAAATCGGCCTATTCTGCAATCTAGGGTTTTGTCATTAGTTTTTATAAAAATTGATAAAAAATGAATTCAAACTAATATGAAGTTTATTTCCTGCATAATATCTTGAAAAAAGGTCACAAACGATAATGACCAAAAAATGCATGAGGCCAAAGTCAAAATCAATGATAACCGACCTTAAAAATGGTAATGATGTGAGAGAAATTACTTCGTTAAATGTTGATTGTTCCACTGAGGCTTCTAACGCTGAAAAAATTGAATTTTGGATCGAAAATGGCTTTTTGAACAAAATGGTCATTGTCCAACTTCCTGCATCAGTTTTTTGAAGTGCTCTGATGATCAATCTCGTTGCAATTTCACCATTTTCGTCATTTTTCATGAAATTTTTTGATTTTAAATAGTATTTTTTGGAAGATATCCATTTATCAGGACTTCTGCAAGGACCTTTACATTCAAATGCCTTATTTGGAATCCAGTTTCCATTTTGACAAGTTAGTTTAGTCTTTTTGGCTCCACTTTCGATAACCATATAATAGTACAGATCTTTTTATATTGAAAATTTATTTTATTGGTTACTTTTAAAATTGCAATCAGCTTTTAAGAAATTTCATTTCTGACAAAAAATTTCCGGCCGAAAATACAAAGAAATATGTTTCGTAAAACGTAGGATTGGTAACTTCCTGAATCTGAAATTAAAAATTTTTAATTCCATGTTTAGCTCTTCAGGTGGAAAATGCCTTTTGGTCAATTTGCAATAACATTTTAATCTATCACTCGGAAAAAATATTTTTTATTCGCATTCACAAATTTTATAATGAGCCGCTCGAACTTTTTTTATTTCATTTTAAAGGAAATTTTGAATCATTTCCTGATTTTCAAGGGTCAAAAAATCATTTTTGAAGCAAAAATTTTATATAATAAAGCTTCATCGGAAATTAATCAAAGAACAATTTCCATATATCAAACTAGACTAATTATCAACTTTGATTTCGGCAAATCAGAAATCAGAACTAAAAATTTTCGAAAAAATTTTCAAAAAAAGTTTCGTCAAAAAATAAAACTATTCATCTCCTCAGATTTTGCCTCTATGGCAATATTAAGAAAATGCTTCAATCGCGTCCACCCTAAATGAGCTGAGATGAATTAACCTAGAAAAAAATTCTTGGAAAAATTCAAAAATTTGTATGATCATTTTACCGATAACTGTACTGTTTATATAAAATTTCTTCTCTTAGCACAGTGAATTAACCATTTCATTTCTCCTCGATACGAAATTACCTCCCAAGGACCTTCTTAGATATTTAATTTTTTTCAATTTTCCTGTTTTGCATTGCACAATACAGGTTGTTTTACTATCATAATTTTCATCAGTGCAGTCAAAAGTGTGACTTTCTGCAGAAATTGTTTTCTCTGGATGACCACAGAAATTTTGACTGGGTGTACTTTTGACGCAAATAAAATACGAAAAAAATAAAAATTTCATTTTCAAGTTCTCAACTTCAATTTTTATTTCGTTGCTTTTTATATTTAAAAAAATGTTTTGAGTATAAACCAAGATTAACAAACTATTCGTCCGTTTTAGGATAAACTGGTTATCTGTGTATTTGGGACAAAAATCATAAGAATTATTTTACCAACGTTTCGATTTTATTCTGGCATTTTAGAGATTGTGAAGTAATCAGTTCAGAATATCACTAAAATATTTTATCACAGTTTAAAGTTAAAAAAATGATTTTGTTATCTCATTAGCGCTATCTAATGATAAGCGTAAAAAGTTAAATTGGGTCAGCTAAAATAATTGAATCTGCTCGATATAACCTGGCTACCGGTATATCTACTGGCTATTTACTGGTAAGTAATGCAAATGTGCGGAAAAGACAATCTTTGGAAGAAAAAACTTCCTTTTTTTTAAATTTTTTGATTAGAAATAAGAGTTAACTCATTAGCTTTATAAGATTTGAGACCATTTGGTGTTTAAACATGCAAAAAAAAATTCATAAAAAATACAAATATTTGTATGCTTATTTAAGGGTATCCCGGTTCCTTATTTGACATATTCTCGATAAAATATTAGCTAAACAGGGCATCAAGAATATTATTCAGATTAGCCAGTTTGTAGAACTAGCCTTCATCTTGCGTAAAACATTTTTTGCATGCATACAGTCTCAGAAACGTAAGCGAGACACAGACGTAAGTCAAAACGGACAATCTATCTCCTCTCAGGTTTTATTTCGAAATAAACCTAAATTTTAGTATAACCTGTATAATTAGTATGCAAAACTTTATAGGAGCGTTCTTGTGGATAAATGCTATACTTATTCTAGAATTTGCAAAAAACCACCGGTTTTTTGGACTATTTTCATCGGAAAATCTATCTCCTAAGTTAAATTTCAAAATTTGCTCAAATTTTTGCAAAAGCTATCTCAAAACAAACAGAAACTTCATACGAGCCGTTTTTTCAACTTCAACTCCAAACTCAAAATATGAATTTTTCCAGGTCACGTGAAAACATTTCCGCTTGTAAATGTGCTTCTATTTTTTCAAAAGTTTGCTCAAAAGGAAGCTTGGGAAACACTGAAGAGAATGTTGGCTTACGTCAAGCCGAGATTTTTGATGTTTTACGGGTCAAATTGAAACAAACCTTACTTTTCTATTAAGGGGGTGGTCAACGAAAAATCGGCCAAAAACGTAGTTTTGAAGTCTGTTTCACGCTCGATATAGATACGCAAAAGATATTCTACCAGCATTACAATATTTACAAAATCTGAAAAGGATAAAATTCTAAAAAATTTGAAAACTCGAGTCAAGGTCCTAGACTGATTGCGGATTATAATATTTTTATTGAAATATGTACAGAATAATTATTTTTAATGATCAGAATCAGTGTGATTATCAGACTCGGAACCAAATTTTCTATGATTCTAAATCTTCTATTTTGAACCAGAATTGTTAAAACGTTGTTTAACTTTAGCCCATCGCCGCAAGATTCCAATCGGGCACATCTTGAAATATATTTTCCTTTCTTTGAAAATGCCTCTTTCAAGACCCTTTTTGCCTTGTGGAGATGAACATGAGGTTCGTTTTTCGGATATTGTATTTCTGATTTGTTTAGTTTTATATCTCATCATATTTTGCTTCTCGTCTTCTTCTGGGTTGAACATTTCATAGTTTAAAATCTATATTAATTTCCACAAGCTTCAGTTTTGGTACTTCAACCTTTATAAACTTGCGATTTCTAATAAATTATCTTTTTCATCACATCTTTAAATATGTTCCTGGAATTAGCTGCCACTGTTTGAGACATTTTCTTCAATAATTTGGATTTTATAACTTATCTGATTAATTTTTAATTATATAGTATTTTAAAAACTGACCACTAGGTGGTTCGATATCCCAGCCTGGGCTCAACAAGCTTGGTTACAATATCAATTGCATAAACTCAAGTGAGACCAGGTACGCAAATTGACAGTGTTTCATCTGCGGCACGGTCTAGAATTTATGAGATTTTGATATGAAGAAGATTGCCCGAGGCATGCCGCGGCAGAACTTATGCATTCCGATCAGTAAGAACCAGTTAGATTTGTCCTATGTGTAAAGTAGATGAGCCATCGGCATCAGGGGTCCGGCACAATTGGATCGGATCGGAAAAAATCCGATCCGGCATCCCAATTTTTCTAGAGAGCGCTATCGTCCGATCCATTTTTTTTCCGAAGTGTGCAGACCACCTGCATGGGCCGATGATTGAGGAAATGTAGAATTAGGTTCAATTCGATTCAGAAAATGTCACCTTTGTCTAGATACTGTTACCTATGGCTGTAACGGTCGCAAATAATTTGTGATGCTACTTTTTCGCAAGAGTTAAGGATAGATCTAAGAAATTAGCATTTTCGGTTATTCTCATGAACTGTTAGGTTTTCAGTATATTTCACCTGAGAAATGATGTCAAATCAAGAGTCGCAGTACCCCCCGCTTACTCGATATTTATACATGGAATCTGTACCCAGACTCGATTTTCGCCACACGCTCGCCACACCTTTGAAATCCGGCCATATCTTCACGCAAAGTTGCATTATCAACATCATTTATTCACATAGCTTAAAATATATTCAATTTGCTATACAAATGAAAACAAAATAAAATTTTAACGACATTTGAAGGCATCTAGATGAGGATAAGAAAACAAAAAGTTTGCGAAATTGTAATCTCGAGTGACAAATGAAAAAGTGGCAATATGAGATGAAATATGAAATAATAAAATTAGTGACTACTATGAACAGACATCCGGTTGCCGGAAGTCACTCCCTTGGAAACCGATTATACAATGACACTTGATTAATGAATAAATGATTATATTTGTTTATTAAAAAAATGTACAGAATAAATATTTCGTTAGTGATCAGAATCAGTATAATTATCAGACTCGGAAACAACATTTTCTGATTCTAAATCTTCTATTTTGAAACCAAATTTTACTTTGTTTAACTTCTAGTCCCAGTTTCAGCCGCAAGATCAATCGGGCACATCCTGAAATATATTTTCCTTTTTGAAATGCTTTTCAAGCCCTTTTTGCTGTGGAGATGTAAAATGAGGTTCTTTTTCGGATGTTTATTCTGATTTGTTTAAATTTTATATTTCATCATATTTTGTTCTCGTCTTTTCTGGGTTGAACATTCATAGTTAAAATTCTATTAATTCCAATTCAGTTTTGGTACTCACTTTACTTCAACTTTATAAACTTCATTTCTAATAAATTATTTTTCATCAACATTTTGATATGTTCCTGAAATAGCTGCACTGTTTTGAGACTTTCTTCAAATAATTTGATTTTATAACTTATCTTATAAATTTTTAGTTATATAGTTATTATAAACTGACCACTAGGTGGCTGATCATCTCAGCTGAGAAACACAGCTGGTTTATTCAATTACAGGTAAACTCAAGTTTGAGACAGGTACGCAAATTGACAGGTGTTTCATCTGCGGCGGTAGAAAATTTGAGAGATTTTAATATGAAGAAGGTTGCCGCACGAGGCATGCCGCGGCAGAACTTATCATTCCGGGATCATTTTTTTATACAAAGTAAGGTATTTTAGAACATTCGATTATACATTTTCTAAGTAATTAATGATCGTTTAAGAATGATGATCGTTAAGAACCCAGTTTAGATTTGTCCTATAAAGTGAGATGAGCCATCGGATCGGGGGTCGGCACAATTGGATCGGATCGATTTTTTCCTACTTCAAATTGGAAAAAAAATCGGCAATATTGGCACTCTCGGAGATATGGGGACAAAATGACGTCATAATTTGAAAAGTTTTTTCAATTTTATTAAGAGTTTAACAATTCTTTAAGATAAAGCAAATAACCAAAATGCATTAAATTAATTACTCCTTTAAAAATAATTTTATGAATTATTCAATCTTATACAGTATGTCACGTTTTTCTTTCTTTATTCCAATTTGCATAACTTGCTATCCGCCATTGAGAACGATCAATTTTTGCAAATATCTACGTCTTTTCCAGATTAAACCAAAACGGTGGAATTCAGATTTATGAAAATTGGAAATAAAAATAAAAACGTGGCATACTGTAAATGAAGTGATTCATGACACATCGAGAGAAATTTGTAATAATAATCTTTAACACCCACGCACTTCGGCGATATTGACAAAATCGCATTTCCTCTGCCAAGATAGCCCATCCTGTTATACATATACTACACAAGGTTCTTAATCAATGAGAAAATGTAATATCAAAATTTCTTAAATACCTTACTTTGTATAAGCAATTATGCCGAAACGTTAAGTTCTATCACGGGTAGATTCACGCGTAGAACAGTCGGCCAATGTCTTCTATTGATCTTTCAAATTTTCAACCCCCGCAGAATTAAAGTAGAGATTATTCACTGTCAATTCGCCGTACTGTTTACACGAGCATGTACCTGATAATGATAATAACCAGCTGGTTGCGTCCAGGGGATCATCAGCATCTAGGGGTCAGTGTTAGGTTGAAAACTATGATAATCCAAAATTTAAAAGATTAAGTTATAAATCAATTATTTGAAGAAAATGACTCCAAACCAGTGCAGTATTTCAGGAACATATCCAAATGTTGCTATGAAAAATAATTTATTTAGAAAATGAGTCATAAATTGAGTTACCAAAACTGAACTTTGGAATTAATAGAATTAACTATGAAAATGGTTCCAACCCAGGAAAAGACGAGAACAAATATGATGATATAAAAATTTAAACAAAATCAGAATACAACATCCGAAAAGAACCTCAGCTTTACATTCAGCAGCAAAAAGGGCTTGAAAAGCATATTCAAAAAGGAAAATATATGTCAGGATGTGCCCGTTGGATTCTTGCCGGAACTGAACTAGGACTAGAGTAAAAACAAATAAAAGTTTGGTTTCAATTCGAAGATTTGAATCACGAAAGTGTCCGAGTTCTGATAATTATTCTGATTCTGATCATCTAAAAAATAATAATTCGGTACATATTTCAATTAAAATATTATAATTCCGCAATACAATTTTTTTCAACTTTAGCAAGTGTGGTAACTACGTCGGGTTTCGAATTTTAAATAATTTTATCCTTTTCAGATTTTCTCCAATTTCGATACCGGGTATGCCGAAAATTTGAAGTAAAGAATAAAAAATATTTTAAAAAATATTTTTGTTTTTGAAATTTTTGGCACATTATTTTTACAATTCGAAATTTTAAACAGGGTTTTCGAACTAGAGCTTTCAATCTCAACTGTCTTAAGCCAAAGTTTAACATACATGCACTGTATTTAGAGGCATAATCTGGAGGATTTGTTTCATCAAGTCAAAAATCCAGGAAACGGACAAAAGTAGTGAAAATTATTGCTAAGAATAAACCAAAGGAGTTATTGAAATTTAAAAAAAATAGTTCAAAACAAAAAATTCTCCAAATACGATTTTAACTCGTAGACTGCATTTCTGCCATCTAGCTGCCATTCACCATTTAGTCGCATTTTACGACGCTTAATCATCAATGACAAGATTAGGTATGAAGTTATAAATAAACTTTGAAACAAAATATAAGATATCTAAGAATGACATCTCTAGGCGCATCTCTTGTTTCGCGTTCGTGTTTGAACCCTATTTTTAATGACCTTATCGATTTCCCAGAGCCCTTATTGGTAAAACGCAAACGAAAACTAGGAACCTGTATATCCTTTTATCACTTTTTGGTTAGAATGCGTAGCCACTACTTCTTTTAACGTGTAATTTTAATGTTGTGACTACGCATTCTAACCAAAAAGTGATAAAGGGATATGCGGCATATCATATGCCCTTCTTTCATATAATATTAAATTATGAATTTCTAAAATTTTCACCAAAATTTTTAGGTTTACCTTGAAATTTCGACTCGAAAATCAGACGTTTTGAATGCGAACATATCCCCTTAGGAAGTAGATTGTTAAATTATGATTTGGTCTAGTACATTGGTACTACTCAACGTACATAATGTACTAGACCAAACCAGAATTTAACAATCTACTTCCTAATTTTAGAAATTCATAATTTAATATTATATAAAAGAAGGGCATATATACAAGTTCCTAGTTTCCGTTTGCGTTTAACCAATAAGGGCTCTGAAAAATCGATAAGGTCCTTAACAATAGGGGTCAAACACGAACGCGAAACAAGAGATGCGCCTAGAGATGCCATTCTTAGATATCTTAAATTTTTGTTCAAAGTTTATCTATAACTACCACTAATCTTGTCAATGATGATTAACCGTCGAAAAATGCGACTAAATGGTGAATGGCAGCTATATGTCAGAAATGCAGTCTACGAGTTAAAATCGTATTTGGAGAAATTTTTGTTTTGAACTTAGGAAGATCTATCTTGCGATTTCATAAGACAGTTTAGTACCACTCCCACCAACCATCTGGTTAACCGCGGTTAAACACGAGTCCCTCAGCTTTTTTCAAGGAAACAGGGATCCTAGAGCTTCTATCGGAAAGTTTTGAGATTTGGTGAGAATCCGGAAAATTGTCTGAATTTTAGTGTATAGATCCCTATATTCTTCTGTCCCGACTATGCACTTTTGCGCGCCGGGAGGAGCTGTTTTTTTCGATTTTTGCCTCAGGGGTCAGCAATCTGGTTGAATGTGCCGAAAAAGGGTGTTTTTCGACGTTTTGATAAAAGGCTTCTTCTGTGGAAATGCAAGAAACGTCATTTTCGGAATGTTACAAGCCTAAGGGGTGGTAAACATCGTAATCGAAGTTATTTTTCGAATTTTGACCTGATTGGCTGTAAATCGACAAAAAGTGCGCGAAATGGACAATTTTGAATATGAAAGTGATAATTAGAAAATTTAAATGCGACCAAAAGATTCCTTGGGTACGGTTTGCTGAAAACTATATTAGCAACTATGGTCTGATTTTGAACAGAAACGGTGCTAGAGATCATAAAATAATTTCGATGAAAGTTTAATTTCTTTCTATAATCCGCTTTGAAAAAAGCTAAGGGACTCGTGTTTAACCGCGGTTAACCAGATGGTTGGTGGGAGTGGAACTAAAAAGTCTAATGAAATCGCGAGATCAAAGATAGATTTTCCTCATGTATCATTTGGGAGTAGTTCCTTAAAAAAAACTATCCTTAACGCCGATTTTTTTAACTGCAATTGGATGCATTTATAATAAAAATAAAAAGTTTTTGATCCATCAGCGAGATAATTGTCTAAATTAGATCATAAACGGTTATATTGAATAGGTCCTTAAATGAAAAACTATAATTGACATTTAAAACATGAGCCGCTGCAGCGCCTCACGGTCGGCTGGGCCATCTTTAACTGCGGTCGTACCCGAGTTAAGATTTGTCACATGTCACCAAATTTGTCTAATCGGCCGCGCTCTGGTTGGTGGTCATTTCACACGGGAACAGTATTGCGCCATTTTAATTTTTCACGCTCGCCTCATTCACAATTATTACATGTATGGACGAAGCGAGTGATCTGTAAAATACGTGAAAAAAATATAAATCAACCTGTAGAAAAAAACCAGATGGTTGGCGAGAGTGGTACTAAACCGTTAAATGGAATCGCGAGATCAAGGATAGATATTTTATATGTATTGGTGAGGAATGTTCTACCGTCATCAGTTTAGCCGTACCAAGCCTCCAAAATTTCGGTGCGTATACGAATCTAAATACGCATTTTCCCTGTATTTATCGCATTGCTTACCTTCTTTAGTGCAATTTTGTTCGCCGTCTTCTACAGTCGGATTTGCTGTGAAAGCAGCCTTACAAGCACAAGTGAATGATACCTCGGCATTGCTAATGAAACTCAATAAGTACTACAGTATATATTTATTGGGTTACATATATCCCTTTATCACTATTTGGTTAGAATGCGTAGCCACTACTCCTTTTAACGTGTGATTTTAACGTTGTGGCTACGCATTCTTTCCAAAAAGTGATAAAGGGATATAATATAGTGCTGACTGACAACCACAAAATTCTTAACGTGTGTGTTTATTTCTTACATTTTGTGGTTATCTGTCAAACAAAGAATGACACAGGAAAATAACAAGTACATTACAAGAATACTGTTTATGACATTGCTGCAGTCTTGATTGATAGTCGTTGTTTTTGTCGTTGTGAATCCGGCGTCAAATGCAAGTTGTGAATATTCTTTGGTACATGCACCTCGTATAGCACCGTGATTTATTCCTTCGCCCCCAACAAATAATCGGGATTCCCCAGCTTTGAGAAGAATTATCAAAACTTATTATCAATAAAAAGGAAAATTATTATGATTTCGTGAGAAATTCGAAAAAAATTATTTAGACTTTTTGTGATTTAAGTAACTTGAACTTTCACCTTAAGATTTCCCGCTAAAATAAATTTCTGAAAAAGTTGTTTTCCGATTGAAATTTTCTCAGAAATAAGATTGCGTGAAAATTTGTGCACATGGTGAACCACGGTCAAACACGTCACGTGTTACACGTGGCAGAAAGTTTTTTCGATCTTGAAGTTTTCTGAGAAATACAAGTAAGATTGGGTGAATTTAATCGCATATACTTTATCGCAGAAATGGTTTAACCACGGTTGAATTCTTGCCAGAAAATTCATTGAACTTTAACTCCCGTAGTGTCTTTTGCGCCATCCGTGGCGCAATGGCCTTTAGTCGCAATTTAGGACCCTTAATCATGTATAAATGAAAATTTACAAAGTGATCGATCGACTATTTGGTTAATTGACGTTTGTGCTTTTTTTTCGAAAATTTTTACAGTACTTATTTTTTGTAAAAAAAAATTGAATCATCAAAAAAAGCCTTTGAGCAGGATCAGAAAAAAATTCTAAGACTTTTTTCCCATTACAATACGTGACCGTATATTTGAGGAATAAGGCTGGTAAAAGTAGTTCTGTTTTTTTCAAAAATTGCTTAAATCAATTTTTGAAAAAAGTGAAGTGGTTCCTTAGAAGTTTTTAAGACTTTTTTTCGATTACACCAAAGTCCAAAAACGATCACGTGACCCTCAAATTAGGAAATAAGGTTTCGTTTCTAGTAAACAAATAGTGATCAAATTACGCCAAAAATTTTTTTTGCCAATCAACACCTAATTTAAGAGTTTTGAACATAATAATATAATTCAAAAACGTCACCTGATCTTATTTTTCGAGAAATAAGGATTAATTTATGACATATTCCAAACCTTATTTGTGGATTATTTTGTCACGTGATTTTATTCGGAGTTTGGTGTAATGTGAAAAAAGTCTTAAAAAGTTTGAAGTTGACGCTGGAATTTTTGGGAC
The DNA here is from genome assembly GCA_004367855.1 of Oikopleura vanhoeffeni. Lineage (NCBI taxonomy): Eukaryota > Metazoa > Chordata > Appendicularia > Copelata > Oikopleuridae > Oikopleura > Oikopleura vanhoeffeni. The sequence goes on along the minus strand of SCLH01000036.1, from coordinate 63,644 downwards.
GTAATTTGAGTACTTTTTCAAATTACTGTACTATGTTTCTTTCAAAAGTACTCAAATCACGTGAAAGACCCCTTAAAAGAATCGTAACGGATTTCTTCTTTTATTGCATTACAGTATGGCCTCCGGTTTAAATACAGGAGGGTGCGGCGTATAGTTGGAACCCGAGATAAAACCTACGTAAGCCTCCGCAAAAACCTACGCTTTTGAAAAATAAATTTATTCGTTCCTGGCGTGCGGCGTATAGTTATAGGAAAAATATAGGATTTTTTTTCAAACGTTCCTAGGCAAAAGATATGCGTTTTTTAGCCAGAAAAATAGAAATATCCAATTTTTTTCATCGATCAAAAACGACCATACAAATTTGTAGTTTCGACTTTTTATTTTGATTATTAAGTACAATTTATATCTTTTAATACCAAGGTAGCTTCAGGATTTTTTCGTAGACTTTCTTTGCGGACTTAAAGAACCTTTAATTTCTCTTCGACTGATAAACGATAGTTTTTAGCAGTGGTCTTATTTTTTTTCTTTGAAACCTTCTTTGAATTCATGTTTTTTTTAAATTAACTTTATTTCATTTTTTTGATGAAATCAAAGTACACTAGAAATTCTAGTCTAGAATATATATGTAAAATTACCCTTAACGTCTTTTCCAGATTTAACCAATAAAAGCGGTGGAATTCAGATTTAGCAAAATTAGAAAAAGCAATCTTTATTTTTGAATCTTAAATCACCAATTAGAAAAGCAAAATTAGAAAAAGCAATATTTATTTTTGAATCTTAAATCACCAAAAATTCTTTCTTTGACCATATTTTAACGCATTTTTAACTCTAGATATTGTACAAATTGACCAATCAGAGCACATTTTCCCAGAAGTACGCGTATAGTTAGAAAGTACGCGTATAGTTAGAATTACGCGTATAGTTAGGGGTTTTGGGCGACGAACCTTCTAATTTTACGCCGCACCCCCNAATGCGTAGGCGAAAGAAAGGAAAGAAGGAATCACGAGAAATAATTATTCCAAAAAAATTTAAGACTCATTTTACATAAGAATGATGATAAAAACATTGATTTTTTTTGCAGATGAGTAGGGGATGTTCAAACTAACTTCCGGCCGATTTAGGACATTTTTGTCCGGAATCCAAAGTCAACATTGATGAATCATTATTGAATTATATGATGAACGTCATCATGCGACATTTGAAAAATTTCAAATATTTTCCTTAACCCTTGGAGGCTCCAAAGCCGATTATTAGGCTCGACTTTGAGCGCTTATTACGGAAAAAAGTGAAAGTGCTTGCAACTTAATTGTTCTTTTGTCCTCGAGATTATGGATGGACTTAAACTTTCATAGTATGTTATTCACAGTTTGACCTTATCAGCCCTATAAAAAAAGTCAGAAACAAAAGGCGTCAGAACAAAAATTAATAATGGAAAAGATTAGAAAATAAATTTTCTAAAACGTGATTTCCACGGAAATAACCTGCAATTTTTGGTCTTTAATCTTCTGGTATTTTTTCAAAAAAAAACGAAAGATAGGACAATAAAAAAATTGTTGATCAATAAAAATTAGGACAAAAATTTAAAATGCAGCAGTTCGAGAAAATCAAGGGTTAAATATTATTTATATTTTTTTTTCGAAAAATTGGATCTTTTTATCAATTTTTTTATGAATGACCAAAAAATGAACAAAAAAAACAAGTTCTAGAAAATTTGTCACATTTTTGTGTGCAAAAAATTGAAAACAAGGGCTGTTTTCATCTTTTTGCACACAAAATGTGTGCAAATTTTCTAGAACATCTGAAATGTATAAAATAGGGGGTTTCGCCACCGAAACCTCACTTTCTCATCTGAAGATTTATAGAGAGCCAAAAAAAAAATGGGCAACGACAAAACAAAGCGCGGCAACAACTGGAGTAACGCGGGCAAACCCAGCAAAGGCGGAAATGGAACCCAAGCTGGAAAAAGAACTGGGGAACCACAATACCGGCGCCGAAATTGCTGGCTTTGCTCGATGGGGTTCGAGGACTTGCGGTCCTTGCGACGCCACCAGGCTTCCCACACACACCTTCGAATGATGGGGCAGACCCCTAAAATGGAACCGTGGTTTGAGGGACCCACCAAAAGAGGCTGCCGGACCCGTTCGAAGCGGGCGGCCAAGTAAGTCAAAAATACCAAATTTTAAATTTCGAAAACAAATAATTTCAAAAATTTTTGCCAACTAATTTTTATATCACTTTTTTTTTCGAAATTTAAATTCAAAAATTTCGATATACTTTTTTTTCTGATATGTCTCTTTTTCCATTTCAATCAAATAAGGTGACTAATCTACTACCTTAATAATATGTTTCGAGCTAAATATTTTTCAATTATTTATTTTGTTTTTTTATTTTGAATAACAAAAAGTTGTTCTAGAATTATTATTAAAAAATACGACTTTTTACGTTTTTCGCTCTTGAAAACTCTATTTTCTGGCTTTAAGGGGGTGGTCAGGGCGAGTCTTTATGAGAACTGGGTGGAAGACAATGATTAAGTTTAATAATACTGTTATTAGTAATTCAGTAATTTAAAAAAAAACATTGGTCAAAAACTAAAAATCGCTAAAATCTACACTAGTTTGTCCGTTATCGTGGTCAATTTAGCACTTTAATTTGTGCTTGATTATGCATTCATGGGGTGTATATTTACAGGTTTAAATATTTTTTATAAAAAGTAAATATGCGGTTTGACTGTTATTCTCATTGAAAATACTTATTAAAAAGCTTTTGTTCTGAGAAATTGTTTTATTTTTTTGATTCGGAAAAATTATTTGTCAACTTCAAACCTTTGTCAATATGTAAATAAGCTTTCCAAACCATGCGCCAAACATCGCTTCACTTTATTTGTAGACATCAAAGGTTTATTCAACGACATGTTATCAAGACAAAATTACTAGGAAAATTATGAAAATAATTAATTTCCTTATAAATTTGAAGTCATAAAAATGAAATGAAAATCGTAATTTCAACTCCTTCACTCAGAAAACAAAAAGTAGATACGAGGTTAATCAATGGACTTTCAAAAAATGAATTCACAGAGTGTCGATTTACTTTAAATTCTGGTTTTTTAAAATAAGTTTGGAGCAAAAAAATATTTTAACTAATTCGTAAAGTGACCTGTTACGGTACAAACGTGGACTAATAAGTTTTTTCCAACAAGTTGTTTAAAAGTGTTTAAACGAAGTATTCTACATCGTCACTTGAAAATCTGACATAAAATTGACGGAGGAGATGCAGATTTTTTAAAAAAATTGACTGGAAATAGCATATTTTTGGCGCTCAAGAGCATTCTAGGGCAAAATTTCAAAATTTATCCCATCATATTATTGACATTTTGGTTTTACCACAAGTGTAAGAGTTAAATTAAATTACACTTAATATTGAAGGAGAAGATCGATTTTGAAAAATTGTCATTTTCCCAACCTTTCATACTCTATAGCGCCACTCCAACATTATAAAAATTGTTTAAGATTGTCAATTATGACGAGGAATTGTCTGAGCTTTCCAAAACCGTTAATAATGTAACTCTATCATTTTAGTTTTTCAACAATTAAGTTCAAAAGTCAAAAATGACCAAAAATTCTAACCCTGATCAGCCTTGTTCTGACGGCCCCAATTTTCTCACAAAATAATTGCGTAGGTTGAAGGTCAATTTGTAAATGTTACTTTTCTTTATGGGGTTAATAAAGTCAAAGTGTGAATATCATACTTTTAAAGTTTAAGTCTATTTTTAATCTCGAGGACTAGAGTACAATAAAGTTGAAAGCACTTTTACTTTTCCCGTGATAAGCGCTCAAAGTCACACCTCTTAAGTGATGTTGGAGCCTCCAAGGGTTAATTGAATTTATTTCGCACGACGCGCTCCTGCTCAAAACGTCAATTTAAATTTCGACTGCCGATTACACCACCAGGTGGTGTCGAGTGTTAAAATTAATAATGCCAAAATTTTTCTCTCCGAAACTTAACCTTATTTGTATAATTGTAGAATATTATCTTGTTCCAGAATCTTATATATATCTACAGAGTATTATCTGTTGCATCCAAATAATGCATTTCTGGTTTGATGAGAAATTTTTCAAACTCACCAAAATTCTTGCAATTAAAAATAAGGGAAACTTTCGGGGGTCTTTTTGGATATTCCACAGGCCAAAATAATACTTTTCCAAAATATTTTTTGGTCGCTGTGTTTTAAAACACAGAAGTGCAGGTGGGGGTTAAAGTATTAAATTTTTATTTTAGCAAGTGGCTGCAATGCTATAATATCGACCTCTTGAGCCGCCTGANGGTTTTTTGGAAACCATATCACAAAATATTAGTCTATGGTCACCACAGATGCTGCGGGAGCGAAAATAAAATAATTTTTGTATTTTTTGCTGATTTTGACGCGTCATGAAGTAAATTGCTCTCTCACGTCTCCAAATTTGCTAATTTTAATTATTTTTCTTGAAATTGTACATTTTTTTTTCTGGTTTTGTTTTGAACAAATGAAAGTATTGAACAATGAGTCATAAGGAGATTCTGATTGGTCTAAATTCGGACAAATCAGGATTGCAAATTTGGTATGACCAAAATATGCGCGCTAAGCTGGTGTTTAGAGACAGTATGAGACACTTTGCGGCTATTGTGACCACAGGTAGTGCTAGAGCCGATGTTGTTTATATTTGAGACCGGGAGTAATATTTTTCTTTCGAAAAAATGCGCCAAAAGCTGTTGCCTGGAGACCGTATTATAAACTATAATCAGTTTATCGTCACAGATGCCGCTAGAATCAAAATTAATTAGAATTGATTTCTTTGTCGATGTTGTCCTAAATTGCTCTCACGTCTCCAAACTTGCTCACTTTCATTATTTGATTTCAAATTGTTGATAACATTGTAAGAAAATGAGCCTGAAATCGGCTGAAGGCCGATGATAGGGGGCGTTTATATACTCAATTTTGTTTTAGAAAAAAGGTGGAAATTTGGGCGAAGGCCGATAGAACAGAGTTTTATTTTTAATTTACAGTATGTGTTTTTTTCGGGGGAACAAAACGTAAACAATTCGGCAGAATTCTCCTTAAAATATAGACGATTCTCCCGGACACTTGATATTCTGTCCCTCCTCAAGAAAACACATACTGTAATTTAGTTGGAAAATGAAGCACAAATAGGCCGAAGGCCGATTAGAAGT
>SCLH01000036.1:15174-48369 GCA_004367855.1 Oikopleura vanhoeffeni | reverse complement strand
ATTTTAACGATTTTCGGATAAATCTTTTTCGAATTCATGTTTATTTAAAATTAACTTTATTTTTTTCAATAAAATTAAATTTATACATCCTAGATTTGGAACGAAAAATTAACTTTAAAATCACCAAAAATTCTTGCTCTGACCATATTTTAACGCAATTTTAAACTCTAGATATTGTCCAAATTGACCAATCAGAGCACATTTTCCCAAAAGTAGGCGTATACACGTGTAGTTAGAAAGTACGCGTATAGTTAACTAAAGAATTACGCGTATAGTTAGAGTTTTTTGGCGACAAACTTTCTAACTATACGCCGCACCCCCTGTATTAAAATAGTATTTATACAACGTTTCGAATTTATTATTCATCTTCAGGTAATGAGTGAAAAACAGAAATATTTTTTTGATCGAAAAGTTGACACAAAAATAGAAACCAGTAATTTGGCAAAACGGGCTCTCAGAAAATTTTGCCAAATCGTACAAAATCTCAGCCCTTGTCGGAGAATTATATCGTTGTAACAATACAACGACAACAGGTGTAGCCCTCGATACCGCAATTCAAGACACAAAAAATATTTTATTGAAAAAGAGATTTCCACCCAAACTTATTGACCAAAAAGTGTCAGAATTAAAAGCCAAAAATTTCCGACCATCTGATGGTAAAAAAAGGCGACAAGAGGAATTTGATAATCTATATTTAGACCATCACACTTTGTCTTTACCTTTCTCTAGCTTCAGATGTTCGCAAATAGCGTACTCCATACAAAATATATGTCCATAAAATATTAAAAAATGTCACTCCATTTTATAAACTACACATACATAGTTTTCACCACAATAAAACTTGCCAGTGTTATCTATCCGCATTTGAAACCGAAAACTGAATATTTTCACAACAGTTGTACTATTTACAAGTATGATTGTGTTGATGCTTGCCCGTCTAATTATATATATAGGTGAGTTAGACGGAATATTAAACGCGAGAATATTAGAACACCGAACTCGCAAGGAAACGGGCTGTTAATTTGGCAAAAAGTTTTGAGAGCCCGTTTTGCCGAATTACTTTTGTTTCTTTTTTTGTGTCAACTTTTCGATCAAAAAAATATTTCTGTTTCTCACTCATTACCTAAAGATGAATAATAAATTCGAAACGTTGTAAAAATACTATTTTAATTTAGATCAATTTGCAGTAATAAACTGTTATGATATTATAAAACTTTTAATTAAAAATACCTTCACAATATCATCTTCTCGTTTTCGAGCATGTTTTACCAATTCTTTGCCTGAATTTTCGTCAATGAGCAGGGGCAAAGAATGGCCGAAGACATTGAACTGTTTTAAGTCCAGTTTTTTAGTCGTCATATTTACATATTTTTATTCTAGAATAAATGTTCACATTAAAAAGGGTTTTCCTTCGTTAAACGAATGTAAATCCCATTATTATGGATTTTTTCTAAAAATAATTAATCAAGATAAATCAAAATAAAATAATTTCTCAATTTTCAAGTTGCGCACACGGATAAATTTCACGTTTACTAATAGGCCTGAAAGAGAGTGAGATTTGCGAATTTCTGTTTTGAGTTAAAAAGTCTAAAATAGCACCGTGCGCAACCCTAACAATAAACCAAATGGTACGATCAATATTTTTAAGCCACTAGGTGGCACCGTAGAGCGAAAGTTTCGAAAAAAAACTTGACAATGACTGTTATTTATTTTTAAAACAAAAAAAATACTCGAAAAATTTTGGTCATCATCTGAAGAGCTCGAAGAAAACACTTGTAGATTTGGACCCTTGAACCCGGGCATTTGAAGTGAAGCCTCGTATACCGGGAATATCAAATTTTATTCTTGCAACTAAAATTGTGCTGCTGATTTTTAATCAATCCCCCAGATCAAATCCCCAGTGGCCGGTCCCTAGTTATAATGTTGCCCGGTTCGATATTGATTCAGTACCCTTACCCGACAGATCGTGACTATTTGAAAAATGCGGAATCCGAGCATTTGATTGGTTGGACAAATGAAATCGGCTTATTTTACAATCCAGGGTTTTGATTGGGTGCTAGTTTCCAGTGTTGTTTGTATGATTCAAATAGTCACGATCTGTCAACTGAGGGCCCTTAATCCATATCATTCCCAGTTTGAACTTTTTTCTCGGCCTAATTCCAACGCGGAACACCCTAGTTTGGTCTTCCAGAAAAATGAGCCGGGTCAGAAATTTGTACTTGATAATACAATTTTGCTGTGAACGCCTGAATTGAGCCAATTCTTTAGTTTGCTCCTGCAGAAAAAACATATCTAGCGACAATATTTGTAAATGATTTCCGTTTATTAAGACAAAAACAATAATTTTAGTTTATTTCAGAAATTGCTTTTCCTAATATTGAGAAACTAAGTCCCGAAATGCACAAAAGTTGCGCAACATAGAACAAAATATTTCAACTTCATAAATTTTTATTCAAATTTGCGATGAGATCTATTTCAAAAATTTTAGTAATAAAATAATTTAGCCAAGTTCCGGGACAAAAATAGGGGAAGAACGCAAAAATAAAACATGGCTTATCAAGAGCTCCGAGTAAAAATTTGCATAATTGACATTCATCAAAAAACAATAGAAAACTAGTTAGGTAGCTTTTTTAAGGGTATTACGAGATATTGAAAAACCGTTTTATATCGCGCACATAAGTGAAGTGAAAAAACTGTTTGTTGATATCTTTTTTGGTTTGAGTTATTTTGCTGACAAGGGTTGGTTCCGTTTTAAAAAGCTACCTAAGTTTCGTATAGATTCGATTTTTAAGAAAAGTATTTTATCTCGGGACTGGAACATACGAGCTTTTTTGATAATTTGGCTCAGCATACAACTTTTAACACAACATTTTTTTGAGATTATAATTCTAACCAAAAATTACAAAAGATCGTATGTGCTATTTCAAAGATGAAATACCCTTCTTAAAATCGTATATCAGTGTTCTGGCTCAAACGATTATAAAGTCCAATGTTTTTCGAATTAAAAAAAATTTATTGAGAAAAACAGATCTTTTCACTTTTTAGTACAAAGCATAGAAATAATGAAAATGTTCGTAGTCTACTCATTTCATAAACCACGGACTAAAAACTTCGAAACTGTATAATTCTCAGTAAGTTTTGTTAATTTTAATAGTACAACTTATGAGGAAATGAACGTTTAATTTTAAGCACTTTATTTTGACTCCTCACGTTTTTTGGGGTCTAAGAGTAGGTTTGGCAGCTATTCATCTAAAAAGGGTACAGAGGAGTTGGCTAAACATATTTTTTCTAATTTCGCTTTTTTGAAGTGTGAAATTGCAGTAAAAGAGACGTTGCGGAAGGGTTTTCTCGAGGGTGCTTACGATCGACGGTAAGAGACTGGAGATCTTCTTTCATAAGATCCAGATCTAAAAGTTGAAAATTAAGAAACAAAAATGTTCACTCAAAAATGGCATGGCTCGATTTTTTAGATGGGTATTTTATATCGATTATATCGGTACTGATACAAACGATCGTTTCTAAATTTTGGCCAAGACTAGAACCTTTCACGCTAGGTGTCACGGCAGAGCCGTTTTTTCGATTTCCCATTTTGACGGTAATTTTTTCTTCGAAAAGACGATTATTTTTCTTAAATGTCCAAAAGCGAAGAATACCGGCTCTGCATCGGAATAGTCTTTAAAAAGTTATATTATCCAAAAATATCAGAAAGATCGTATGTGCCGATTCCGAGTTATCTTAAATTTCGTTTGTCACCATCTAAAAAAATCGGACTCTATTTTTGGGTTTGGTCGGCATCTGGCCATTCTAGCTGGAAGAGGAATTTCACGGAAAATTTCTGTTTTCGGAAAGTTCTTAGAAAATTCTGTGTTTCTCCTTCACATTCTATTTTTTCTTTCAGTTTAAATTCATTCATTCATTTAATTCTAGAATTCTTATTTTAATTCTTTTGAAACAGATTAAAGATTTCCGTTCTTTCTATTGAATTAGATCTTATAAGTTCAGCTGAGCCTAAAATCAATTTTTCAATCGAAGGAGAACAATTCTAGAATCACGGGTAGAGGTATCATTCGCATTTTTATTACTTTGAAAAAGCATAAAAAACGCGAAATTCCATCAGCAATATCAGGAAAATTGACAATTTCACCTGGCCATCCATTTGCCGCTGTTTTTATGATACGCCTTAGAGAACGTTTCGAACCGCACAAAGCCAAATATTTATTCTCCAAGGTATATTTTTTTAATGCAACCAACCCTTGTCAGCATAATTACTCAAAGATTATAAGAGATATCTACAAACGTTTTTTGTATTCATGTACCAAAGTGAATTTGTGACATGGAATTTTTTTTGTTTTTTCAGTCAACCAGGTGGTTTTTTTTAGTTGAACCCCGCTAAGGGTATCTTGTTCTGAGAGAACCAGACTAGATAGCGACAAACGTTTTTTTGCATCCGAATCTTAACCGAATTCGGAACGGTGGATATTTTTCTTTTTTTTCGGTCATTTTGAGCAATTTAGATGACTGATTTCTGGTCACGTGATCTACCTAGGAAGCCAAAAAAAATTCTACCGCATATTTTTTCCTAGGTTTCACATGCAGAAAACCATTTGTCGCTATCTTGTCTAGTTCTCCCAGTCGAAATCATTAGTGACCCCCCTAAAAAAACGACCTAATTGATGTTTTAAACCGAAATTTCAGGAGTTAGAATCTCAATAGGCCCATTTATTTCGCTCATTTTTATTGAAATTTCTGTCTTTTTGAAAAACAAATCAGCATCTATGTGGTATTAAATTAAGAGACGTGCGGAAATAAAAAAATCTCGATTGATTGATTTTTTTTTGGAAATTCCCACGTTTTACGTCAGAAAAACTGGTAATTTCAAAGGTCCATAACCAGTGAGCCGGTTGACTTGAAAAAAAAATTCCATGTCACAAATTCACTTTGGTACATGAATCATGATACAAAAAACTGTTTGTCGATATCTTCTATAATCTTCGAGTAATTATGCTGACAAGGGTGTGTTGCATTAAAGAAAACCTACCTACTAAGAACAACCAAAAAATATTTCATAAAAAAGTTGGTATAGAATGTGAGATTTTTTTCGCGTTTTTATGCAATTTTAGAATTTCAAAAACTTTTTCGATGCGAAAGATACCTTCACCAGAATTACGTCTTTACCGTTTTCAGACAACATAGAGGCAGTCCTTTGGAAGCTTTCTTTTAGGTCCCCCCACGAATTTTGATAGACTCCCCAGATCAAGAAAGAGCTTTTCTCAACGAAAAAATCTTGGTAAAGGGAAAAAATTTGAAAAGTAAAAGATCGGATTTTTTACCGCTGATAATGCCGGTTAATGGTTTAAACCGGTTGCAGCTTCAGTAAAGTCCGGTAAGTTACCTTGGCAAATTCGTTTTCCGTGTTCTCCGTACAATTTTACATCGAATAGTACCCGTTGGAGCTCTAGGAAAATTTTTTAGATAAAGTATTTAGGAGAATTTTTTTTTATGGAAATGCTAATTATATAAATTTTTCTCAACTACTGCAGTTTTATCTGTAGTTATAATGTGCGCACCCTATGTATATCTAAAAATTTCGGCATAACATATGCCGCATGAGGCACTTTGAATAAAAAAATTAACGGCAAAATGATGATTTAAATACAAAAAAATGTTTTAATCAGATTGCTTGTCGCTGGGTCTACGGTTAATTACTATAGTAAAAATCATACTCATATCCAAAGACTAAGAAACCGACAATTTAAGATTCAACCGTTTTTTTCGGAATACCGGATATCCGATTCGCCAAAAACGCTTCGTGCCGTCGCGTATCGAAACCTTTTCTATCACGATCTTTGAAATCTTCAAAATCGGTTCATCGATCTCTGAGAAAAACCGTGCAAAAAACCGTTTCTCCCAGGACAGACACCCCTAAAAGTGGTGGTCTTCAAAACGATCATAAATAAGGGCGGTGGTATCTTCAGCGTGAATTTTTGTATATTATTAGTATATCAATATATCGCATCCGGTGTGAAAAATAGTGCCCTAAAAGCTGTGTGAAATTTTTTTTGAAAAAAATTTTATCCATGAAACCGACAGTTTGAATTTTGGTCAAAAACCCGGTTTTCTACTTTTCCAAATCCCAGGAATTCTCCCTAACAACAAAACATAAAAATTTTAACAATATGGTTACCTTCACCTAAATAACCCTGGTAGCTTTTTTAAAGGCCAATTTATTTCTTCTTCTGCAGAAAATTTCCTAAAAATTATTTATAATTGACATACCTTTGGCGCCGTCTATCCTCTGGTGATCTTTTTCCTCGTCCCCGGGAGCGAGATCTGGACCTCTTTGGTGGTGCCTCCCATGATCGTTCGCGTCGTCTTCGGTCTCGGGATGGCGATCTATATCTGTTAAAAATTTAAATACAAGGTTTAAGTGGCAACCCACTGTTCTGTACTAGTTTTAAGCGGCTCAATTTCTACGATAGATAAATATAGAGTAGGAAATTTCCGGCTCTTACCGTTGAGAATGTCCACCACCACCACCGCCGCGTCCACCTCCGTAACCGCCTCGGTCTCCACCGCCACCGGATTTTTTGTTAGATGTACAAAAATCGGTTCGGATGCTAAAATACGAATGTTTAAAAATAATTTTTAACCAAAATAGAGATATCATATAATATGAATCATTATGATATCATATTATATGAGCTCACGGGGGTGTCAAATTTGATTTTTGAATATTTAATCTGATTCGCACTCAAAATCTACCCCTCCCTAGATACTTTTTTTTCAGGTCAACCCACCATAGTCATGACGATTACGGGAAAAAGTTTGCAGGCAATTTACGAGAAACTTCTCACTCCATCAAAAGTATGTAATATGACCCTTCAGTGGTGTCATATTTAATTTCTGACATGCGAAAGATTTTACTTACATTCGTGATCCTATTTCCATCTCGTGGGCATCGTTCTTTGCTTCGACAGCATCTCTTTCATTTTCAAAAGTAATGAATGCGAAACTAGATCCAGAAGCCATAGATTTTCTGTTTCCTGTCAATTTGCATTTCTAAAAATAATTTTTTAATTAAATTAAAAAAACCCTGAATTTTGACCTCAAAAATAAGAAAAAAAACGTGTATGTTTGCTTAAAAAATATTTTTATACAGTAATAAAATTAAAAAAAATAATTTTTACCTCAATCTTTCCGTATCGTTCAAAAATTCTGACGATTTCGTATTCTTCAGTTCGGTCTGATAAGTTAAAAACTGCAACAGTTCTAGATTCGGCGTTATAACCGCCGCCGCCTCCTCCTCCTCCACCACCTCGTCGAGGGGAATCGTCGTGACGTCTTCGTGGTGGAGATCGTCGTCCGCCTGATCGTGAACGAGATCGCGAAGCTAGAATACAAAATATGAGGAACAAAATAATGATAAAAAAATATTATTTTAATTTAATTCATCAAAGTCAATGTTTACGGTGGCGATGTATTTACTACATTCATTTTTTACAACTGTTGGTCATTGGAGAAGCAATTATGATAAAATTGTTATTGTTTTGTAATTATTTTTTGAATTTTTAGGTTCTTCATTGGTACGATATAATAATTTGAGGAACTAACACGATTTTTTTTAAATATGCAAAAAAAATTGTTCTTACGGAGCTTTGAACCTTTAAACTTTAGAACAGCAACAAAGCCGTTTGTCGCTATATATATTATAAGTTTTAGGCAATCATGCTGAGATAGATGAGTTGGCTTTATAAAAAATCTTCTTGATTAAATTTTAATATCGACAAAATTTATTTTACACACTACATCCTTTAACTTAAGTAGTTGTTTTTGACCACCTGGTGTACTGTTATCCAAAAATATTCTGACATTTGATGAAGTAAATCAATACAAAATGTACCGAAATCATCAAGAAATAATTATTTCAAAGAAAACTGTTGAAATAATTTATACTTTTTTTCGACGATTTTTTCTCGAAATTTTTCTCTCTGTTTTCAGGAGATTCACCTCTTTTGGATTTTCGGTCTCTTGGGCTACGACCCCGAGATCTACTACGGGAACGTGATGGCTCTCGTCGGCTCTTCGATTTTCGCTCGTCATCTGGTCCAGGACTAAAAATATACAATTAATAATTGAGTAATATTATTGCGTAGAAGTGAAAAAAAATCCTTCATAATATTAAGTATTCAGTGGTTTTCGCATTATACTTGAGCATTTATACAAAGTTGTTTTTATCCCGCTAAAAAGGAAACGGCAAAGCGGTTCAATCACGACGATGGGGAACATTTTAGCCTTAAGAGTTAGAAACACGCAAAGTTAGCATTGGACGTTTTTGTTTAAAATTAAAAAAAGATATTTTCTAATCAACGAGTCATATTTTATAATGCCGTTGTCGATAGAAAAACATTCCAAAATCATATTTTCAAAAATGGTAGAAAATTAAATTATAAACTCCATGGAGCTCCATAACTTATGGAGCATTACTTAATTTTTATTTAGTTTCGCCAAAATGAACCTTTCACAAAATTCAAAAATGTAATTCGCTTAATATTGTAATCTGATTCTTATGACAATGACCGTTCTCACAAAAAATTGCCGGAAATCGAAAAACGGGCTCTGCAGTCTTACGTATTTTGGAAAGTAATATTATGAGTTATACTTTATGACCCAAAATTTCAAAAATATCGTATGTGCGACTTCCGAGCTATCTAACCGTTTTATACGACCCCTCTAAAAAATATCATGAGAAAATTTGAAAATAAGTTCTCTTCTAACCGCCGATTACCGGTGTTTTCAGCTGATTACCGGTAGACCCTGAAAATCGAAAATTTTTTCATTGGTTAAAGTTTGGCTGGCTATACAATGCAGAAAACCGTTTCTTGACACCTACTACGGTTTTTGCTCTAGAGGGGTGGTTCACCTAAAAACAAGTTTCGAATAAATTAAGGTCATTTGACAAAAAAAAAAGCGTAGGCGGAACACTTTGGCGGGATAAAACTTTAGTGGACGCATTCAGTCGGGTCGAATGTTCTCGAAAACGGCTCATCCGATTCGAAAATTCGAAAAAGTGGTCGACGTCAAAGGTTTAGACCTCGTCAAATAGACTATTTTCGAAAATTGTCTATTTGCCGAGATCTAAACCTTTGACGTCGACCACTTTTTCAAATTTTCGAATCGGATGAGCTGTTTTCGAGAACATTCGACCCGACTGAATCCGTCCACTAAGGTTTTATCCCGCCTTTGTAAGCTGGATAGCTCCAAGAGCGCATGAAAACCATGAGCTGCTCTGTAAAATCCGATATAATATTTAACCGGCTTTTTTCGAATATTGTGACAAATGGCCGGAGATATATGAACTTTTTTCTAAATCTGGAGCGATTTGTGGTGTCATGACATGTCACTGTATCTCCTTTTCATCACGAACTTTTAAAATAAATTTGACGCACTGAGCCTTATCAAACGTGTTTACCAAAAGCTCTAAAAACAATAAAGATAAAAGTTCCAACTCACCTTAATTTTACGAGTCGGTGTCTAGNAGAAAAGGAATTTATCAAAATAATCAAAATTTGAGAGCACAAGTAATTCTAAAATTTAAACATGGATATCAATTTTATTAGCCCATCTTGTAAAGATTTTTGGTCATTTTTTAAAAAATTTGAGTACAATACGCATGACGTGAAATGAATAACACGCCTAGTAGGCGTCGCCTACGTTTTTGACAAGGTTACGGCGTAAAATCTTCAAAAAGCTTACTTCTTTACAGAATGGTGCTTTCCGTTCCTGAATTGGTCTGCTTTAAAATTTTTATCTAGATCAACTTGGGTACGAAAAGCACGGGCGTGCTTAGCGTACCCAAATTGGTCTGAATTGAAAATATGTTGTGAAAAACGCAACGTCATGATTATGTGTCATTAGGGTGGTTAAAGAATTTCACCGAATGCACTGGAGCACAGTGATAGACCGCATAAGTAGAGTCAGTACTGGGAGACTTATCTGCAAAACCAAACTCTCAGTACAGATTCTTTAATGAGGTTAATCGTTCTGAAAAAGAATGATTCTGACCATGAAAACATTTTTAAGCCTTCAAGTTGTTCCAATTTAAGTATGAAAAAACAACTTGTCGGGCTTTGTAACGCACTATAAAGGTTGATTTATTATTGATTTTTCGTTGTTAGTATACCTATCGCGTTGAAAAACTAAAATATTCTGTACTGAGGGGTTTCGTTTTGCAGATAAGTCTCACGGTACTGACCCTAGTTATGCGACATAAGTTATGCCTATCACTTTGCTCCAGTGCAATCGGTGAAATCATGAGGTTGCGTTTTTCACAACATATTTTTCATTGAGACCAATTTGGGTACGCTAGGCACGCTCGTGCTTTCCGTACCCAAATTGACCTAAATAAATTAATTAATTAGATTAATTTTCTGAAATTGTTTGCACTGCTCTAAAACATTTTCAAGCTTTTTTGCTGGTATCTCATGCCAATCTTGGACTAAGCGTCAGTGACGCTGCGTCACTCTCATAAGAGTTGCCTAGGGGTTAAAGCTAAAAAATTTCACCTAATGTGCTCTGAAACCNCATAACTTATGCCGCATAAGTAGAGTCAGTACCGGGAGACTTATCTGCAAAACTAACACCCTTAGCCCGGATTCTATGAGTTTATGGGGTCAAACTTTCTCAAGAAGAATGATTCCGACCATGAAAAAAATTTTGGAGCCTCCAAGTGGTCACAATTAGTGTATGAAAAAACAAGCTTTCGCAGATAAGTCTCCCGGTACTGACCCTACTTATGAGCCAGAAGTTTTGCCTATGACTGTGCTCAAGTGCAGTCGGTGGAATTCCTCAACCACCCTAATTACACATAATCATGACGTTGCGTTTTTCACAACATATTTTTCATGCAGACCAATTTGGGTACGGAAAGCACGGACGTGCTTTCCGTACCCACCTTAACAAAGTATAGGGAGGACAAAAAAAGTCGATTGGCCAATTTGGGTACGGAAAGCACGCTCCCGTTTTTTTAAAAGGAGCCACCCCTTCTCATGATGAAAACGGGAAAACCATAGTCGATATCGAGAAACGGTTTGTTGCATTCAACTGCTAATTAACTGAAGTGTCTGCGCTTCGAACGCATAACGTAGCTCAAAAAAGTATGCAAATTAAATAATATTATTTCACTCTTCGAATCGAAATATTCTGATTCAGAATTTCTGGGAATATATTTTCTGTGAAATTCCAACGTATGTATTATGCTTTAAAAAGTTGGTATGCAAAAATCAGCAGTACAATTTTCGAAATGTTTCATTTTACGATTAATTTATATTTTTCATCGAAATCGGATGGTTTATGTGAACCAACCGGTTTCAATGGGCATAAATTTAAATGAATTCAACATCTGTATTTTCACGTCCTAATATTTTATTGCAGACGTTTTTCCTCAAATTGTATACGCCAAATTGGAGTCTCCTATGATAGGAGTCCTATCGGATATTTTTTTTTAAATAAAAAGTTCAAAACAGCTGTTCTAGAAATATAAATTTAGTTACCTTCGATATGGTTTTGCATCACTAGAAGTAGATCGGCGTCTTGAGGTGCTTCGGTCTCTCATTTTATATCAAATCTTAAATATTAAAAAAATAAAAACTTACGCACAAATGATTCATTTTAAAAAAATTTGCAGATGTTTCCCTAAAATTATTTAGAGAAAAAATAAAACCGCGTTTCTTGAAAATCCCCTTGCTTAACAATTCACATCTCGATTTAAATTTCAAAAAAACATAAAATCTCTTGTAAAATCCACAAAAGTTCAAATTATTAAATAATAGGACTCCGAATCAGTTTAGCCTGAATTGAATGAATGCGCTTTTAGTATGAGTCACGTGATAAGCGTAGGCGTTGTTTTTAACAACGGTATCATAGCCTGCTCAAGTAGCAGGTACAATTTCAATAATATTCCACGAGATTCAAAATGTAGGCCACGCTGTTGTTCATCCTACGCATTTTTTAGTGTTTTGGCTATAAAAATTGTAATCCCTAAGTCGAGTCTGAAATTATTTATTATCTTTTTTTAAATACAGAGGTGATTATTTACAGAATTTTTGAGAGTTTACAATTGTTTTTATGTGATTTTCGATCAAGAAACAAAAATGAGATAGTAAATACAGATTTGGATAAGAAATTTTAAAAGTCAGAACCGACTTTTCTCTTTTTTTGCTCGTGAGCTGGAAAAAGTCTACATTTCGTGAAAAAGAGACATATTGTGACGATTTGAAAAATCGATTTTATTCGCGCATCTTTTAGAGATTTTTTTCGAAGTTTTCTACGAGATGCCTCGGCCTGCCGCATCTCAGATACGCCTATTAAATCGGTAACCATTTTATAATTTTATTTTCAAATCGTCAAAATATGTTTCTTTTTCACAAAATGTTGACTTTTAATTTCAACGGCAAAAGAGAGCGATACATTTTGGAAAAGTTTCGGTTAAAATTTTTATTGAGAGGTTTTTTCTCAATTTGACAAACGTCATTTTCTTAAATATTTTCAGTTTAGCAATAATATTTTACCGAGTTTGCTACAAATTTGTATAAAATTGTAGCTTTTTTCAAAAAAATTTCATCGAAAAAAAAAATTATCTGTACGAAAAAATCACACTGCCAATTAAATCGTGCATAGAGGTTTCTATAGGGCAATATTATACTCATGGTCAGCTTTTATTTGGATTTATTTTGTGCCGATAATTTTCTTTTCGATGAAAATTTTCTGACCGACGAATTTTTTTCATGAGTCATGACATAGCCCAGGGACTTGGTTCTATTTTTATCTTGGGTCAAAATTTGATTAATAGAGATTTTTTGAAAAAATATTTTCCTACGTAAAACCTAATTTTCAGACTTTTTGACACGTTTTTCTCAAACCCTCAATCTAGAAAAGTCTAGAAATTTTTTTCAAACTCGTAGTTTTCAGCGTGTTTTGGGGAGGTGCGTCGTGTAAGATATTTGTGATGCGTTGGCCTCGACCAATCAGCGCGCTCCATTCTTACTTGCCAACACGACAAAGCGAGGATAGATTCAAATTCAAGCCTTACTTTTTAAAAAAGAAAATATTAGAGAGGACATGCGGCGAAAAATTTTAAGGATTAATTTAATGAGATTTTGTAGTGAATTTTGAAAGGTGAAAAGTTCTTTTATGAAAAATGGAATTAGCTAAAATTTTCTGGGACTTTTTGTTCGAAAATTTTCGCAAAAATGGATTAACGAGCCTAAAAATGCTAAGACTTTTATAAGAGATTCAAGAAATTTTATACAGTTAGGGTTAGGACTGACTTTAATTAACTATTTTGGAAATTCAGTCTTTATTAAAATCTTCTCAATAAAACGCGGCTATTTTTTTTGTCTGGAATTATTTTCAAGACCGTTAATAAAATTTTAAAACATTCTTGAAAAACTGTTAAGTTAATTTTAGCATAGATTTTTTGTTAAATTTAAAATTTCATAATAAAAAACAATTTTTTGCTAATTTTAAATTTTTTAGAAAACGCACAAATGCATTTCTTCGAATTTGTTATGCAGTTTTATAAATCAATAATAACGATTCCGCCGCCTTTAAAAATTCAAATTTATTTTTAAAACCCGTTCAAAATAAAAATTGGCTACGTGTCAAGTCTTTTTGGTCAAATCTAGCGATAATACACAATTTACTGTATTTCTGCAAAATACTATGATGCAAATTAAAATTCACCGCTAAAATAACTCTTACAATTTTTGCGGTGACTTTTCAATATTGATATCAAGTGCAATTTCAGCCTTTTTTTTACCATATTTTTTCCTTTTTAGAGGGAGACAGAGAAAAGTATTTAGAATAAACCCAACATGGCGGTAAAGTTTCTAGAAGTCATCAAGCCATTTTGTGCTGTCCTACCAGAAGTAGAAAAACCACAAAGAAGAGTAAGTTTAGATTTAAAAAAATGATTTAAAAATTTGAACTTTTTTTCAGACGATAGGCTGTCACCCGCAGATGCCACATTTATACACATGTAATTTTCTATTTTTTTCTCAGTCTAATCCGCGGGTGACAGGCTAGCCGATAAGGGTCATTTTTTGATTGTTCAGAATACTGTGGAGAGTTCACATGAACGCCACATAGCTTTCTGTGTAGGCGATTTTGCCCACGCTTTTTTCATTCTAATTATTACTGAGTCATATTAAGATTATTTATGGCCCATAATTTATGAGCTATTATTAAACCATAATAATCGTTGACCCAATTTGAGCTTTTGAGTGAATATAATCACCGCTACTATTATACACACTGTATATTTGCCACATAGCTGATGACGTAGGCCAAAACGCCCACACATATTTTGATTTCAATAAATTTTGTGAAGTAACTTTCTTTTGATAAATACGTGTCAACAAATCGACTTCGGCTAAACTCGATCACGTATATATGTTTTTTATACATGCCAAGAAAAAGGGTTGAACGCCGTGAATCACCTAATTAAACCATAAAATGCTTCCTGGAATACATTTTTGATCGTCGTTCTTCTCCTACTANCGAAGGTGAGATGAGGAGACAGTCGAGATTTCCCTACAAAAAACCTTCTCGAAGGTTCTATTTTGGTCGCTCGGATTCGAAAAATATTAATAAGGTAGTATGTTTTGCTATGCAAAAGCCGTAGGCGCGAAACGTCTATCAACTTAAATAAACGTGTGCAATCAAAATTTTTATGTTGTAATTTACAACTTGTAAAATTACAAATTCTGGATTAATTTTTGGACGGGTGACTCACAATGCAAAAGTGACCAAATTAATAAAAAATTAAACTTTTCGTGAATTTGTAATTTAGACTTGTACTGCTGAATTCCGCCTACGCACTTTTCATAACAAAATATACGCAAATTATTATTTTTCACTAATTTTAGACCATGAGAAAAAATTTCTCCGCTTTTTTAAAATATAAATTCAGATTCAATTCCGTGAAAAAGTATTATGGACTGCCATCACTCTTTTCATCTTCCTCGTATGCTGCCAAATCCCTCTTTTCGGAATTATGTCTTCAGAATCTGCTGATCCCTTTTACTGGATTCGTGTCATTCTCGCCTCTAATCGTGGTACTCTTATGGAACTCGGTATCTCCCCAATCGTCACATCAGGTCTTATTATGCAACTGTTAGCCGGAGCGAAAATTATCGAAGTCGGAGACACTCCGAAAGAACGGTAGGAAAAAGTTTGATTTCAAAAAAATCAGTTATAAATAAATATAATATATTTTGAGTGTAAATTAATTTAGTCCCGAAAATTGTATTCATAATTAAAGATATCAAGGGTTTTTATAAAAAAATATTCGGAATTAATTTTTAGGTTATAAAAAGAATCGATTATACAAATATAGAACACTTGGAACATACAGTTGATACAAAAAACAATTTTTTTCAAACGGGCGCATAAAATTATTTCAAAAAATGATACTTTGTAGAAAATATATGTTCTTTTTGTGTTTTAAACTGCTATGATTTGTATTTCTTCTGAAATATACAAATAATAAAAGTAAATTGATAACAAAAAAAAGAAAATATATGTCTGGTCCAATGTAGAACAAAATTCACCGAGTTATCACCAGTTTTCCCAGTAAGAAATCTATGTTTACCATATTTTAAAAATCAATCAATGAACTGCTAATAACTTCGTCAATTTTGCTCCAAATTGAATTAAACAAATATATTCTAAAACGTATGATTTTGGAATAATCCCATGCGCCCGTTTTGAAAAAAATTATTTTTTTGCAGCCAAAAAAACTTTTTGTTCGAAAAACTTCCTTACCATTTCAAATAAAATTTATTTTTTGACTAGTTTCGGTGCATTCTGAAAATGGTAATAAAACCGAAACTAGTCAAAAAATAAATTTTATTTGAAATGGTAATTATTTATCTCGAACACAAAAAACAAAAAAAAACTTCCTTATTTGCAAAATTGATTCTTTTCCTAACTTTCAATTTTAAGGTTTAAAATTAAAACTTAATTCTCAAGATAAATTCAAAAAATGTTTATCTATCAGAATTCACGTGAGAGTCTAAAGTTTGAGGGATGCACTGCGAGCGCAAGCATTTATTATCAATGATTCAAAATTAATAATAGATTTTTTGTATTTCAAAGAATTTTTTAAACTAATTTTCATTTTTCAGTGCATTATTTTCTGGGGCCCAAAAACTATTCGGTATGATCATGACTCTCGGACAGGCTGTCGTTTACGTTTTAACTGGAATGTACGGAGAACCTTCTCAAATGGGAACTGGTATCTGTTGTCTTATCGTAATCCAACTTTTCGTCGCAGGAATGATCGTACTTTTATTAGACGAACTTCTCAGCAAAGGTTATGGTCTAGGTTCCGGTATCTCGCTTTTTATTGCCACCAACATTTGTGAAACTATCGTTTGGAAAGCATTTTCACCTACGACTATTAATGTTGGACGTGGTACTGAATTTGAAGGAGCTGTTGTTGCACTTTTCCATCTTTTGGCGACTAAAACTGATAAAGTTAGAGCTTTGAATGAGGCTTTTTACAGACAAAATCTTCCTAACTTGATGAATCTTTTGGCTACCGTTCTTGTATTTTTGGTCGTTATCTACTTCCAAGGTAATTTAAATAAGAATTTATATCTCTCAATGAAAAAATTGCTTGAAAATGAATAAATAGATATTCGAAAACGTTCGCAACAAAAACATGAGAAAAAAATTTATATGTTTAAAAAACGCAAATTTTTGTTTTTTTGCGTCTTCAGCCTATGTAAAAATGTCCGATAAAAATACGGCCCTGCAAATGATAGAGAACTAAAATCGGAAACCGACAAAATAATATGTAGTTTTAATATTTTGATTGCTGAAAAATCGGAATTTGTAGCGATGAAACTATAAATTGCCGTCAGTTTAAAAATTTATGTGCCTTTTTTTTGGTAACGCCAAATTTTTTTATAAACTGAAAGTTTGGTCAGCAGGTCCCCGGTTAGTACCCTAGTCGTACCACATAACATAAAAGGGCTCATTATCCCTATGAGACTGTCTATTATATGAAGTGTACCAAATAACCAATTTTGTAACTTGACCCTTTCGGTGTCAGATTAATAAAATTTTCATTAATTAATTCATAATTTTCAGGATTCCGAGTCGACCTTCCAATCAAGTCCGTCAGATACCGAGGACAATATTCAACCTACCCGATCAAGTTATTTTACACCTCCAACATCCCAATTATCCTTCAATCCGCCCTAGTTTCAAACTTGTATGTTATCTCACAAATGTTATCAACAAGATTCAGCGGAAACTTTTTTGTCATGCTTTTAGGTGTTTGGGATGCGGTAAGTTTTTATAAAAATTTTAAAGTCGTTTAAAATTAGTTAAATTTATTTTTGAAGACAGAAAAAAAATTTGAGCGGACCAAAAAATATAAGGTAGTTTTTTTTTAATGGAACCCACCCTTGTCAGCATAATTACTCCGAGTTTATAAAATATATCAACTAACGGTTTTTTGTATCATGTACACTGGTAAATTACCCAAGTAAATTTGTGACATGGAAATGTGACATTTTTGTTGTAGTCCAAGTCAACCGGTTTGCCAGTGGTAGCCTTTCAATTTACGATTTCTTCAAAAAATAAACGATTTCACTCAAAGTTTTATTTTCAAAACTTAAAAAAATCAATTCAGTGTATATATTTTATCTATAATTTGTAGCTAAATTTTTCCGTGTTTTTAAAAAAATTGTAATTTTTATATTTCTTGTACCTTTATTAATAATTAATAACCCCTTTATTTAGTCTGAAGGTGGTCCAGGAAGAAGTTATCCAACCGGTGGTTTGTGTTATTACTTGTCTCCTCCAGAATCTTGGAAAGGAGTCATTAATGACCCAATGCATGCCGTTCTCTACGTTGTATTTATGTTAGGATCTTGCGCTTTCTTCTCGATGGTAAGTTACACTCAAATTTTTTATACAGGTTTTTTGATATTTGTTAGACGTAAATTAAGGGCGACAGTATTTTTCGCGGTTGATCATTTTTTGAAGTTTGCATGAAAAACTAAAAAACATTGCTTACACTTGCTTAAGGCGGTGGTCGTCGCAAAATGAGGCTCTAGAAAACAATTTCCAATTTTATTCTATTGTCTTTTTTTTGAAAATATGCGAAAATTACAAGCATTTTAGTAGTCGTTTTATTTGATACATGGCTAGGAAAGCACTTTCTGATGAGTTCAGAAATATTTCGTATGAAAAAGTAGAAATTTTCTGATTTTTGGAAATTTAAAACACGATTAACAGAAAAACGAGTCAGAAATTTAGACAAAACTCAACTTGGTTTTTTGCACGGACTCTTCAGCTGCACATTTATCTAGTTCAATGTGTGAATTTTAATCCAGGGAGGAGATACATTTTGATTGAGACCCCTAAACAAGGGTCAAAATACAGTTTTTTTGGTGATACTGACAGCAAATTCAAGAATTTTCAAAAAAAAACAACTCGGTTTTTGCTCACGTTCAGTCCGGTTATTTTGGGTCATAAATCATTGTTGTACCCTAAAAACTCCGGGAGGAGATACATTTTAAAAAAATTATTCCGTTATTTTTGTAAGCACGTTTCTGATTGGACGAGCCATCCGTCACTTTTAATTTATTTTAGTATGCAAGATTTTTGTTCAAATATATCAGAGAGAGTTAATGTTTGGTCCGACGATTTGTACCTTGCTACAATTGGTCATTGAAAACCCCATTTTTGCCTTCAAATGCGACGACCACCCCCTTAAAAGCAATAAATCTCCCTGCCGAATATCCCTCAAAAACACGTGGGTGAGAAAACGACGCGTCATTTGAAAACGAGTCATCCAATTTAGTTATTTGATGGCTCAAACTGAGCACAGTTATCTAATTAATATAAACATTAAAATTGTTTTTAATAGGATCAATGTTTTGATTTTTTTTTCTTAGATTACTGAAATTGTTTAATTATTAGTTTTTGTTGAAAAATATAAACAAAGATCTGAGAAAAAATATAAACAATGGTCTGATTCGGACCAATTTTTATTTTCTATTATTCACTAGATATTTGTGCACAGTTTGAGCTATCTAAGAACCTAATCGGCTGAGTCGTTTTTGAAAACCCCGTTGTTTTCTCATCCCCGTGTTTTTGAGGGACCAAATCTTTGGGTGAGGGCAATCAAGGGATATACGGTACAGTCCAAAATTTTTTTTGAAATTTTAATGGGGCCGAATTTAGAATAAGAGCCTAATTTTAATCGGCAGTTAACCATCTTTTTTTATAATTGGGGTCTTATTTCAAAATTTGACCCCAAGTTATTTCTTTATGAATTTTATAATAGAACAAAAATCAATTTACTTAAGTCTTATATGAAAGATGACTCTCTAATACTAATTTTTATCATATTTTGGGGTCATATTTCAAATTAAGAAAAAAAAATATTTATCAAATTTTTTATAACTTCAGATATTTTTTCTAATATTTATAATTTAGACTTGGATCGATGTTTCAGGTTCATCTGCAAAAGATGTTTCCAAACAACTCAAAGAACAAGGCATGGTCATGAGAGGATTCCGAGACTCATCCATGATTCACGAACTTAACCGGTAAGTCACTATTAAAATTAAACTTCCTGAGCTGTTTTACAATCCTAAAAACGATTCTGAAACCAAAAAGTTTGATTCAAGATTTTTTGAAAAGCATAACAGACTTGAAAATTTATTGCTAAAAGAAGCAAATTTTTCTTGCCCAGCTTAAAAAAACTTTCAAATGTTATAAATTATAATTTATAAGATTATGCTTTTCAAAAAAATCTCGAATTTTTTAAAATTTTATTCAACTTATAAAGTTTTGTCGAATTTTGTTTAAACATTTAATTTTAGATATATCCCAACAGCCGCTTGGTTCGGAGGAATGTGTATTGGTGCCCTTTCAGTATTAGCCGATGCTCTTGGAGCCATCGGTTCTGGAACCGGTAAGTTTCAATTTAAATGTTTTTGAAAGTTGGCTTATTTTGATCGAAATATGACCCAAAGTCCAACGTGATGACTAAAATAATTCATTATAAAAATATGGATGGTGTCATATTTCATTTTTAATTGCCAATGATATCGAACTATCAGAAATAGTGATGAGCGACATTTCAAATTAAATTTTCAGACTTTGATTTTTAATTGTAGCCTCTTTGTTTTGATCAAATAAATCAAAATAGCTTTGAATTATTATTCGACCCTGAAATCATTTTTTTGAAAATGAAAACGGTTAAAATTTTGTTAAATAAAAACTTATTTTGAAAAATATGCTCGGAAAACATTTTTTGGGAAAGATCATAATGATAAAATGTTTTATAGCTCTAGATTGGTTTATAATTTGACCATTAATTACACCGCTTCTGGATTAATATAACCAGGAATCGTTCGGTGCCATTTTAAACTGGATATCCATCGGATGCGATGAAATTTATGAAAAAGGAAATTTTTGAATCGTGATTTTTCTCGATAGAGAAAGAATGAAATCGTGAATTCGGAAACGATTTTTTTCTTAATTTTCTCGAAAAAGACTGGTTGATGCTTAAATAGTTTGATATCTTTTTAAGACTTGAAGTTCTAAAAACGATGAGTTGATATTTTTGTTTGAACTAAACTCATCGTATAAAATATCAATGATATTATATCATGTTCCATTGCTGAAATAGCAAAAACGGAATTTCGCCATTTTTGAGGCACTTCTGTTAAAAAATCGATAAAACGATTTCACACGTTTTTAAAGCAATTGTAAGAAAAACAATTTCAAACTAAAGATTTTCTCATTATTTAATTCTCTATTTTAGGTATCCTTTTGGCGGTCACAATTATATATCAATATTTTGAAATATTTGTGAAAGAACAGCAAGACTTAGGTGGTATGAGCGGAATGCTTTTCTAGAATGCTTGTACCTCCTTATCGTAATCTGTTTTGGTTATCACACATCTCGTCGTTCCTCGCCTCACCCGCCGGATGAATATAAAAAATAGAAAACAAAGTTCCTTCAAAACATACTTTTTGTTCCTCAAATAGATATATTTGCGATATTTCGGCCGATCTTTCCTGTTTTTCGGCCCAAAATTTCCGGCCCTTTTTGGTCCTTCTGTAAACCCTGCTTTTATATTTGACCGGTTAGACGGGCGGTTAAAGGTCGAATTAGTTAATAATTATACAATTTAAATTATTTTATTACTTTTCTTTGGAGTGAATCTCCATCTTATAAGGACAAAATTTTTGTCTCTGTAAAGTGCAATTTATCGACGAAATATCGCTGTCACGAAAACGTTTAAATAAAACACTTGTTCTGTGAATACTTCTTGATTTACTATTTGATTATTTTGCAGGCTCCTATAGGGTCAAAATGGCATTCAATTTTCGAGCAATTTTGAAATATTTGGTGAAACTGTCACTTTTATCTATAAGGACAAAACGGCTGAAACTAACGCTATTTTCAAACACATTTTCGAATAAGCGCCTTAACACATTTTCGAACACCATAAAAATGTAGTGGGTATTAATTATACTTCCATGAGGAATGGCTTGTATTCTTTTCCTAGTAAAAGATAGAGAAAATGTTGGCATAGGTATCGAAAATTGCCAAAAA
Organism: Oikopleura vanhoeffeni; assembly: GCA_004367855.1. Taxonomy (NCBI): domain Eukaryota; kingdom Metazoa; phylum Chordata; class Appendicularia; order Copelata; family Oikopleuridae; genus Oikopleura; species Oikopleura vanhoeffeni. Next base: position 26,720 of record SCLH01000036.1, on the reverse strand, counting down.
GTATCATTTTTGAAGCATGATATTAATATTTGTATTTCTCGTTAAAACGTTGTTTTTCGAATTATCAGAAACTTTTTATGAGCTTTTTTCAATTTGGGTTTCTTTTATAGCTCTCTAGCGTTATTTTTCGATTTTAGAGCATTTTACGTCTATAAGATCAAATCGGCCGCTCTACCCCTGGACAAAACATCAAGACAAAATATGTCGTTATAAACAAAAAAATCCGTATTTTTATTCGTCAGAAAAAAAATTTGGTGGCGGTTTTTGGGAAAAAAATCATCATTTTGAAAAATAATTTTAATATTTTCCGAAATTTTTTGAAAGAACAATTTTTGAGATTGAAGCGTTTTGAAATAACAATTGTTTTTTTTTACGAAAATAACTAGATTGTGATTGAAGCCCTTTCAAATAACAATTGTAATTTTCTAATATTCCCGGAAATTTTCTATGTAATTTGACACCGCTACAATAATAAAAATAATTATTTTCAAGTCAAAAAGTATTCTCAAAACTTTTCATGCACATGTAGCTGTGTCCACTATCTTATTTATTTCATTTTTGTTGTTCACATTTTAGGTATTATTTCAAAGCTACAATCTACTATTTTAAAATCGTCATAGTTCACTTAAAAATACTTGTCCCAGTAAACTGCTATCACAATATGAATAATTCATTTATCTTCTTGGTCGCACATTTATTATACAAAAAATATGATTTTGCGACCGAAGAAAAATTATAGCCAATGAAAACAGTTAACTGGTGTGTTCACGTTCTTTTGATTGGTTCCCATGAATATTTTGCACTTAGGTAGCTTTTTTTTAAAGGACACAAAGAAATATTTTGGCGAAGTCGAAGCTCAGACATGGTATCATCAAACGGCTTTTTGATCGTGTAAACCTCAACCAAAATTCAAACGACAGATTTTTTTCTCGTTTTTCTAAGAATAAACTACTGTATGTTCTGTTTCTAAGATGGTCCAATTCTCGGTGAATGAGATCGGGATCGGTACATACTCTCATTGAGATTTTGGATCATAATACAACTTCAAAACTACGTGAAATTGTATATAAAAATGCACTACACTCTAAAGTTGGTTTTTCGATATCGATGAATTTTCGCCGGAAAATTGAAAAAAATCGGCTCTGCAGTGTGACATAGTCGTAATTTATGACCAAAATTCCCTAAAAATCGAAATATGATCATGGTCTGTACCAGTTCCAAATTACAGCGATATGACTTTTAGCGGACAACCTGGACGGACAGGGTCAGCCAGAAAATATTCGTAAAATTGAATGTTTACAGACGGCCCTGTAGAGGAAAATTTGCGGCACCGAGAAATTTTGTGCATCTAAGATACCTCGAATAGTCTATACTGTTACAACTTTTCTGCAAATATTTGACCAAACAAAATCGTACTGTAGGATAAAAACAAGCAAAATATTTTGGTTAATCGCGAAATCAAATAAACAACACGTTTGTTCGATAACAATTCTTAAGGTCGAAAAAACTTACTAAAAGCGGTCATTTCAATGGCAAATCTTAAATTTTAGAATATGAATTTAAGAGGGTTTTAGGTGTAAATTGCACTCAACAACAGAAACGATTCTATCGAATAATGTCCAGGTAGTTTTTTAAAGCAACCCACCCTTGTCAGCATAATTACTTGAATATTATTAGAGATATCGAGAAACGATTTTTTGCATCATGTACCAAAGTAAATTTTTGAATGGAACACTTTTTGTTTTTCCCAAGTCAACCGGTTCACTGGTAATAGACTTTTGGATTACCGGTATCTCTGAAGCAAAACATGGAAATTTTAGAAAATAAATCGATCGAAATTTTTTATTTCCACACTTCTGTTGATCCATTACCACATAGACACAGTTTTTAAACATCAATTACCGGTGAACCAGTCGACTAGAAAGAAAACATCCATGTCAAAAATTTACATGAATACATGATACATGTACATAAAACAGTTTATTTATATCTCTCATGGCAATGTAAAAAAAATATACAGTAAAGTCCGTCTAACAGGACGCACCGATAGGAAGCACTTTGACTCAAAAACTTTGCCACAGTCCGTTTATCAGGACGCACTTTTTCTCTGAAACTTTGCTTGGTCCGTTTATCACTTCGAAATTGAAACGTCCTGTTAGACGGACTTTACTGTGGCGGCTTTTTTTTAGCGAAACTCGCAATCGGAGCGAAATTTCTCTCGAAAAGTTATCTAGGTATGTACATTTTCAGGTCAACATAACATTCCAGTGTCTTAATACAAAAAGTGCTCCTTACAGCCACCAGGTGGTGTCAGATGTCAAAATAACAAATTAATATTTGCCAAAAAATTCTCTCGAAAAGTCACCCCGATAACCATATTTTGTTAAGGTATACTATGTCAGTTCTCGATTAACTAAAATTTACCGGTGTTTTCGTCGTTACGGTTAACCGGTCAGCCGATCGGTAAGAGACATAAACGAGACTCTGTATCACCCGATTGACTATAAGATACAATTAAAATTTTGTGTACCGTTTTCGAGAACATTCGCTCCGATTGCGAGTTTCGCTAAAAAAAAGGCGCCTGTATATAAAAAAATTGCAATGTATCAACTCATTGACTCCGGGATACACTTGGAATTTTTGGAATCGGATGTACCATTCTCAAAAACATACAAAAGCCTTTGATTGTTACTTTTCTACTTCGCTAAACTTAAATCTTGCCTATGACATTCTAGTAATCATGAAGGATGGGTTGTATTGAAAAGGATACCTCAGCTCATTGTCAATACAGTACTTGGTGTTATATTGTGTACCCATATGGTGGCATAAAAGGCTTGAGCTGAAGCAAGGTATAAAATAATTTAACTTCATTTCCATAAACGTGGGTTATAGAGGGAAAGATAATGTGACACAGGCGGAGGCCTATTTATGTCCTTATGTCAAACTTTGTCTGATATATACTCTCACGACATTTTCCAAAACATTTTTTTCTACATAGAACAACCGTCGATATACGTCAGTCTTAAGTTCATGGGCTTTACTAAATGTTGATTTTAGGCCATAGATCAAAATTTACCACAATATTTCGAGATTTGGTTTTTATATTTTTACAAGGAAATAAGAGAAGTTTTTGACCCCTTTTTAATAAAAGATGTCGAATCTTGAGGTTATTGATGATATGATTGACGATATGACAGAAGTGGTTTACACCAGAACACGAAGGTTTCAATAGTAATCATGAGAGTTCATATTTTTGAATTTCTAGAATAAAGAGATCTTTTTTTAAAATAGCTCAATAAAATCAAGGAATCCAAAAAAATGTCAATAATAAAATCTTACCCCTGGAGGAGGCGTATTTCATTTTTTTATATATTTTAGTTTCGTGTGTGTAATTCGATCAAAACTAAATCAGCCATCTGACAAAGAAAACATTTCAAATATTGCCGCCTAAAATATAAAATATTTAATCTAGAAGGGGTGAAAATAGAAATTTGATATTCTGTCCTCTTAGACGAATTTGACAGTACTTACATTACTATTCGTGGGGAGTGTTCCGCGCGGTTCGAGAAACTTAATTTTTTGTATTCAATAACTTAAACCTACGCCGCCCACTGAAACACTCCTCACAATAAGTATTGTACAGTATGTGTCTTTTACTTGCGAAATTAAAATTGCAGTTTAGGTAATTACGGCAAATAAAAAATGGTAACTAGTTGGATTTTATTTGAAAGTCAAGCTATCGCCGATGTCGAGGGTTTAAAAATATAATCCGCCTTATTAACCTTTTTTTATTGGTCGTAATTACCTAAACAGCAACTTTTATTTTGCAAGTAAAAAACACATACTGTGACATTTTTGTCCCCGCCAATTTCTCCGCCTTGGCGTTAAATTGAAAGAGTGATAAGTTCGGGTCGATAAAACACATTTGTAGAATTTCCAAATTGAAAGATTATTTTTGAGGAAATAAGAGATTTTTTATGCAAAATCAAAATATCAATTCCCGCTTTATGCAAAATAAAAGACTAAGGTAACTTTTTTTTTAGAACACCCGGCTGAGGTTTTTACACTCACACTTTGGAACGGAACAAGATATTCGAAACGATTTTTGCATCCACAGACAATTAAAAACTCCAAGACCAAATGTTTTTTGAATTTTCCAATGGATGTCCGGTTATACCTGAAATTGACCGGTAAAATTTAAAAAGATCGATTCTGAGAACACCACACATTCTTTCGAATAATTTTTTTGGAATTTTATAACAACTTCTTTCTTTTCAGAATTTTTTTTGGCAATATTTCTTTTTTGTCATCTGACACCGTAAAATAGGGCCAATATTTTATATATGAAGGAAATTTCAGCAGATGATAACTTCTCCGATTGGTATAAATGAGCTTAACGTTTTGGGAGTCTGACGGTGATTGTTAGAGTTCGAATCTTGTTCTAATGCATACTTTTTTTTAATATTTTTTTCATTTTTTCTTGAAGAATAGAGTTAGCCGCAGTCCTACCCCTTGAGTGTAATATGGACAAAAAATGTTATTGCCAAACATTTTCTCTTGAAAAACTATCCGGGTAGTATATTTTCACTTCACAGCGTCCCCTCATTTGAGAGCATAATAAAAAGCTGAAATGTACCCTTTGGCGGCTTCATATGACAAAAAAGATTTTGCCAAAAATTTCCGACAACAAGTTGTTTGCCAGATGCCAAAAAATTTGGCTTTCGAAGGAAATGGTGCGACGTTCTCAGAATCGTCTTTTAGACCCTTTACGGTCAATTACGGTAAACCGACATCGTCAAAAATCTTGGTCCTTGCGAGTTCTTTAATTGTCTGTGATGCAAAAATCCGTTGTGATATCTTGTTCCGTTCAAAGTGAGAGTGTTAAAAACCTCAGCCGAGTGTTCTAAAAAAAGTTACCTAATAATAAAAATCTTCTAACATGATTCTCCATATTTTTTTTTTTTCTGAAATGCGGGAGAATTTTTCTTATTTTTGATAAAAATTACCTTTCTGAAGAACACTAACTTACCATTTGTGGAAACCTACTTTGGAGAAAAATGGTTCCCACAAATGGTTATGGAAAAGTTGTTTTCAGCCAAAAATTTGGAATTATTAAAACATTTTTGAGTTTTGCTTTCAAATCACATGTGTAGGGCACAATTATATGTAGGGCTCCCGAGCAAAAATTATATACAGTCGAAACCGGGGGTACCGTACAACGGCCGATTATGTACAACGGCCGATTATGCACAAATTTTTTGAGTAAATCAAGCATAAAAAACAAAGTTTCTTTTTTGTTAAACATGCCTTGTTTTTCAAAAATAGTTTCCACAAATAGTAATGGGTTTCCATTTCAAGGGGTTTCCACAAATGGTAAGTAAGTGAATTTTTCATCAAAATCGTGAAATCTCTGGGAAAAATTAAAACCAGTTTCATGTGTGTAATTTATTTTCAATCATATCCTTTAAAAGTTCACTTCAAAACTTTCATTTTTTCTAGAGAAAACTATTTTATACCGGCAAATTTTCTCACAAACCATAAATTCAGAAAATTTCAGTTTTCGTCGTTCTACTATCGACCCGAATATGTCAATTTTTGAAATATTACCCAATGTACATGTGTATCTTCAAATATTGAAAAATTGCAGTTTTATATTTTTGACAAAATAGTTTTGACATTTTTTATGAGTCTTCGACCCTAAATTTTTTATTCGCGATTAATTAATCAAGTTCATTTCACTCCTTAAGGATTAAAATATTTTGTTCAGAATGTCAAGTTGGTTTGGGCTTGGCGGCGGTGGCCAAAAAACAGAAGAACAAAATGGAGCCGAAATTGTGAAGAAATTATCTGCCAGAATATCCTCAGCCACTTTACTAGAAGACAGAAGAGACTCCGTCAGAGCAATAAAGGTAGCATTACATATTTCAATTAAGAGGCTAGCTATCGCAAAATGATGGTTTTGTGATGGTTATGTTTTTTTGTTAAAATCTTTGGGAAAAAAACAGTCGTTGTGTGCACCACACAGATATATTATATGATCAAAGGGGGGGGGGCAATATCGCCGAAATTTTTTGGCAAAAAACCTACGCAATTTGGCAAAAAACTTCTTGCGATATAGGCCCCCAGTACAAAGGGGTGCCCAATATTGCCGATATCGCCGAAATTTTTTGGCAACAAACTTTCGGCGATATTGGCCCCCCTGTATATAATTTATATCCTATAGTCAGGGAGAATTCCTTCAGGGAGATTTGTAAAAGTTTAAATATTGATCATATCCTAATGATTTTTGGAGAGTATATTTAAAGTTTACCTCGAGAAGACAAAATTACCTAGAAAAAAACTGACACCTGGTGGCAGTAGCATCAAATAAACGTTTTCGTCATTTTATTTTCATCGTATGCATATCATTTAATTGACATATTACTAAAATATTCTTCTGGGCGGATTTGAAATTGGGTCTGAATTTCAGACTCTAAAGAAAATTACTAATATAACATTATACAGTATAAATTATACTGTACATACATTATACTGTATAGGCGAGATAAAAGTTTTGATAAGTGGAAAAGGGGTTTTCAGTTGCATAACACTCTGTGATTGGCTGTTTCCAAAATACTCCGAGCATTTCCATGGCCAAAAAAGCTAATTTCCACAAAACAAAAACTAGTTACCTTATTCCCGGTAAACTGGTTAACCAAAGTAGATTGGAAGACGGAAAAAAAATTGCGATGTGTCAACTTATTGACCCTTGTATACATTTGGAATGTCTTGAATCGCATGTACCCTTCTCGAAAACATACAAAAACATTTGATTATGTCTTTTTCACTAATCAAAACTTTCATCTCGCCTATACTGTATAGGCGAGATAAAAGTTTTGATTAGTGAAAAAAACATAATCAAATGTTTTTGTATGTTTTCGAGAAGGGTACATGCGATTCAAGACATTCCAAATGTATACAAGGGTCAATAAGTTGACACATCGCAATTTTTTAGGCTATACAGTATAATTTATACTGTATAATGTTATATTGATAATTTGGTTTAAACTAAAATTCTGGTCTAAAGAGTCTGAAATTCAGAACCCATTTCAAATCCACTAAAGGGACCGCCAGCTGGGGATTTCTCGACCCTAACTAAGAAGAATATGACCATTAAAAATTTCGCGCTAATTTGATACTATAGAAAATCCAGTGTAGATTTGTTGGCGGACTCAAGTAGAATTTTGCAAAAAAATTATTTGTTTTTTTAGTCTTTATCCCGAAAATACCGGCGAGAAGTGACTGATATTGCTCTTCCTTCTTTATTCGAATTAATCAAATTGGAAACAGACACCGAATGTCGCTGGAATGCATTAGAAGCAATTTCCTCACTTATTTGTGCCGACGAAGACGATTTTGAAGAAGGTGACACACAAGTGGCTAAACAGACCTTATCTTATGAACGGATTAAAATATTTTTCAATTTTACTTATAAAAGTTTTGCTTAAACTTTTTAGATAACTTTATAGGCCTACCCCTATTTTTCATTATTTTTGAGAATTGATTTTAACCAACAAAACAATATTTGGCAGTTTAAATGGCGGTTTTTTGAAAAAAATAAGGAAACTTTGCCGTTGTCAAATTTTGGTCCTGATGGCCTATTTATTTTTTATGTTGTTAACTTTATTTTTACTTTATTCCTCCGCCATTTTGAAAAATCATGAAAAACAGACTTAAATTATCAAATTTAAGCACGAAATATTTTTTTATATGATATTTTTTTGGTAATTATCAATTTAATGGAGTGAAAGCAGTTTTTACTTCGGAATTTCATCTAAAATGTTTTTCTTTCGATTTATAATCTTTAGAATAAATACTGGTGTGCACTCACCCAAAACTCAAATTTCCAGAACCATACAAAATTATGTTAATTTGATGTAATTTTTGTTTGTTCTTATTCTTCTATTATTTCTCTGTTATTTCTATAGAAAAAGTGAAATTTATTGAAGAAATACAAATTATGCGATAAGAACAAACAAAAATAACATCAAATTAACATAATTTTGTATGGTTTTCGAAATTTAAGTTGTGGGTGAGTGCACGCCAGTATATATTATAAAGATTATAACTAAAAGTATATATATACAGTAGTATGACTTTAAACGGACGGCCGCTTAGGACGGCCGAAAACTAGCGAACATGAAAACCAGCGAACTTTAAAAGTCATATACTACTGTAAAAATACCACCCGAAAAAAAGTTCGAAATTAATGCATCTTTAAAATATCAAAGTTTTCAAAATTTTAAACCAATACAAGCTGAGTCAATCTCGAGAACATATTATACTATTTATGGATGTTATTGAACTATCAGATTTCAAAGTCAAATGGGTTGGACTAAGGTCTGTTTTCATTGAGATAAGTTGATTTCGAGTTAAAGATAGCTCAGAATCGGCACAAAAGATCTTTTTCATTAATAATCAACGAGGCCTAGGCCAAAAAAAAAATTTCGCTTTAAAAAAATTTGGATCTGGGAATCATAATGGATATTTTTATTTGAAATTTTTTTAGATTCCCGGTAGTTTACCGCCTTGTACAGGATATTTCTTGTAAATCTTAATGAAAACAGATCTAAGACTATTAACTGCTTTAGCAAGGGAATGTCCAACCGAATTGCAACAGGTAAATATGGATCAGGATTAGGATCGGTAAAAACTTGTCATCATTGAGTTTGAAATTGACAATTACTTGGGGTGCGGACCGAGAACCCTTCGGACTAAACCAAAAAATGGTTTGCGTTTACACGCTGGTAAATATACCATCACTTTATACCATCATTTAGATGATTCTGAGAATGACAACTGTTTGAGTCTTCTGTTGGCCAGAAAATAAGTTACCAAAAGCTTTTTATCATGAAATTCAACTTATGTTAGGTAGCTGGTTTTTTAAAGGACATGTGTACTTTGTAAAGAAATATTTTGACGAAAAACAGCTACCTTACATTATTACTTTGGTTTAGCGTTTATTTTAAAAAACATAATTGAAAAAAATTGAACTAAAATTTTTGGTCAGACAAAATAAATTATTTTTTAAGGTCATTCAAGAACGTCCTACCGGAGTTTCTCAGTTGGTTGATGGCTTATCTTCATCGAATGAAGTTTTACGAAACGCATCTTTACTCTTACTTATTGCAGTGTCTGAATCAAATCCAATTTTACAAAAAATTATTGCATTTGAAAATGGCTTCGAAATTCTGCTCAACGTGGCAGGCTCTGAAGGAGGTTAGTCAAAATATACGATTTCAATTATTGGATAAAATCATGCCTTAAACTACTTCAGCTCCTTTCGTGAAAAGCTCTGGTATTGCCTATTTAATACAAAAATAAATGAGTCACTACGTCTTCTCTATTGATTTTATAGGCCGCATTAGAATAAGAATACGATATTCATGATGACTCAGACCGTAAAAGCCTGCAGGTAACGAAAATAGTCTCATATTTGTCGAGATTATGAGACTTTCTAACAGTGGTTAACCCCCAACGCGGAACCTTATAGATAATCTAAAAGGCAAAAAAATATTCGGGAGCCAAAACGGGCAGAAATACTAGTCGTACAAGACCTACAATACAAATATGTCAAGAGTTTTGCAATTTTATTCAAAAACTATCTGTTGAAATCTTATATACGATGAGACGTTATCCGATTTATACTACTATACCTAATTTTTAGGATTTTCGCTAAAACATTTCTTAAAAAATGTAATTGTTGTGAAAACGCATTACATAATCTCAGAAATTACTGACGGAAGCACAGTATTCTTTAGAAAGTATTTGCAGGATTCTATTTGAATATAATTTATTTTATCTCTTCATAACACGAAGACTAATATTTTTTCATCAAGTGATTTTTTAAGAAACTCAAAATAATGAAAAAGAATAATTTTTAAAAAAAATTATTTTTGAGAATTAACGAATTTAATTCTAAATAGAGCCACAAAGACAAATATGATACAAATAAAACATAGGTGGTAACTGAATTTTGAGGTTTTTCCAGCTGATTAGCTATATAATCAATTATTACCTGATATATTTCGACGCCCGCGGCGATCATGAACTACATTGTTTATGTAAGAGGATCAAGATATCAATATTTCAATTTGCAGACCACAGATATTAACGAGCTAAAAGTAATTCTACTCCTAATTGTACATTATCAGTGTCATTGTCAAAAAATGTACTGGGCTTAACCAAGAATACAAGGTGGTATGACCTCTCTTTCTCTCTCGCAGTTTATCTAGTTTTACAAACTTCGAAATTTAAAATGTTCGCTGTTGTTCACTTACTTCTTATCCTTGAATCTCAATCGTGACAGAACAAGTATTGATATCTTTCCACAGTTTTCTCGTGATAAGCGCTACAATGTATTGCATTTAGCATAGCGACTCTTTGGAGTGTGAGGCGAAGTTCTCGTTTCTGGGTGTGAGGAGGTTAACCACTTTTGAAATTTATGAATCGAATGAGCCGTTTTCGAGAACATTAGACCCTACTAGATTGGCCACTTAATTATATCCCGCCTATATATCGTTTTCTTACAGTATGTAAATTTTTCTTCGAGACAAGCAAGGGAAGGTTGTCGAGATTTATGTTATGAGTAGCCAATGAGCGCCTCAAAATGAACTAAGCAATCATGTGTCTGTTCCCTCTATTGTACTCGAGATTGTTTTTCCCGATAAATTAATTTACATATCGATCCCTATATTCTTCTGTCCCGACTATGCACTTTTGCGCGCCTCCACACCCATCGCTTAACTAAGGCAANTAATCAGAGGCGCGGATTCAAAAATGTGCTGTGACAAACACATTTAGGCATCGTTACTGTATATTATCGTTATATTTCGTTAAGTTTGCAAATTATGGAATACATTAAGTATACAAATGTAGAATACAATTCCTTAATTTGCAAACTTTACGAAATATAACGATGATATCAGAAAGTTTTCCAAGTAGTGAATATTTGAAACTTTTTCAGCAACTTTTTTGACAATTCTACGATTCTAAAATATATCAGCATAATCACACTGAAGTCTTATATATGGTCGATCATGTGAAAATATTTACCAACATAATTATCCATATACAAATAAGCACATTTAAAAAAACTACTATAACTTATAGTCTAAAAGTAAAGGTCCTTTTTTATCTGAAGGATTAGTTCATAAATGTTGATTGATATTAACACCCGAACGATTAAACATTCTCAATTTAAAAAATGTTTTTTGTACATTTGATGTTTTTTATTCCCACTGCTAGACCTGTCTTGTCTTCCTATAGCCTATATTGAGGATGTCCTATAGGAGTATGTTCTAAAGGCTATAGCCTATAGGACATACTCCTATAGGACATCCTACATATGTAAAATTCTCGACAAAACCAAATGACCATTTGAATGAATCATGAATTCATATTCAGACTACATTTGAATTTTCTACGGAATTTTTTTGGGCACTGTCTATTAAAACCATTTCAAATAAAATTTATTTTTTGACTAGTTTCGGTTTTATTACCATTAT
>SCLH01000035.1:171827-221648 GCA_004367855.1 Oikopleura vanhoeffeni | reverse complement strand
GGAGTATGCCTTCATTATTTATAAAATAACAATTAAGTAGTGTGATGAGTTATATAAGAACTCGAATACGGTAAATAACTTTACGCTGTACATAGCTTATTTCCGAATTGTAGAAAAATGAGTTTTTTTATGAGTAAGTATTTAATAATAGTGATTTGCTTGAGCACGAACGGAGTTTAGATAGATGACGATGAAGAGCGTTCTTTTCATAGAAAGTGTATATTTATTTTCACAACCGAAATAACATATTAATAATTTGATAAGTAACAAAATATGACATCTTGAAAATGATGGGATAAAATCTATATTTAACAATTTGTCAGGGCTAGTTGTCAGGGGCTGACATATATACAAAAAAATAGTTCAATTTCGTGTATTTCAGCTGGAATATAATCTTTTTTGGCAAGTGGAACAAATTTACCAGTTGTTACAATCATAAATTGTAGCTGGTTTTAAAGTTTTTTTTTCTGAAAAAATAACTGAGCCAGTTTGCCGTTGTTTGATAATTTTTAGGTCTTTTATAACTACTTACACACAATTTTTTGTAAAATTGGTGAACACACAAGAGTTTGAAAATTTTGAAGGCGACAAAAATTTTAAAATTTTTGGAAAAATCCGTTTCAAATATTTCAGTAATCTCAGAAAAAAATCAAAATGGTCCGATTCGGACCATTTTTTTAATTTTATTATCCACTTAATATTTTGGTCAGTTTGAGCCATCTAAAAACTTTATCGGATGAGTCGTTTTCAAAGGCCGAATCATATAATGATTTTGGCTAAAAATGCAACCCTTAATTAATCAGGATAAATTTGTTAAAGGGATATTGTGCGTTATATAAAATTTTAAATAATGGTCTAAATAGTTATGACTCTTAGCATTTGACCAAATAGCAGATTGTAAAATTTCACTGTTCAATTCCCGGTATTACCGCACGTCCGTTTAAGAACAAAAAGTTTTGCATGTGTATTTATCCTTTGACTGTTGGCTACAAACATCCGATTGCAATTATATCGTTGTTGTTAAAAAATGCCATGTGGTCAAACTCTATGGCTAAGGTTATAAAACTATTTAAGTTGTTCAGAATAACTCCTGTTCTTTAACCAGGGCGCGACAAGATTAAATCGGATCGAAAAAACCGATCAGATCTACAATTTTGTACAAATTTTTCTATAAAAGCTTGTACATTGAAGTTTTTTTTAATCTAGAATTCAAAAATGAAAAATTCATAAAAATTATCAACTTGAACTTTTTCCGATATTTCAAAAACCGTAATAATTCGAGCAATCAATGAAAATATACAAAAAAATGCTTTCAATTTTTGTTGTAATTCTGCCTTTTAGTAAATCTCACGATAGAAATTATATTATAAAATGAAGTCGACTTAATTAATTATGACATTAAAGCTAGAGAAAAAATAAAAATTTTTCGAAAATTAAAATTTACGAAAAAAATCTCAAATAATACTAATCGTAATTTTTTTTGAATATGTGTGTCAAGGAAATAATTCAATACTTAATATGTGATTAAAATGTATAATTTGAAAATGTCTGGGTTTTGAAATATAGACAAAAATATCGAAAATGTCTCTCCCGGGGGCGCAATAGTGGTGTTTGACCACTTAAAAATCGATATATTGTTATTAAATAAAAATAAGGTTAAAGATAATTGTTTGAACTATGTGCCTCAGTCTTAACTTTTTAATCGGATGAGTGGTACTGCTTTTATGATTTTTTGAAAAGTTCTCGTACAATTATGTACGAGTCGTGCGTACCGGGGTAAGAAATTATTGGGGCGTACAGGTTAACCTTTTTCTTCAGTTTCTACCTGAGTTTTTATCTTTTAAGAGGGACTGTTAAAGACTCTTGAAACTTAGGGTTTTTGAGGTTTTTATACATTTATGTACATTTATACATTTTCTATAAGTATGAGCTGTAAAGGGCGAGTATAACTGAAAGACAGTCATAATAATATAAGACAGTTAATAAGACAGTTTAATAAATAATACTTGGATGTGAATACGGACGGGATCGAGATTGAAAAAATTTTAACACTCGGGATTGGGATTAAAAAAAAATATATGACTCGGTACCATGCGGGATCGGGATTGAAAAAAATATATGAATCGGGACCGGGCGGGATCGGGATTGAAAAAATATATGACTCGGGACCGGGATTGAAAACTCATCACGTTTTAGAACACTGATCCTCACTGTTAATTATTTGAAATTTTGGACCAGACTGATTCGTCCGAAAAAATAACAACGCTTGTACTACCAGCCTAGTAGTCTCTTATTTTTAAATGGTCAAAGTTGTCTTCTAGGAGATCTCAAAGACCAAAAATGAAAAGTAATCACATCCGATCACTTAATCTATTTTTGCGAAAGTATTAGCTCACTCATTTTTCAGCTGATCTGTTTCAAGAAATAATTTAGTTATCTTTTGAAAAATACTTACTAAGAAAAATAGGCGAAGTCGGATCGAAATTCAATTGTATTTGGGATACATTGCAAGAAGGAAAATACCAGAAAAAAAAATTTGAATTATAGAGACAAAAATAAAAAATCATGTGAATGAAACCTATTATTTGCAAATACATATAATATGTAACATATTTTGAAACAGTTTTTACCGTATGATCATCATACTATGATCATCAGTTCTTACATATCGAATCGGGATATAGATTTGAAAACGCTATATAATTCAACTTTCAAATAAAATTTTATTTTCTTGAATAAATTTCCACATAAATTGTTTTACAAAATAAATTATTCTAACATTAATTATGATTTAGAAATTATTATTTCTTCAAGTCATTTTTCTACATTAAATAATTTGAATCAAAAAAATTAAACTAACAAAAGTTAAATTTTTTGGGCATGCATGTAATGCCACAAAAAAGATGTTTTCAGATTATCTGATTTAAGCAATCAGAAGCCTGCATTTTTGAAATTTTCTCATCATTTTTAATGGGCGATTTTATATTTTTAAAAATTAAACAAACTAAAATCAAGCAATAGTTTTTTGTTACTCTAATTTTTCATATTTCAAGAGACGAGATTTTTTATTTTTTGACAAACCACAACAAATTGCTAAGAAACAGTTCTGCATACATTGTAAGCTCTTTCTAACATTTCCGTTGTGGCTAGAATATAGGCTTTTTAAACAAAAATTTTAACGTAAAACGTGTTTCGACATAAACGTGTAACTTTTTCGAACTTTTTAAATAAACCTTTAAAAATGTTTTTGTTCAAAACTTAACTTAAAACTCTGCCAGAAGTTCAACTTAAGGAGGAAACATCGTTCTGTCGCGGAAAGTAAAGTATTATAATTAAACCTTTTCCGTTAAGAGGCTCAGCCAGGTTTTTCATGCCCCAATTTTTGCTAAATACAAACGTATTTTATTTATCATGAACGTTCAGCTCACGTGATATAGCAAAATTCAACGCTTGCGCATCTCATATGCTTAATCGCGGAAAAAAATATCGGTACAAAAACTACGAAGAAATAAAATTAAATATTTTTTTGTATTTTTTACTGGAACTAAAAAATCTATTGATACTTAATTGGAATTTGCATTTTTTCCGCAGTCTCACTATGCGCATCTGCAAGCTTTGTAAATTCTGCATAAAATTAAAAAAATAAGTCATGAACAACCCCTGTCCTGTCCTGAATTTTAGGACAGGACAAGGACAGAAGATATTGAAACCTGTCCTAATTTCTGTCCTGGACAGTAAAATACGAATTTACCAAATGCTTCATTGTTCGATTAAATTTTCTATTTTTGCATTGAAAGAAGGTGGTTTATGCTATCAAAATGTATCCGAAAAATGTATTTTTCTTCAAAGTTGAAATTTTGTGCCTACGCATTTTTTATAGCAAAAGATAGGCGAAATAGTTGACCAAAAATTTTGTCCACCAAAACTGTATACTCCCAAATACCTGTCCTAGGACTGGACAGGACAAAAAATTTTGAAATTTCCTGCCTCAGGAGTCCTGAGGCAGGACAAAATAAATGTTCTGAAATTTTTTGTTTGAATTTATTTAAAATTGATTAAAATTTGATTAAGCCACGAATTTATTCTATAAATTGTTTGCAAAAATTAAAGTGGAAAATCCAAATATTTTTTGATCAAGCTTTGGCAAGGACGTTTTTTGTCAATTTGCAACCGGTTTCGTTATCATACGGTATGATTCATACCATACAAACAGTCTTTAACATATTTCTTGCGTGAATTTTCGACGAATAATTTGAAATTTTCAGGGGTTCCTGGCAAGCTTGTAAAACGAATGGGTATGAGTGGAGATGAGATGCATCCTTAGGGATGTGATGGGATTGGGGATGAATTTCATCCGATGAAATTCGTACCTTGGGCTGGGATGGGGTTGGGAAGGGATGGAATTCCTGGGGATGACCATCCTCATTTAAAAACTATTAAGTTGAGAATATTTTATTCTAGTGCTCTGAAAACTTTCACTTGGAAATTTCTGTCTTGTCCTGAGGAAGGCAAATTTTGAATTTTTTGTCCTGTTTTCGGGAATTTTTTGGAAATTTGTATTATTTTATCGAAGAAAATATTCAAATAATTAATGATCCAGTAAAGATAAGGCGAATTTCTCAGTAAGGCTTAAGTTATCAAGATTTTGCCCCTTATTTTATTACAGTTATTTTTAAATACATAAATTCTCAAATTTATACAGGACAAAAACGAGGACAGGTCCCATTAGTTTTTGAAAAATAATGAAACCTGTCCTGGTCAGCTTGACCTCATAAAAATTTTTTAGAAATATATTTCATTGAATGACACTTATTGGTTGAAACCGGTTATTTCAGATAAGAGCCCAAATTTTCAAAGACGACCACCCCTTAACCAATAACCTGGCATAGATTTGTGAATTTATTTTATTTTGAATACAAAACAAGTATAAATTTTGAGCAAACAAGCAAATTAAAAGAATGGCGAATATCGCTGACATTTATCTCGATATTTACATCTAAAAAAGCCAACGTTTTTTACATTGAGAAGAGACAGTTTGTGAATAAATATTAAAAAACTGAAACCTTGACCGAGATCGTTTAGAACTATTAATTTCAAACAAATCGACCAGAAGCACCGAAATAAATTAGCTAGAGTTTGTTAATCACACTTTTTCAAGTTCCGTCTTTTATAATAATTTTAACATGACATAAATAGTAATTTGTTATCTTGTGTTTTTGAGTAACCAACTACAATCACAAAAGGTGTTGGCAGTAAAAGGCCGAAAAGTAGAAGGTCAAGACTTGAAAATTTCAATTTTTTGAAAATCAAAAATGCTTATATTCTTGTTTGCAATAAGATTTTGCGTTTTTTTTCAAATGTACAGTATGTCACGCTTTTTATTTTTTTTTCAATTTGCATAACTTGCTATCCGCCATGGAGAACGATCAATTTTGGCAAATACCTACGTCTTTTCCAGATTAAACCAATGAAAACCGTGGAATTCAGATTTATGCAAATTGGAAAAAAGATAGCTAAAACGTGACATACTGTATAACAGAACAAAACAATTTTACAGCCAGATCACATGTACTTATCGTGGAAGCTGTTTTACGCGGTGCGTAGGTTTAAGTTATTTAAACAAAAAATAAGAGAAAGTTCACCGCTTTAAACGGCTTCCTCGATTAATATTGTATATTCTTTGCCGAACCATGGTGACCTTCTGTACAGTATGTGTTTTGCTTGAAGAGGAAAGAGAATATCGAGTGTCCGGTAGAATCGTCTATATTTTGGGGATAATTCTCCCAAATTGTTTACTTTTTGTTCTACCGAAAAAAAACACATACTGTAGTAAAAACGTTGTCCAAACCACTTAATTTGGACTTTTTAAAACGATTTATCCGATTGAGTTGTTAGATAGTTCAAAATGATCACACATATCGAGAGAAAATGAACCGACAAATTGGTCAGAATAAACCATTTTACCTACAGTAGGTAACCTACTTTTTCAGTAGTAAAAAATCTTTATACTCTCAAAAATTTTTGAATAAAAATTAAAAAAAATGATCCGATTTGGTTTTTTCTAGTTTTATTTCTAATTAATATTTTCTGAAAAGTCAGCACAAAACAGCCTCCCGATCGAAAAATCAGTTGGCCGACGAAACCTACTAAGTACATATTATATATTCTATATATTAAAAGTTATATTAATTCAAAAAAGAAGAACAATAGCGATTTTTGACTACTTAAAATAGCGACACCGAGTGGTCAGAAAAATAATTTGACCAAAACTTTCAGCGGTAAAAACAACGTTAACCCTCCGAAGCATATAAAAAAAGTTCCGCCAAGACATAAAGCCCTTTCAGGAGGGCATAATGCTGGGCATTGTTGAGCGTTGTTTACAGAAAAATCTCATAAAATCAACCTTCAATTTTCCCTGTATGATCAAGTTGAAGAGTTAAACTTTTGAAAAAAATATATTATGTTCTAAAAATTTTATGTTTAATTTTAGAAAAAAACGTTTGAAAAGCAAGGTAAATTAAACCACGTGATACTACGTCATGGTAAGCTCCAGGAAATGTATGTTCATCTCCATAACTGCGCAGTGCTTTGTTCTACTTAATAATTTTGTCTAATTGACTTTCTCTGTTGGGAACCAAAAATATTTCTAAATAAGTTCAAAATATTCATAAAAAAATCATGTTTTTAAGGAAAAAATTGTTAGTTTTCTCAATTAAATGGAATGATTTGATTATGTTAACAATATTAAGCCAAATATGGTATATATGTGTATCACTCTGGCATGATTTTCACAAATTATTTATTTTTTCAAAACATACCAGTTTATCCATACTAAAATCGAAATCGAATATTTAGAAATTTCACTCCCAAAAAAATATTTATGTTCCAGATATGTCTAGAAAGCTAATTGTTATCGCAAACTGTACTCAAAACACTTTCCTAAATACTGGCTAAATTGAAATTATAATTCCAAATTTTGATCAAAAAGTATTTTTTCGAAAGTGAAAGTTAAGCAAAAAAGGGCCTTTTAATCAACTCGTGATAAAATTTGAACCAAGTATCCGAAAAAATTTTAAAAACAATTTTAAGATTCACATTGTTAAATTTTAAAATGAATTGGAAGGAGCAGTTTCTGCGATCATTTTTTCTATCATTTTTGGCTGATTTAAAGTGACTTCACCCTTGCAATAGGCTTTATGCCTCGGAGGGTTAATTATTCATGTGGCTTTTTAACTTTAGTTAATTTTTGACACAGTAGCCTATTCTTGAGAAACATATACTGAATATGTGTCTCAAGATCTTATCAAATTTATAAAAAATTCAGAAGATATTATATCCGAGATATATTTAGGGCTCTCTGATTTAGGGCAAAACATAGGAATATCAGATGTCAATCTGAAGCACAATTTTACGCGGAATTTGAAAAAATATATTGACGATGGAAAAAAGGATATGCAATGACCTTGGTTGCACTCACTTTTTTTATCGGGATCTCTAGAAAAAAAGTTGAAAAGGGGATGTCCCAGGCTTGTAAAAGGGATGGCTTTTGCGTGGGTTTTCCATCCCTTTTTTGCGTAGGTTTAAGCAAAAGATAGGCAAAAAATGGGGATGAGGATAGAAAATACGGTCGGGAATGCATCCCTTTACAAGCCTGGGATGTCCTGTCTTTCTGATCCACGTTCGCGTTCGAATAACTAAGACAAATTCACTTGTAAAATAACATTATAAATTATACTGGTTATAGTAAGACTTAAATTTACCATGATAAGTTTCAAAGAATTTTTTTCAAAATAATTAATAATTAATTTTTATTTGCTGAGTTGAAACTCGTTGATCATGTACAAATGTATCTACATGTATATCAATCGCATCAAAAGTCTACAAACACAAGGAGCCTCGACACATGCCTTTAAAGAACGCGTGCTCCTACTGTTTCTTCAAGGAGTTCCATACGGCGTTTTAAGGTTTTTTAATCTGATGACTACGGGGAACCGGATATGTTACAGACTTGATATTTGACGAGCTGATAAAACAAAATCTCCAAACTCTGCTTGATTTTTTTTTTCGTGTGAGGTGCCAAATATTTCAACTCGCAAAAACACGCATTGAAAACGGCGAATTTTCAGATTTGCGACAATTTCGTTTGAGAACTAACATACAAAAAATATTTTAGGTTATACACAATGTTCTGACACTTATGAGCATCTTTTATTTAGTCAGTCCGAAAAAAAAACTTTTTCAAATCTAGAAATTGGAAAAAATCGATATTTTTACAGGTGTTACGCTAGACGTTCGTTTGAGAATAACTAACTCATTAAGTTTAATTTTCGGTTTCACCAAGCTGATTAGCATTCACGGATAAATTTAATTTTAGTCCGATTTTTGATTCTTACTCGTTTTAATCTTAGGGAGTTTCAAAGTTCATATTGAGGGAACAATTTGAAGAAATTCGTTTGAATTAGGGTTAATAGATGTCTGTTACTTACTAAAAGTATAATTGTTCGTGTGAACAAATAATTAGTGGAAACAATTCTGGACCTATTCTGTAATATCAATTTAATCTGATCTAGAACAAATCCAAATTCAACCGAGTCATTTCACCGCAACCTTTTTTTTGTCCGCACTCTCGCTTACAAAATAAAAGGCGTCAAACCAATACCAATTTATGGGTTCTAATTATCTCTGGGAAAATAAAAATATGTCATTAGATTAGGCAATTTTCGGAGTATTTATTTGTATAAAAATTAAAATATAATATTGCTGATAAAAATTTATTGGTTTTCTTCATGGTGTAAATGCCGCTTGGGAAACCTCCTAAGGAGTTACGACGATGTGGCAGACTGGCGCACATTTAACTTACGAAAATATTAGTTGGTTATTTTTTTTGCTTATTACTCGTTAGTCTGAACCACAATTAATGTTGTATTCAGCTCATTAAATATCATTTTTTTCTATTTAAGGAACGATTTTGAGTTCAAATTTTTATTTTATAATTCGTAAAATTTTCGAAAATTCAAAGCATTATGAAATTTTAAGCATTTTTTCGGCTAAATTTTTTTGATTAATTTATGAAATCACGTGAATCAAAACAAAAAAAGAGCCACTTAACTTTTATTAATGCATGTCAATATTTTGCTGACTGCTTTGAAAAATCATGAAATTTTTTTTTGTCATGTTTTGTTGTCGACTCTTTAGAATATTATGAAAATTTTTCGCAAATCAAGTTCCTAAAATTTTTAATTAGTGTTTTTGAATCTCTGTTAAAATCAGGCCGAATCACTTGTGAAATTTTTCCGAGTCAATCTATTTGTTTCCGTATTTCAAACGATGCAAGAGTCAAGGATTTATCGTCTTAATTCTGATGAATTTTACAACTACTCTGCTGGTTAAGGAACCCGGTTTGTTGCCATTTTGGCCACGCATTATTTCATAAAATTTTATTTTCCTCAAAATTCTCATTAAATTTCGGGTGTCTTAGGGCTACTTTTATTTTGAAAGTCGGACATTTTTTCAACATTAATCCAATGAAGCGTGCAATTTTTTCCTAAAACAGTGTTCTTTATCCATTTTTCATGAGAAAAAAATTTCCATATTTAAGAAATTTCTTGTGGTAGATTATTTCGCCACTAATTGTGCCATAACACCGGACGAATGTCTGAAGTTACTAAAGTATTGCTTTCAAAAATAATTCTCACATTGGGTTCAAGTTGGACATGGACGTCATAATGAAAAGTGGTTTTGCTGATAGTTTTTACAGATTACTTAAGTATGTAAGAAAAAGTTGAAAAATTAACGTTTGCAAGTGCAGGACACTTTTCTTTTAGATAAAAAAATTATATTAAAATTTTTCTCACATTTTTTCTTGTCAAAAATCGCTTCCGAAAAATGTACCATCTGCCACACTCGTGCTACCCCTTAAACATTTATACAAACAATCGGCGAAAAACATTTTTTTATCAGATACTTAGGATATCATATACTCTTCACTCAATCAACGGGATCTTATATTTAATAGATAACTCCAATTTAACATACCGATTACGGAGCTCCTGGTCGTTTTCTGCTAGACTTTTAGCCAACAATTTTAAATAATTCGGCGTTTGAAAACGACTGATCCGATAAAATTCTTAGATAGCTCAAACTGAGCACAAATATTAAGTGAATAATAAGATACAAACAATTGGTCCGAATAGGACTATTTCCCCCCCTTTTTTTTGAGATTACTGAAATTGTTTTATTATCAGTTTTTGTTCAAAAAATTGGAAACAATGGTTTAATTTGCACGTTTTTTTACTTCATTCATCTCTGGAAAGTTGTGCTCAGTTTGAGCTATCTAAAAACTTAATGAGATGAGTAGTAATTGATACAGTATGGTTCCTTTTTAAATACGGAAATGACAACTTGCTGTGAATGAAATTCCCGCCAATAAAAATGGCTACTATGGCTACTATACATTTTATGTCTGAACTCTCGGTATGGTCGATAGCTTGGCAGCCAAGCCAAGCCTTGGCTTTAAAAATATAAAACAGCTAGTCACCATATTTTATTGGCGAAAATTTCTATAAAAAAGAATCATAATGATTCATTATTAATGAAGTATGTCAAATACTGTATGTTACACATATTCGGAAAAATATCGATGAAATTGGTCTGAATACGAACATTTTTCAACTTTTAATTTTAAAGACTTATAGACTTTAAATTATAGTAAATCTCGAATTTTGGAAACACTGGGAAAAATGGTACAACTCCACAAACTTACCATTGGAAATAAATAGTAGATTTCTGGTCAACTTGACATCTTATTGGTCCATGAGCGGTGCTCAAACTTCTATTCATTAAAATTGTAGGTTTTAGGATAGTTGGTTGAAAGGAACTCATGATAATATTGTTTGTCTGAGTAAGATATTTCATTTCGGTTAATCATAAGTGTAGTGAATCACTCCTAGTGATATTTGATAATACCTCATGATAACGCGCAGGTAGGTAGTCTCGTGCCTTTCTAGATTACCATTGGCGAGCAACGAGAAGCTTGGACACGTGCCATCAGGCTGCCTTTTGAATTTTATCTGTTCGGACAATTAACAATTCCATGTAAAAACTTCGTTTTCAAAATGCCTAAAAAAGACATTTTTTCAAAACCTATTTCAAAAATTAAAATAAAAAAGCTGATACTGCCAGGTTCAATGCATGAGATGAAAAATGTTAAATTAACACAAGAGCAAGACTTTTATAGAGAAAACCAAATGGCTCAAATTTTCTCTCAATTGCTTAGGTATGAAAAAATAAGTAAGGAGTCTAGTGCCTTACAAAAAAAACTGCTTATTTGCTACTGTAGAAACTTAATCGTCATTTTTGTCTTTCTAATTGATGCCGAGAATATTGAAACTCGCTCGTGACGCAATCGTATGACTCACAATACTTCAGTGGGCGATCTCTTTAAAATCTTGGTGCTACATTTCATCAATAAAAATCTTCTACCGTCATTGGGCCGCGGCTCAATAAGCGTTGGTGGCTCAAAAGCTGCAATTGACTTGTAATTGCGCGTTTTAAAATGGCACAATTGTAAAAATGAGACCAGAAATTTACTATTTATTCGATAATCTAGAATTTATTAAATTCTAGACGTCGGTCAATTTGTGTTAAACTTGAAATTTATCAGAAGTTACTTAATCATAATCATAAAATTAAGTAACTTTTAATAAATTTCAAGTTTAGCACAAATTGACCGAAGTTTATAAGGTAGAAATTTATCATTTATAATAAATCGAAAGCCAAGATAAATATGTTTTCAAATAACTCTATTATTAATAGGCTATTGACTACAGGGAGTCCGCTTGGTTGCAAAAACGTACCAATAGGATGCGAAGATCTTGAGGTCGCTAAACCTACGAATTCCTTCTAAAATGTCAACTTGTCGAATTTTATAATTTCGCATTGATGTAAATACTTGAATAAAAGAATGTTTTAACGAATACTTATTCTGATTATCACTTCAGTACAAGTTCAAACAAATATAAAGTATACCTGTCACAATAAAATTCTTTCAAAAATTTGACAATTCTGAAAAATTTTAAGAATCCCCTCTCCCCTCGTAAGTGATAGGATGACCCTGACAGGATGACCCTGGGTCACCCTGTCCCAATTGTATCTTGAAAAATTGACCTGACGCACGACACAACCCAAAACATTACATTGTGTAAAAATAAACTTGATCTAACCTGTTCAAAGCTTCTAAAAATTCGATCCCCTATGGTTTCCTTCTTAAAACTAAATAAAAGCTCATTTTCATGATTTTATTGTTTAAATTTACGACGAAAAATGCTCTCAAAAGCGGTCAGATGATATAAAAAAAGATATCGATTACGGGGCCTCCTTTGCATTTTTTGCCACTTTTTCAACCAAAATTTTTATATAATTCGGCTTTTTAAACGACTTATCCGATCAAGTTCTTGGAAAACTCAAACTGAGCACAAATATCTGGTGAATAATAAAATAAAAAAATCCGAATCGGACCATTTTTAAATTTTTTCTGAGATTAATGAAATTATTTATTATCAGCCCCTTGAGCGCTAAATCTAATTGGTAATGGGTTTCTATTATGATAATTTTAAATTTTTTGTAACATGGCAGTGCCATGATGGCACGGTTATCAAAATAATAAAATTCATTTCACGATAAAAGAGGTCATAATGAGCGGTTATGCACGATGAAAAGAATTTTTTGAGGTCATTTAAAACCACAAATATTTCATCCATTATTTTTGTAACAAAAAACATGAAAATTAAACTTTTTGTTCAAAAAAAAATTAGTTGATAAAGTCATTTGTTTGACTTCATTGCATAATCAATTTTCTGTTGATTATTATTGATTGGATCTCAAAATTGAAAATTTTAGTACGATACGGAAAATGTAGTATATTTCAACGTGACATAGTATAAAAATAGCTCATTTTATAAATGTAAAAACTAATTCTCATTTTTATTTGTTGCGAACGTTTTCGAATATATTTAATTATTCATTTTCAAGCATTTTTTTTTTCATTTAAAAATGAATACAGTAAACTCAAAAGTAACAAGGAAATAGTTCTAGAAAATTTGTCTAAATTAATTATTTGTTCAAATTTAGAAAAATATTTAAATAGTAAATACAGTATGTGTTTCGAATACAGGCTTAACTATCAGTTTTTTTTTTGTAAAAAGCCTATGTTTAGGATTTCATTTCAAAATTGCTTGAAATACTTTCGAGATTCGGTTTGGTCATTTAAATCTGGTCTGTTAATTCTAATATGATATGCTTCTGATTGTAACCTTTCCGTGGTTGTTCGAAAGTTTTTCTGAACTATTTTGAAATGAGTTCGGTAAATATATTTTTCACTTGATTATATGATAATTCTGATAATTTCCTACAATCCTATCAAAACAAAATATTAAAAAAAGTAATTTAAAGGCATCAAATGGCGATAAGAAAATATAAAAATCTCTCTTTTGAGCACGATTCACACAATTAAGGGCACAATTGATACGCATTGAGGCTAAATTTGACATTTTCAAATTTGCAGTATTAAACCATCACCAATTTGGGTGCTGAAACTGCCAAAAAATTGCATGTTTTTATTAAAATTTCCAGAAAATCAGCTCCTGAAAGATAAAAAAGAACTATTTTTTATGACAAGGTTCAAGGCCAATTTCAAGTTCATCGTAGCAGCTTGTTAGTACCCTCAAAAGAATTGGAGAGGTCGATTTTCTAATGAAAATATCAGCAACTATGGATGAATTATGTACTGAACGGTTACTAGAGAGCAAAAAAATAGTCAATTTTTTTAGATTTCACAAGAAGATTGTTGCTCTCTGGCGACCTTTCAGTACATAATTGACCCATAGCTGCTAATATTTTCATCAGAAAGTCGACTCTTCCGATTCTTTTGAGGGTACTNTTGAAAAATATAAACGTTTGCAAGTATGGACACTTTTCTTTTAGATAAAAAATAATATTAAAATTTTTCACATTTTTTTCTTTCAAAAATCGCTCCGAAAAAATGTACCAATCTGCCACATCGCTGCTACCCCCTTAAACATTTATACAAACAATCGGCGAAAAACATTTTTTTATCAGATACTTAGGATATCATATACTTCACTCAATCAACGAGATCTTATATTTATAGATAACTCCATTTAACATACCGATTACGGAGCCTCCTGGTCGTTTTCTGCTAGACTTTTAGCCAACAATTTTAAATAATTCGGCGTTTGAAAACGACTGATCCGATAAAATTCTTAGATAGCTCAAACTGAGCACAAATATTAAGTGAATAATAAGATACAAACAATTGGTCCGAATAGGACTATTTCCCCCCCTTTTTTTTGAGATTACTGAAATTGTTTTATTATCAGTTTTTGTTCAAAAAATTGGAAACAATGGTTTAATTTGCACGTTTTTTTACTTCATTCATCTCTGGAAAGTTGTGCTCAGTTTGAGCTATCTAAAAACTTAATGAGATGAGTAGTAATTGATACAGTATGGTTCCTTTTTAAATACGGAAATGACAACTTGCTGTGAATGAAATTCCCGCCAATAAAAATGGCTACTATGGCTACTATACATTTTATGTCTGAACTCTCGGTATGGTCGATAGCTTGGCAGCCAAGCCAAGCCTTGGCTTTAAAAATATAAAACAGCTAGTCACCATATTTTATTGGCGAAAATTTCTATAAAAAAGAATCATAATGATTCATTATTAATGAAGTATGTCAAATACTGTATGTTACACATATTCGGAAAAATATCGATGAAATTGGTCTGAATACGAACATTTTTCAACTTTTAATTTTAAAGACTTATAGACTTTAAATTATAGTAAATCTCGAATTTTGGAAACACTGGGAAAAATGGTACAACTCCACAAACTTACCATTGGAAATAAATAGTAGATTTCTGGTCAACTTGACATCTTATTGGTCCATGAGCGGTGCTCAAACTTCTATTCATTAAAATTGTAGGTTTTAGGATAGTTGGTTGAAAGGAACTCATGATAATATTGTTTGTCTGAGTAAGATATTTCATTTCGGTTAATCATAAGTGTAGTGAATCACTCCTAGTGATATTTGATAATACCTCATGATAACGCGCAGGTAGGTAGTCTCGTGCCTTTCTAGATTACCATTGGCGAGCAACGAGAAGCTTGGACACGTGCCATCAGGCTGCCTTTTGAATTTTATCTGTTCGGACAATTAACAATTCCATGTAAAAACTTCGTTTTCAAAATGCCTAAAAAAGACATTTTTTCAAAACCTATTTCAAAAATTAAAATAAAAAAGCTGATACTGCCAGGTTCAATGCATGAGATGAAAAATGTTAAATTAACACAAGAGCAAGACTTTTATAGAGAAAACCAAATGGCTCAAATTTTCTCTCAATTGCTTAGGTATGAAAAAATAAGTAAGGAGTCTAGTGCCTTACAAAAAAAACTGCTTATTTGCTACTGTAGAAACTTAATCGTCATTTTTGTCTTTCTAATTGATGCCGAGAATATTGAAACTCGCTCGTGACGCAATCGTATGACTCACAATACTTCAGTGGGCGATCTCTTTAAAATCTTGGTGCTACATTTCATCAATAAAAATCTTCTACCGTCATTGGGCCGCGGCTCAATAAGCGTTGGTGGCTCAAAAGCTGCAATTGACTTGTAATTGCGCGTTTTAAAATGGCACAATTGTAAAAATGAGACCAGAAATTTACTATTTATTCGATAATCTAGAATTTATTAAATTCTAGACGTCGGTCAATTTGTGTTAAACTTGAAATTTATCAGAAGTTACTTAATCATAATCATAAAATTAAGTAACTTTTAATAAATTTCAAGTTTAGCACAAATTGACCGAAGTTTATAAGGTAGAAATTTATCATTTATAATAAATCGAAAGCCAAGATAAATATGTTTTCAAATAACTCTATTATTAATAGGCTATTGACTACAGGGAGTCCGCTTGGTTGCAAAAACGTACCAATAGGATGCGAAGATCTTGAGGTCGCTAAACCTACGAATTCCTTCTAAAATGTCAACTTGTCGAATTTTATAATTTCGCATTGATGTAAATACTTGAATAAAAGAATGTTTTAACGAATACTTATTCTGATTATCACTTCAGTACAAGTTCAAACAAATATAAAGTATACCTGTCACAATAAAATTCTTTCAAAAATTTGACAATTCTGAAAAATTTTAAGAATCCCCTCTCCCCTCGTAAGTGATAGGATGACCCTGACAGGATGACCCTGGGTCACCCTGTCCCAATTGTATCTTGAAAAATTGACCTGACGCACGACACAACCCAAAACATTACATTGTGTAAAAATAAACTTGATCTAACCTGTTCAAAGCTTCTAAAAATTCGATCCCCTATGGTTTCCTTCTTAAAACTAAATAAAAGCTCATTTTCATGATTTTATTGTTTAAATTTACGACGAAAAATGCTCTCAAAAGCGGTCAGATGATATAAAAAAAGATATCGATTACGGGGCCTCCTTTGCATTTTTTGCCACTTTTTCAACCAAAATTTTTATATAATTCGGCTTTTTAAACGACTTATCCGATCAAGTTCTTGGAAAACTCAAACTGAGCACAAATATCTGGTGAATAATAAAATAAAAAAATCCGAATCGGACCATTTTTAAATTTTTTCTGAGATTAATGAAATTATTTATTATCAGCCCCTTGAGCGCTAAATCTAATTGGTAATGGGTTTCTATTATGATAATTTTAAATTTTTTGTAACATGGCAGTGCCATGATGGCACGGTTATCAAAATAATAAAATTCATTTCACGATAAAAGAGGTCATAATGAGCGGTTATGCACGATGAAAAGAATTTTTTGAGGTCATTTAAAACCACAAATATTTCATCCATTATTTTTGTAACAAAAAACATGAAAATTAAACTTTTTGTTCAAAAAAAAATTAGTTGATAAAGTCATTTGTTTGACTTCATTGCATAATCAATTTTCTGTTGATTATTATTGATTGGATCTCAAAATTGAAAATTTTAGTACGATACGGAAAATGTAGTATATTTCAAACTGACATAGTATAAAAATAGCTCATTTTATAAATGTAAAAAACTAATTCTCATTTTTATTTGTTGCGAACGTTTTCGAATGTATTTAATTATTCAATTTCAAGCTTTTTTTTCATTAAAAAAATGAATACAGTAAACTCAAAAGTACAAGGAATAGTTTCTATAAATTTGCCTAAATTAATTATTTGTTCAATTTACAAAAAAATTTAAATAGTAAAATACAGTATGTATTTCGAATACAAGCTTAACTATCATTTTTTTTTTGTAAAAAGCCTATTTTTAGGATTTCATTTCAAAATAGCTTGATATACTTTCGAGATTCGGTTTGTCATTTTTAAATCTGGTCTGTTAATTCTTATATGATATGCTTCTGATTGTAACCTTTCCGTGGTTGTTCGAAAGTTTTTCTGAACTATTTTGAAAAATGAGTTCGGTAAAATTCGTTTCATTTGAATTTTTGTAATTTTCAAAAGGGCCTGCTAGGTTTTCATAATTTTCGAGATAATCTTTTAAATTTGATTTGTAGTAAACACAATTTGTAATATGGGATAAATTCATGAAACGGGAATTTTTTCGGTGCATAGCTCGCTTGTTGATGTTCTCTGGCTCGCTGAAATAATTCACGTTTTGTTTGACCAATATAAAAATAGTTACAACTACAAGTGAACTTATAAACAGCATTTGAAGTTGAAAATAAGTCTTTGCAAGGTTTAAATGTGTAACCATATAATTGTGAAACTTTTATCGAACGATAACATGAATTGATGGTGAAATCAGGTGCAAAACTTTTAATTTTGTTAATTAATTGCACTATATTGCACTATATTGCACTATATTGCACTATATAATTGCACTATAAATTGCACTATATAATTGCAATATATTGCACTATATAATTGCACTATAAATTGCACTATTTTTGTATCTCTGTGGGCTAACTGATTCCGTATAATTAGTGAATACTGTGTTGAGATCTTTTTTAAAAACTTTTCGAAACTTTATTTTAAAAAACTTATTATGTAAAAACGTTTATGTAAAAACTTATGATCAAAATTACAGTCTTGCGGCTACAATTTTTAACCACTAGGTCTCAAATGATTTTGAAGTAAAATAAACTAGACGAAAGTCAGTTTTGATGCAAAAATTAGCACAAATTTGCTGAAATTAAAATTATGCTTAGACGTTCCGAAGAAAATTATCAACTCGAAAGTCAACGCTTATTCAGAAGACAAGATTTTCACTTGACGGCCATAGCATAAATCCACCAAATTTAATATCATATTACGTAATACGCAAAATTTTTAGAAATTTTGATTTTTGAATGCCGAAAATTGATTCAAAATGTATTTAAATTTTTATTTATTTGAAAAAACATGAAAAATTAAGTTTTAAGATTCATTGAAATTATTAATTATGATTAGTTTAGATTTAGACCGATCAAAATTGAGCTTTATAAATTTATTTTGACATAATAAGACAATTTTTGTAACAGACGGACAATTTCACGCGTAAAGATGTTGAAAAAAAGTTTAATCTTTGAAAATTTTACGACTTCATGCTTCAATAATTGGCAGCAAGTTGCCTTTTTTCTTAGTTAACTATAGTCAACATGTACTTACTACAGGCTGTAGTCTACAGCCTAGGTTTAAAAACATTGTTATAATGAGAATGCGATTGCCAAAATTTCTACTTCGAAGAAAAAAATACTTGTCAAGGTCATAAAATCTTGTAAAATAATAAATAAGAAAATAAACTTGGACGGGAAGTATCGTAAAATTAGTTTATTTTATAATTTCTGGAAACATTATTTTTGGAAGTTCAAATTATTTGTATTACCCGTTGTGACGATTAATTAGATGTTATCCATAATATAATTAACCCTTGGAGTTACAAAATACGAAAGTTTCTCAGTTCTTTGTTTCAAATCAAAGAACTATTTTGAATAAACAGATCGTGACTCACGATTCGTGAGATCGTCAAATGACTCGATTTCATTTAACACCAGATATGCATCAAGGGCCCTCAGTTGACAGATTGTGACTTTTCAATGATGCAAACAACGCGGGATACAATCACCGAATCAAAACCCTGGATTACAGAATAGGCCAATTCAATTGGTCAGATTCGGGCTGATCAACCAATGAAATTCTCGGATTCCGCATTTTTCAAATAGTCACGATCTGTCGGTTAAGGGTCCTAAATCCATATTTTTGGTACTGATAGTCCGATGAAACCATTGTTTCTACAGTGTAGGAACATGTGAGGAAAAAATTTACCGATCAGAAATTTGGATTTCTTCAGAAAAATTTCAAAATTTCGTCTATACAAAAATTTTCTCCAGAAAAATCTGTACAGAACTTACTTTTCCGTTTTTCCTAATAGATTTCCTATTATGCAACACCTATAACAGCTTAGCTTTGGATCTAAGCAGACTTACTTTTGTATACAAATACTTACAAAAAAAATGAGCTCGAAAATTCTACAAACCGTTCCCGATAATTAGTTGGCAACCTCTGTAAGTTATAGACTACAGAAGAGGCGAAATCGCCGGCCAAATATTGCCGAATTTGCCGAAATCGCCAAAAAAAATTACGCAATTTCATGATTTTAGCTAGAATACTTCCAGAATGAAATCATAAATTTAGGACATTTTTGTCTTAAATAACTTCAAGGGTTTAGGAAGTGCGTGTGGAAAACGACTGTAGCACACAAACTAAACATTAAAAAATGTTATTAATTAACACATTCGATGAGCAAATAAGTGAAATTATAAGTCTTTTCATAAATAACGAATCACAAATCGTGTATAATTAAGAGCGATAAAAGTGAGAAAAATCAAACTTGGTTTTTTGGTCACTATCTGATGTACCAGTCATTCAAAATCGACCGGTAAAGTTCAACCACCGTTACCGGAAGTAATATTTTCGAAAATTTGTACTGTCAAAAAATAAGCGTTTTTCGAGAACGCTTTGATAAACTTGCAGACTTCGCGCTGGAAACAAATCGAATTTCAGACCTCAAGGGGGCACTGGTCCCTGGAATTGAATTTTCTTGATCCAAAGTTAACATACAGAGCTCTTAGGAAACTAGTCAGATAAGTCATCTTCTAGAACTATCATTAAGCTTGTAGAATGGAAATCTCTTTTTTTATGCATACACATAAGCGACACAAAAGGACCTAAGCCAAAATCGTGAAACTATCTCCTTCCAGGTTGTATGTCGAGATTATCTGAAATTTTGGCATAACTTGCAAAAGTGTTAGGTCAAACTTAATCTTGGTCATTTTTTTCGAATTTCGCTGTATTTTATCTGGAATATCGAAAAAGCTACCGTTTTGGCAATTATTCGTCGGAAAAACTATCTCCTTCTAGAAAAAATAACAAAATTCGGTCAAAATTTGAAAAAAAAGGCTTAGATTATTTCGCAGGTGGCTTAAAAGAAAGCCACGGAAACACTGATCAGAAAATTGGGTTACGTTGAGGTGATTTGTGAAGTTTCAGTGGTTTTATTAAACCAAACGTTATTCGAACTTTGTTTTCAAAAAAATACTAAATCGAAAAAACGCGAAAATTTTATTTTTCCTGGAACGTTCAAAACTTTGTATTTTCTTAATTTAGAATTGATAAGCCGTATTTTTATAGTCCTGATTGCTCTCAAATGTTCTATTCTAGAAATAACCCTCATTAAACTGATTTTTGAAAACAAATTCTAAAACAAAAATAAATACTTGGGCTCAAATTGACCGCAAAATTTCTTACAAGCAATTCCATTTAATAAATTCGGTTCCCATTTTTGTCTTTCAAAATTTTTTATTTAAAATCATCTCACTAAATGTACCGTTTTTTATGCTTATCTTTTCCTAATACCACATTTCGTACCCACTATCGAAAAATAGCGCTACAGGAATCTTTTGCTATATCATTTTACGAGGAAGGTAGATATTCTCAAATTTGGTCTAGTACATAAGTATTAACGAACATAATATACTAGACCAACCTAGAAAATATCTCCTTCCCTCGTAACTTACGAGTCGCAAGGGGTATCCTGTACGGAAGTGATATGTTAAATTTCGGGACAGGTAAAATCTTTCTTAGGTGTGTATAGTTTATTGTGCTATTCAGTGCTCCATCTCTCGCGGCACCTCACTCGCCACTCTTCACTGAATAGCACAATAAACTCTACACACCCAAGAAAGATTTTACCTGTCCCGAAATTTAACAAATTAATTCCATACAGGATATGCAATGGCAAGCCAAGAATATATTGTAACCAAAAAGTAGCATTTTCTAATAGCGTCGGTTTCATTGTCGTCAAATCTTCGTTACGTGATAATCACCGTTATGTAGGAAATTGACGTATTTATAAATGCGATAGGTCAAATTATTTGTAATCCCTTAGTCTTATTTATGACTAAAAAGTAATTTACAATCTTTGTTTTTACCAAAAGCAAAATAGAAATGTACTTCTTTTCAGAATTTTAACTAACAAGGTTAATTTCATGTAAAACTGAGCTCGATCACGATCAAAGCAGAAGATTACGTTTCGATCCCATACGTATATCCGTGGCATGTAATTTTGGCCAGGTCAAAATAAATAGTTAACTTTCAGGTTTTGTTCAGCACAATTATCAACTTTAACTCGTAGACTTTAGACATGAATCTGTACACAGACTCGATTCTGACGACGCGCGCCATTCTTATTAATCGAGCCACATAAGCGAAGTTGCATTATAAACATAAACATACATTTTTCAATAGCTTAAAGCCAAATTTTTAAAGGAATGAAAATGCATTGAATGAGGATAAGAAAAAAAAAGTTGCGAAAATTATCTCCAGTTACACACAAAAGTACGATCATAAGATAAAAGTAAACCTTTATTTATATTTGAAACTACCTTATATTAAAGTTCAAATGATTTGTTATCGCTTTGTTTAAATATAATTACATGTTTTCCACAAAATTCTCTAGTAAAATGACTCTTAAATTGTTGTGGAATATTTTATTTCTCGTTCAAGGTCAAGCTCAATTCCAAGTTCATCGTATAAACTTGAAAGTACCACCAAAACAATCGGGAGGGTCAACTTTCTCATGAAAATATTAGCAGCTATGGGTCAATTATGTACTTAAAGGTCAATAAAGATAAAAAATTATCACATTTCACAGGGGGTTTTTTGCTCTCTGGCTCTCTTTCAGTACATAATTGACTCATAGTTGTTAATAATTTCATTAAAAAGTCGACCCTTCCGATTCTTTTGAGGGTTGAAATTGAAGGTAATTTGATATACGTTACACCATATACGGTAATTTGAAAAAAGTACTCAAATCACGTCAAAAACATTTGTTGATGAACTTCAAACGTTTTAAGAATTTTTTTCATCACACCAAAGTCCGAATAAAATCACGTGACGAAATAATTCGAAAATAAAGTTTGAAATATGTCATAAATAAATCCTTATTTCTTAAAACATAAGATCACGTGACCTTTCTGAAAAATATCATTATGTTCTTAATTTTTAAATTAGGTGTTTATTATCCCACTAATTTTTTCGGCGTAATTTGCGTACTATTTGTGTACTTGAGCCAAAACCTTATTTCTGAATTTGAAGGTCACGTGATCGTTTTTGGACTTTGATATAATGGAAAAAAGGTCTTAAAAACTCCTAAAGAACATCTTCTCTTATTTCAAAAAGTGATTTAAGCATTTTTTTGAAAAAAACAGTACTATTTTGACCGATTTCTAGAATATACAGTCACGTGATCATTTCTGGGCTTTGGTGTAATGGAAAAAAGTCTCAGAAATTTTTTCTGATCACGATGAAAGGTTTTATTACAATGTCACTTTGTTTTTAAGTTTATTGATAACTTTATAGCTGATCTTGTCATTAATGATTTAAGCGTCGTAGAATGCGATTAAGGGGGTGAATGGCAACGCGTTGTCAGAAATCGAGTCTACGAGTTAACTCAGAGACTTAAGGCAGGGTTGTAAAAGGAATGATCCCCGACCGGATTTTCTATCCCCATCTCCATTTTTTACCTATCTTTTTCTTAAACCAACGCAAAAAGGGGATGGAAACCCACACAAAAGCCATTCCTTTTACAACCCCGAATTTAGGTTCTAGTCATACCCGGGCCTGAGATTGTATAATTAAACGGAAAAGTTTAGGGAGGCTAGGGAGTAAACGTCAAGCTCATAATTGTCAGTAAAATTTTATTTACAAATTTCTAAAAATGTTTTTTTAGGGTATAAATTATTTGTAAAATTTAGAAAAAAATTGTTCTCACTTTGATGAAAAATGTGTCAGCAGAAAAAGTTATAATTCAACAAAACCAATTTATCCACGTAAACCTAGAAAAAATTTCGGTACAATCAGGCAAAATTTTTAATTTTGACTACAATTTGTTTTCAAATTTTTATAATATTATTAAATACATAGCGTTTTTGTAGAACGATATTTCAAATAACACAAAAAACATACAGCCTGACAACGCCCGAAAAGATTCTTCTGGAATATTCAAATTGTGACCACTAGGAGGACAAAATTTTTTTCATGATTTATTTATTTTGTTTGCCATGGTTGCTGACGTATTTTTGCAGATAGAGCCTGAGGCCCGTAGATCACGGGTATAACCAGGGTCGATAAATTATAAAATACTTATTTTCAAACATTCACTTAGAGCAAAATTTTATCTATACGGGAATATTAAACATTTATTAAACTCCATATCTCTTTATCACACTTTTGTAAATATCCCAGCCCTGATTAGCAAACTTAGTGTGTTTTTAAGTAGTCGGGCCCCGAAAATATTTTGAAAGCAATTCTGATCGCTCCAAAAATAACGCCAAAAGATTTAGTTTCGTAATCAATGCATAATTTTACGTAGAATGTATAATCTGACAATTATCTATTCAATTCCCACGACCTCGGACACCCTTATTTTGGGTTGGCAGTAAAGCGGCAAAAAATCACTATTTTGGCATTTTTGGTCAAGAAAACTTTATTTTTCCAAAAATTATTCAATTCATGTTACTTCAGAGCGCGATTTAGATCCAAAAGGTATATTTTCAAATCGCAATACACATTCTGGTGAAGCTGATTAGGTAAAATAGGCCTTTTTTAAGAAAATTTTTCTTTCCGTGAAACTTTCAGATTTTTATCCGTCCAGAAAGTTTTTTCAATTTTTTTTTCGGATCTAAATCGCGCTCTGAAGCACACTTATCAAATAATTTTCGGAAAAATAAAGTTTTCTACACCGAAAATGCCAAAACAGAGATTTTTGTCGTTTTCTTTTTGTGCCGTTTTACTGCCAACACCCTAAGGATGATTCATGCGCAAATGTGGCTGCTAAATGCTCTGTATTAACAATAAATGTTCTGTTCAAATGATTAATCTATACAGACTTCTATAATATTTAAATCGTTGTATCCGTTCTTAGCCGTAAAAATTAAATTGCCACGGACAAAAATATTTAGGGGTTCCTCGACTCGTTGTTCGCATTTAAGTTTGAGTCAAACTTTTGATTCGAAAGTGTTGGCACATTTGCAACTGGGAATGCATCCGAATTTGAAATAGGAGATGGAATTATATTTAAGTGATTAGTCATATAAAGGAAAAACGTACCCACCAATGAGCGCACACTTGAAAAATAAGTATTTTTGTTATGAAATTTAATTATTTCAACTCGTAGAGTCATTTGAAGCCAACTTGTTGGCAAATTCCGTTTTTTCTTTATTATTTAACTTTAATTCTAGAAAATAATTATTTAGGTCGACGCTACAAGTTAATTTCGTTATCACATCTTTTTTCGGCTCATATCGGTCTGAAAATATAATTTTTGTAAAAAAAAGTTTTTTCGAAATTTTTTCAAAATTTATGAGAGAAAATCAAAAATTTTCCGGCTTATATTTTCGTTAAATAAGTGAGAACGCAATTTTTATGTCTTAAGGTAAAAGAGAGACCCGAAAATAAAATGATCACTCTGAACTGCACCATTTACTTAACTACTTACATATCGCCGCCTAAATAGAAAACACTCAAGATTGAAAATTCACCAACCTACGCACCATATTCTTTCATTTCAGAGCAGCCAATAACAGGCGCGGATTCAAAAGTGTTATGATACCTCTTTTGAGTTGGTTGATGAAATATGATGGATTTTAACATGTTTTAACACGATCACTTCTTTCTTATAACCACATCACATCAACTGCATTGTTAATTATATTTAGCTGCTACAATTGCTCTCCTTGCTAAAAAATACAACTTACTACATGTATATATATGATTCAAATATATAACTTATTATTTATTATAACTTAGGTTGAAATTGTTGTCAGAACGTTCGATGTTTTTACGGATTTTCTCATAATTTTGGTGAGAAAAATTTTCTCTTTGTTTTGATTCTTCTATAAGGACATTTGGTATCTTTAAATATTTTCAGAGATTTGTTCGGGGGTTTGATTTTTGTCAGGACGTAATTCAAAATTAAACAAGGTTAATTAAGAGCCTCGGTTCGACTGTCGAATTTGCCTTTAAATTTTGTTTCTTGATGAAAAACTTTATGGTCATAAGAATTTTTGAATGAAACTTTTCAATCAAAGGTTATTCCCACTTGTATAATCTCATTCTCTCCAGATCATATATTCACTTTTGTAAACCAGATTGTAAAAAGCACCAAAATACATTTATTATTTTTTTTCAAGTCAAGGTAAGAAAATATTTTATCTATCCAGATCTCTGAACCAGGAGTCGGCACATTCGGATAAACATTTGGATCGGTTTGGTGGACTCTATAAAAAATTGGATCGTATTAAAAGTTGAAAATTTTATTAAAAAATTTGAAATTTTATTGAACATTCGAAATTTCATAAATAATTTTGAAATTTTATAATAATTTTATGAATTTTAAATTTGGAAATTTCATAAAAAATAATGTAAAATTGGCGATTTAATTGAAAATTATAAATATAAAAAAAATGGAAAAAATTTGATTTTAATATTCGGAATTATTTGCAAAAAGTGTTTTCTGATCGGATCGGTGGTCTTCTCGGAAAAATTGGAATCGGATCGTGGCCTTCTCGATAAAAATGGATAGGATCGGAAAAATCGATCCGATTGTGCCGACCCCTGCTCTGAACACCAACAATGTTTTTTATAATTATTTTTAATCCAAAATTGAAAAAAAATAATTTTATGAATTGATTTTTCTAATTTGTTTTCGTCTAGAATATTTTTCAGATGCTGACGGTGCAGCCAATCGATCACCTGGATCAAATAAGCCAATGAAACGGCTCAAATTTGGGCGGCGACTCAATCATATCGAAAATTATCCCTATTGCGTCTTTCTCAGCACGCGTCATAACTTTGAGATAGTGACCAATGAAATCGCGGGATTCTTGAATTGAATCGACAATCGAGTATTGTGATTGGACACTGGCTCAAAGTTATAACGCGTGCTGAGAAAGGCTCAATAAAGGTAATTATCGATATACCAGCATTTCGTATCATTCAATTATTCTGGATGTGTCTTGTTATTAGCCATTATGTCATACTAAAAATGCCATTATGACGTTATAAAAATGCCATAATGGCTAATTATCTCCAGGAGACTCCGTAGTAAATATGAAAGATATTACTGACAACAATAATTCTGCACAGTTTCTATTAGAAATAGCATGAGTTATAAACAGCATAAGTTTAATTTTTTGCGCTTTCATAATCTGATCAGATAATAAAGGCGTTGCCCGAATAAAAAAAACGAGCAATCTAAAAAAATCTCGAGTAAAGACAAAAGTTAAGATAAAAAAGTAGAAATGAACCAAAAATATAAAATTTTGATAAAAATGATTGGCTCATTGGTTTCTCATAAAATCGAATTTTTCAAAAATATTTTCAAGTTAAAGTAGCCAATTAAGTGCTGCTTTTGGCTGCGGACGGCCTATGAGTGCAGGCTTTAGTAAATTTAGTTCCTTCAATAATTTAAATGGTTTATGATTAAATCCTGGTGAATTTCGGTCAATCAAAACAAAATTAAACATACCTCACTAAGAGTTAATTTTGAATAAAACCAAAATTATTTTTATTATTATTATGATTTTATTTTATTTGAGTGGTTAACCCGTGAACTCAGAACGTTCCAATTGGCACTGAATGGTCGTTAAACGCGCTCTTTCTTATACTTCAATACACACAAATTTTCTGAATTCATAATAGTCGTATTTTTCACAATTTTTTTATATTTTGGTCAACAAATCATTTTTCTTACTTTTCTGCTTCTTGAATCACAGCAATTTGACTTAATCGTACTTTAAAGAATACAAACGAGTTTTTGAACTTGGAAAAAAATATTATTTTGCAATTGTATTATACAGTCTAGTAGACTTGTCTTAGTAAAGGATTATAATATCATTTTTATTTGGAAACAATGATAATAATTGGGTAAAAACGCTGTTTGAGAGAAAAATCACATTTTCCCGCTATGTAACATAGCCTATGTTAGATAAAAAGCCTTATTAAGGCTCTAGTAGTAATTTATCTTTACACAAAATTGTTTGGGCTTTGAAATAACTCCAATTATAACTGCTTGGCATGTGAAGGAAACTTAATATGACTTTGAAAGTCATTAAGTGCCGATTGGCATTTGTCTGACTGCGAGGTTGTTCAGAAACGCTGAGTTCACATGTTAAATGATGATTTAGTTGGGTCAATCAAAACAGACCCCACTAAGAGTTAATATTAAATGAAAAACGTAATAATTTTGATTATAATTTCAATTTAATTCAATTTGAGTTCTAAAATTTTTTCTAAAAAGTGAGAGTTACTGTTAAAATAGTGTTAAAATTAGTGTAAAATTATTGTCCGTTTTCTTCCAGCGCTAGTTCTGAATGCGCTGGATGGTGGAGGAGGAAAGTGTTGTGGCGCCACCATATCACCCTCCCTACAGATCTCCCGAGAAACTGAATTCGAAAAAACCCTAAACTTTGCCAAATAACGTTACGTATTTTATTTATTTTTGGTATAATTCTCACAAAGTATACCGATTAAAATTGTTTTGCACAAAATTTACACANATTAATTAACACATCGCATGAGCAAATTAAGTGAAATTATACAGTCTTTTCATAAATAACGAATCGACCAAATCGTGTATAAGTAAGAGCCATAAAAGTGAGAAAAATCATAATCCTGTTTTTTTGTCACTATCTGATACGTAGCCAGTCATCAAATGCCCGGTAAAGTGTTCACCACCCGTTCCGGATAGTAATATTTTCGAAATTTTACTGTCAAAAAATAACAGCGTTTTTCGGAGAACGTTTATAAACTTGCAGACTTTCGCGTGAGAACAAACGAATTTCAGGACCTCAGGGGCACTGGTCCCTGAATTGAAATTTTCTTGATCCAAAGTTACAATACAGAGCTCTGTAGGAAACTAGTCGACATCGATCTCTAGAACATCTGAAGCTTGTTAGAATGGAAATCTCTTTTCTTATGCATATACAACATAAGCGACACAAGAAGACTAAGCAAAATCGTGACAACTGATCTCCTGTCCAGGTTTTAGTCGAGATTATCTGAAATTTGCATAACTTGCAAACTGTTAGGTCATCACTTATCTTGGTCATTTTTCCGAACTTCGCTGTATTTTATACTGAAATTTCGCCAAGCCTACCAGTTTGCAATTAATTCGTCGGAAAACTACTCTCCTTCTAGAAAAATAAACAAATTTCGTTCAAAATGTTGAAAAAAAAGGCTTAGATTTATTTCGCAGGTGGCTAAATCAGAAAGCACGGAAAACACTGATCAGAAAATTGGAGCGTTACGTATGGTGATTTTGAGTTTCAGGTTTATCTAAACCAAACGTTATTCTAAATTTGTTTTTCAAAAAATAACTAAGATCGAAAAACGCTAAAATTTTATTTTCTGGAACTTCAAACTGTTTGTTTTCTTTAATTTAGAATTGATTTAAGCGTATTTTTACTAGTCCTAATTCTCTCAATGTTTCTATTCTAGAAAATAAACCTATAAATATTTTGAAACAAATTACTAAAACAAAAATAAATACTTGGTGCAATTGACCGCAAAATGTTTTACAGCAATTCCATATATAAATAATCGGTTCCATTTTTGTCTTCAAAAATTTTTATTTAAAATCAATCGCTACTCAACTAGTACCGTTTTTTTATGCTTATCTTTTCCAAACCACTTTCGTACACTACGAAAAATAGCCGTACACAGAATCTTTGCTATATCTTTACGAGGATGGAATATTCTCAACATTTGGTCTAGTACAATAGTATTAACGAACATAATATAACTAGACCAACCTAGAAAATATCTCCTTCCTCGTAACGTCGAGTCGCGCAAAGGGGTATCTGTACGGAAGTGATATGTTAATTCGGGACAGTAAAATCTTCGTTAGGGTGTATAGTTTTAATTGTGCTATTCATGCTCCCATCTCTCGCCCAGGCATCCTCACTCGCGCACTCTTCACGAATAGCAGCACTAAATCTCTACACACAAGAATTTTACCTGTCCCGAAAATTTACAAATAATTCCATACAGGATACTGCAATGCGCAAGGACAAAATGTAACCAAAAAACTCGCATTTTCTAATAGCGTCGGTTTTCATTGTCGTCAAATCTTCGTTACGTGGAAATCACCGTTATTGTAGGAAATTGACGTATTATAAATGCGATAGGTCAAATTATTTGTTAATCCTTTAGTGCTTATTATGACCTAAAAGTAAATTTCAATCTTTGTTTTTACCAAAAGCAAA
The DNA here is from genome assembly GCA_004367855.1 of Oikopleura vanhoeffeni. Taxonomy (NCBI): domain Eukaryota; kingdom Metazoa; phylum Chordata; class Appendicularia; order Copelata; family Oikopleuridae; genus Oikopleura; species Oikopleura vanhoeffeni. Next base: position 191,795 of record SCLH01000035.1, on the reverse strand, counting down.
ATACAGAAATGTACTTTTTTCAGAATTTAACTAACAGGTTATTGACACTGTAACAACGAGCTCGATCACGATCACAGAGAATTACGTTCGATCCATACGTATATCCGTGCAGTAATTTGGCCCAGTCAAAAAAAATAGTTAAACTTTTCAGGTTTTTGTTCAGACAATTATCAACTTTACTCGTAGCTTTGACATGAATCTGTAAACACAGACGTCGATTCCTGACGACGCGCGCCATTCTTATTAATGCGACCACATAAGCGAAGTTGCGCATAAAACAGTAAAACATACATCTTTTCGAATACTCTTAAATAATATTCAGCCAAAATTTTTAAGGAATCGAAAATGCACTTGAATGAGATAAGAAAAAAAAAGTTGCGAAATTATTCATTTACACACAAAAAGTGACGATCATAAGATAAAAGTAAAACCTTTATTTTATATTGAAAGACTACCTTATAATTAAAGTTCTAAATGATTTTATCGCTGTTTAAATATAATATGCATTGTTTCCCCAAAATTCTCTAGTAAATGACTCCTTAAACTTGTTGCTGAATATTTATTTCTGGTTCAAGCTCAAGCTCATTCCAAGTATAAACATGTTTTTTTTTTTTTTTTTTTTCGTATAACTTTTTTTTTTTTTTTTTTTTGGGTAGGGAAGTAACAAAAAATCGGAGGCTAATTTTCAGAAAATATTAAGCTATGGTCCAATTATGACTTAAAGGTCAAGTAAAGTAAAAAATGTATACATCTTCACAGGGGGTTTTATTGCCTCTGGCTCTCTTTCAGTAACTATAATTGACTCATAGGTGTTAACTAATTTCAATTAAAAAGTGACCCTTCCGATTCTTTTGAGGTGTTGAATTGAAGTAATTGATATACGTTACCACAGATACGGTAATTTAAAAAGTACTCAAATCACGTCCAAAACATTTGTTGATGAACTTCAAACGTTTTAAAGAATTTTTTTTCATCACACGCAAAGTCGAATAAATCACCGTGACCCGAAATAATTCGAAAAATAAAGTTTGAGAATATGTCATAAATAAATCTTATTTTCTAAAACATAAGACTCAACCCCCCGTTGACTTTCTGAAAATATCACTTTATGTTCTAATATTTTAAATTAGTTGTGTTTATTATCCAACTAATTGTTTCGGCGTAATTTGCGTACTAATTTGTGTACTTAGCCAAAACCTTAATTCTGAATTTGAAGGTCACTATCCGTTTTATGGACTATGATATAATGGGAAAAAAGGTCTTAAAAACTCTCTTAAGAACATCTTCTCTTTTTCAAAAAGTGATTTAAGCATATTTTTTGAAAAAAACAGTACTATTTTGATCCGGATTTCTAGCAACTATACTAGTCACGTGATCGCTTTCTGCGCTTTGTGTATGGAAAAAAGTACTCAGAATTTTTTCTTGATCACGATGAAATGTTTTTATTAACAATGTCATTTGTTTTTTAAGGTTATTGAAACTTTAATAGCTGATCTTTCATTAATTGATTAAGCTCGTTAGAATGCGATTAAGGGGAAGGGGGTGAAATGGGCCACAGCGATTGTCAGAAAATCGAGGTCTAAGAGTACTACGAGATCTTAAGTAGGAAAAGAATGATCCCCGACGCGATTTTCTATCATCCTCCATTTTTTACCTAGTCTTCTTCTTAACCTAACGCAAAAAAGGGGATGAACCCACACAAAGCCATTCCTTCTACACCCGAATTTAGGTTCTAGTCATACCCGGCCTGAGAATTGTATAATTTAAACGGAAAGTCTTTAGGGATGGCTCAGGGTAGTTAAACGTCAAGCTCATAATATTGTCAGTAAAATTTTTATTACAATTCTAATAATGTCTTTTTTAGGGCATAAATTATTAATGTAAAGATTTAAACGAAACACAAATTGTGTCTTCACTTCTGATGAAAATGTGTCAGCATGAAAAAGTTATAATTCAACAAAACCAATTATCCACGTAACTAGAAAAACTTTTCGTTACAATCAGCAAAATTTTTAATTTTGACTAACATATTTGTTTTCAAATTTTATAATATTATTAAAATACATAGCGTTTTTGTAGAACGATTTTCAAATACACAAAAAACATACAGCCCTGACAACGCCCGAAAAGATTCTTCGGAATAATTCAAATGTGACCACTGGAGGACAAATTTTTCATGATTTATTATTTTGATTTGCCATGGTTGCTGAACGTATTTTTGCAGATAGGCTGAGGCCCGTGAACGGTATAACCAGGGTCGACTAAATTATAAAATACTTATCAAACTTCACTTAGAGCAAATTTTAATCTATACGGGAATATTAACACATTTTATTAAACTCCATATCTCTTTATCACACTTTTGTAATATTTCCCATGTCCTGATGTAGCAAACTTAGTGTGTTTTTAAGTAGTCGGGCCCCGAAAATATTTTGAAAGCCATTCTGATCGCTCCAAAATAACGCCAAAAATTTAGTTTCGTAATCAATGCATAATTTTACGTAGAATGTATAATCTACATTTCTATTCAATTCCCACGACTCGGACACCCCTTATTTTGGGTTGCAGAAAGCGGGTCAAAAAATCACTATTTTGGCATTTTTGGTCAAGAAAAACTTATTTTCCAAAATTATTCAATTCATGTTACTTCAGAAGCGCGATTTAGATCCAAAAGTTATATTTTCAAATCGCAATACACAGTTCTGTTGAGCTGATTAGGTAAAATGGCCTTTTTAAGAAAATTTTCTTTCCGTGAAACTTTCAGACTTTTTTCCGTCCAGAAAGGTTTTTCAATTTTTTTTTCGATTCTAAATCCGCGCTCTGAGAGCACACTTATCAATAATTTTCGGAAAATTATAAAGTTTTCTAACACCGTAAAATGCCAAAACAGAGATTTTTGTCGTTTTCTTGTTTGTGCCGTTTTTACTGCCAACCCCTAAGGATGATTATGCGCAAATGTGGGTGCTAAATGCTCTTATTATACCAATACAATGGTTCTGTTTAAGATATTAATCCTTACAGACTTCTATAAATTTAAATTTTATCCGTTTCAGCCGTAAAATTAAATGCCGCGACAATATATTTAGGGATCCTCTCGTTGTTCGCATTTAGTTTGAGGTCAACTTTGATTCGAAAGTGTTGGGCACATTGCAACTGGGAATGCATCCGAATTTGAATATGAGATGGAATTATATTTAAGTATTTCCATATAAGGAAAAACACCCACCAAGTGACGCACACCTTGAAAAATAAGTATTTTGTTATGAAATTTAATTATCTTCAACTCGTAGAGTCATTTGGAACCAACTGTTGGCCAAATCCGTTTTTTCTTTATTAGTTTAACTTTAATTCTAGAAAATAATTATTAGGTCGACGCTACAGTTAACTTTCGTTTATACATCTTTTTTCGGCTCATATCGGTACTGAAAAATATAATTTTGTAAAAAAAAGTTTTTTCGAAATTTTTCAAAATTTAGAGAAAATCAAAAATTTTCCGCTGTATATTTTGTTAAATAAGTGAGAGCATTTTTTGTCTAAGTGTAAAAGAGAGACCCAAAATAAAATGATCACTCTGAACTGCAACCAATTTACTTACTACTTACATATCGCGCCTAAATAGAAAACATCAAGATTGAAAATTCACCAACCTACGCACCATATCTTTCATTTCAGAGCAGACCATAACAGGCGCGGCTTCAAAGAGTGTTATGATCCTCTTTTGATTGTTGATGAAATATGATGTGATTTTAACATGTTTTAACACGAATACTTCTTCTTTATAACACATACATCACTGCATTGTTTAATTATATTTAGCTGCTTACAATTGCTCTCCTTGCTAAAAAATACAATACTACATGTATAAATATGATCAATATATAACTTATTATTATTTTAACTTAGGTTGAAATTGTTGTCAGAACGTTTCGCTGTTTTCTACGGATTTTCTCATTAATTTGTGAGCAAAAATTTTCATCTTTGTTTGACTTCTTTCTATAAGGACATTTGTATCTTAAATATTTCAGAGATTTGTTTCGGGGTTTTGATTTTTGTCAGGACGTAATTCAAATTAAACAAGGTTAATTAAGAGCCTCGGTTCGACTGTCGAATTTGCCTTATAATTTGTTTCTTGCATGAAAAACTTCTCCAATGGTCATAGAATTTTGAATGAAACTTTTCAAAAATCAATTTATCACTTTGTATAATCTATTCTCTCCACATCATATATTCACTTTTGTTAAACCAGATTTTAAAGCACCCCAAAATCATTTATTATTTTTTTTTCAAGTCAAGGTAAAAGAAATTTTTATCTATCCTAGATCTCTGAACCAGGATCGCACATTCGATAAACATTTGGATCGGTTGGTGGAACTCATAAAGAAAAATTGATCGGTATTAAAAGTTGAAGAATATTTATTAAAAAATTTGAAATTTATATTGAACATTCGAAATTTTCAATAATAATTTTGAAAATTTTATAAATAATTTTGAATTTTAAATTTGGAACATTTCATAAAAAATAATGTAAAAATTGGCGATTTTGAAATTGAAATTATAAATTATAAAAAAGAATTGGAAAAAATGTTGATTTTAATATTCGGATTATTTGCAAAAAGTGTTTTCTATCGGATCGGTCGGTCTTCTCGGAAAAAGTTGGATGCGATGTCTGCCTTCTCGATAAAAATGATAGGATCGAGAAAAATCGATCCGATTGTGCCGACCCTGCTCTGACACACGAACAATGTTTTTTAAATTTATTTTAATCAGAAATTAGAAAAAAAATTTTATGAATTGATTATTTCTAAATTTGTTTTTCGGTACTAGAATAGTTTTTTCGAGGGTGCTAGTGCAGCAAATGATATCGAACGTCTGGAATTCAAATAAGCCAAAGAAGACAGGCTCAAATTCCTGGCCGGCGAACTCAATCTATCGAAAATTGACCTATGTCGCGTTCACCGTTGAGTAGTGACCAATGAGAAGGTGCGGTGATTCGAGGAATTGATATCGACAATCGGTATTAGGGTGATTGGACAATGGTCCACGAAGGTGTATAGGAACTGACGTGTGGGTAAAGATTATGCGATATAGACCTGAGACATTTGTCTCGTATGCATTCAATTAATTCTTGGATGTTCTTGTATTAGCCATGTATGTCATCCGTAGAAAAGTGCGGAGTATCCAGATGATAAAAATCCATGATATGGGGTACATTTGATCGCAGAGACTCGTAGTAAATAATGAAAAGAGATAGTTACTGACAGACATATTGAGAATTCTGCACAGTTTCTATTTCGAAATAGATAGAGTTATAACAGATAGTATTAATTTTTTGTCGCTTTAAGCTAATCGAATCAGATAATAGGCTTGCCCGAATAAATAAACGAAGCAATCTAAAAAAATCTCGAGGTAATGAGACAAAAGTTAAGATAAAAGAAGGTAGAAATGTGAAACAAAAATATAAAAATTTTGATAAAAACGATTGGCTCATGTGGTTCTATCAATAACGAATATGTGCGTATGGCGTGATACACGAAATAGATCAAGTTGTAGTGAACTTCAAGTTAAGTAGGCCATTAAGTGCTGGCTTTTTGGCTGTCGGACGGCGCTCTTACTGGAAGCTCTTGCAGGTGTCTTGGTGGAGTGTAAATTATAGTTTCCCTTCATAAATTAAGAGATGGTTTTATGAATTAAAAGTCTGGTTGAAGATTTCGGTCAATCCAAAACAAAAAGGTTAAACATGACTACCTAAGAGTTAATTTTTGAATACAAACGCAAGAATTATTTGATTTACACAGGTGGGCTATATTATTAGTTATGATGTTATTTTTAGTATGAGTGGCTAACTCCGGGTGAACCTCAGAACGTCTCTCCAACTTGAGTGCCTTATGGGAGATATGGTGGTTAAAGACGCGCTCTTGCTTAACAACTTCAATACCACGACAAGGAATCCTCTTCTGAATGTAATGTAATAGATCGGTGACATTTTTGGACACAATGTTTGGTTCATGTATTTTGGTTCGCAGAACGAGGAAATATTTTTTCGTTACTGTTTTCTGTCACTCGTGAAGTGCACAGAGCAATTTGACTTAATTAGGTACTACTTAAAGAATAGTGCGAAGACGCAAAGTTGTTGAGCATATCTTGGATAAAGAGAATATTATTTTGCAATTGAGTATTTAGGGTTGACAGTGCTAAGTAGACTTGGTCTTAGCTAAAGGATTATAACTATCAAGTTTTATTTGGAAACGAATAAGACTAGATATAAGTTTTAGGTGTAATAATAATAGATCGGCTGACACAGCACGCGAGCCAGACAGATGGACTCAAGATCGAGCGTTGCTCGTTGGAGAGGGAGTCATAAGTAAGGTGTGACGTCACGGGTTCCTACCCCCCCCCCCCTCACATTTTCCCCGGGCTATGTAACATAGCTCTGTTTAGATATAAAGCTTATTAAGCGCTAGTAGGTAATTTATCTTACACAATTGTTTGGGCTTGAATACTCGATAATAACTGCTTGGATGTGAAGGAAACTTAATGCTTTGAAGTCTAGTTAACGTGCGATTGGCAATTTCGTCGACTGCGAGGTTGTTCAGAACGCGTGAGTTCATGTTAAAATGATGATTTAGTTGGGTCAACTCAAAACAGACCCCACTAAGAGTTTAAAATATGCTCACAAATGAAAACGTAAATTTTGATTATAATTTCAATTTAATTCAATTTGAGTTCTAAATTTTTTCTAAAAGTGAGAGTTACTGTTAAAATAGGTTAAATTAGTGTAAAATTTATTGTCCGTTTTTCAGCGCTAGTTTTGAATGCGCTGGATGTGGAGGAGAAAGTGTGTGGCGCCACCATATCACCTCCTACAGATCTCCGAGAAACTGAATCGAAAAACCCTAAACTTGCCAAATAACGTACGTATTATTATTTATTTTTGTAAATTCTCAAAAAGTATCGATTAAATTGGTTTTGCACAAAATTACACCATATTTATTTTTACACTTTATTATATGATTTTTTACAGTATTTGAATGATAAGAGAAGAGACTCTTAAAACAGAAGATGAAGATTTCTCATTGGGAATAATTTGCACTGACCACAGGTAATTATCAAGTATTTAAAATGAAAGAAAACCTTTAATTTTTACACTGATTTTGAATTAGAAATGCCAGAGAAAACGTTGTTTCGCAAAAAACATTTTTCAGTTTTTTCTCAAAAAATTCACTCATACCGTATGGGCATGACGATATGGCCGATATCGCCAGAGTTTCAAGTGCCGTCGAGACCAAAAGTGATTAGTTGTACAGTACTAATGTTGTTCCTTTCGAGATGCGAACAACTTGCGTGGGCGGGGCCCTAAATTCACAAATGGTGAGTTCAACCCCATTGGCCAAACTTCAAATTTAGTTCCAGACACATACATTATTAGTACTGTACTAAATCCGTTAAATATTGAAAAGTGAAAAATATACTAGATAGTAGAGAATAAGTAGAGAATTTCAAACGGGATTTAATACTTTTTTCAAAAAACGGATTAATAATTTTATTCTAGCCAAGTTTTGGTCACAACACCACTGAAAGTCTGAGTCTCACGGTGATTTTGACATTTTTTTTAAATCTATTTTGGGATTATTTGTGCTGTGAAAGATTGTTGTTAAACATAAAGAATGTCCAAAATCAGCATTTTTTATATTTGTTATTTCTTTGAATTTTGGATCTCAACTTTAACTTAAAAAATATCAAGTGACCAAAATTATGAATTTGTGAACACGTTTGAATTCTTTGCAACTATTTTTCTGAATTTTTACTAGTTTTACACTCAATTTATAACATCTTGAGAACATTTGTGAATAACTTGTCGAGTTTCAAACATGATTTTTCATTTTGTTATATCTTGATGATTTTTTAAGGAAACAATTTTTGGAAAAATTATATACGTATAAATCTGAAAAAAATCATATAATACAACCCTGGAATCGATTAATCATGAGGGGAAACGCTTTTAAACATTTATAGAATTGCCATTTTTAGGGCAGAAAAACTTAATTTTAACCAACTAGAGAAAGTGAACGAGCTTGTAGTGAAATTTATAAACCGAGAATGTAGTAGAATTTATAAAATATACTGGTTGAGTTATCCGTTGTGTATGGCTTTGAGCGGACCCGCTCTCTGATCCAATCAGAAAGAGAGAAGGAGGGATAATTTGGCTTAGTAACTGCGATATTTTCAAGGTTGAGTCGATTGTCGCAAAGTTCTAGAATACAAATTTTAAGCTGAATTCTTTATCATTTTAATTTTTAACGATTGTTCCTATTAAACATTTCGAAGATATCATTTCAGTTTGGAAAAAAATAAGAAAAATTACCAAAAAAGAAATATAAAATAATGTTTTTTGTATATTGGAATTCATACTTCATGATAGGTCCGAACCCTACTCATTCGAACCCCACTTTTTCAGCCAACATTTTTATATAATTCGGCTTTTGAAAACGACTTCTCCGATTAAGTTTTTCGAAAGCTCAAACTGAGCAAAAATATCTCGTGAATAATACAATAATAATAAATTGGTCAGAATTAGACTATTTTTATCTGTGGTTACTGAAATTTTCTAGTTATCAGCTTTGATTAAAAAAATTGGAAATTATGCCGTGATTCAAACTATTTTTTTCAATTTATTTTTTTCAAATGTGTTCAGTTCAATTTGTGCTCAGTACAGATGTGGCGTGGCGTGGATGTCCCTTGAGCGTTCTTTATCAATATACAGTCTCCTTAATTTCATGTATATTTTATGAATCGGTGTCTAGTGTAACAATTCGGGTACGCTAAGCACGCCCGTGCTTTCCATACTCAAATTGGTCTGCATTATTTTTTTTTAATTAGGTCAATTCGGGTACGGAAAGCTTAGGTAATGACTGTAGGTAATTCTTAACCCCTTGTGGGCACACAGCCGATATATCGGCTCAAGTGAACTTAAACCCTCCAAAACTCGCAAAAAGCATAATCCTAGAATTTTTCTTCCTAATTTATTTTAAAGAATTTTGCTGCGGCTCTAAAAAATTAATTGACTTTTGTTTCGATATTTGGTTCCAATATCCCCTTAGGAAGTAGATTGTTAAATTCTGGTTTGGTCTAGTACATTATCTACATTAAGTAGTACCAATGTACTAGACCAAATCATAATTTAACAATCTACTTCCTAAGGGGATATTACGGGGGGTTGATTTTTTAGGAGTTTTCGCCTTTTACTTCCGAAAAAAATATTTTGGAAGTAGACACCAAACAAAAATGTAATATTAGCCATTTAGGAAAGTGTTTTGTGCATGCAAAACACTTAGAATAAAGATTAAATAGTATCTAGGGAAAGATATTTTTTTCGGAAGTGAAATTTAAAAATCCCTATTTGAAATTTTTCATGAGAAAATTTATTTATTACAAAAATTAATTTAAGCAAAATGGTTAACTTCATTTTAGACCATTTTGCACCTTTGGGAAATCAACGAATCACAAAAATACCGTAGGGGTTTTTAAAAAAATCTGAAAAATTCATCCTATTATTATTATTATTACTAATGTTATTTGCAGCCATGGTAAGACCGTCTACAATTCTCATTGACCTCAGCAACTCACTTCGGGGTGCGATGATATAGCCTTATTGCAGAGAGTTATAATCGCGTCAGAATCTAGTAGCATTACAGTTTTCATACAGAAAATAAAGTTTAATAGAAAACAGAATTGAAAATACCGTTTTTCAAAAAAACTCGACCTTATGCTCAATCACCTTTTGAAACTTAATTATGTTCACCATCGGTTATACTTAAATAATTACATCGCTTGTGGCGAGCTTTTTGGAATATTGAACTTTTTGGCAAAATCTGAACTTTTATGTAAATCAGAAAATTTGGAAAATAAATGGAGCTTTTTTCTAAATATTGGAACATTTTTTATGAAAAGAATATTAAAAATATGGAACTTTTTTAGAGACATGCACAGTTCCACAAAAGTCCAATTTCATAAAAAAATCCACCAAATGATGATTTATATAAAAAAGTAAATTCAGAATAAAAAAGAGGCTAACAGCTAACTAGAAACTTTTTTTGTATTAATATAATTTGGCCAGTTTAGATTTTTAAAAGAGTTTAAACAGTTTTAAATACGATATTATTTTATATAGATGATTTAAGCGTGCTGATTCAAACTAAAAAAACAACTCACAAAAGTAAGCAGAAAAAAAGTGTGGAATCGCACGTTATTTTTAAAACTAGTAAGTCATAAAACCTTTTATCTGATCAAATTATACATCGCAATTGTCGATAACTTTGAACAGATACAGGTATGCAGGATTTAAAATATTTAATTTTTTCAAACTATTAATTATTTTGTATTTATAAATCCTTCGCTTTTTTTAGTTCTCAGAATCTAAACAATTTTTTTATGTTTTTTTGACATAAATTTAATTATTTTACGGATTTGGGTTACAGTTCCATCTGCAGTTGTATTTGACGCTACATCAGCGGTTTTAATAAATTAAATATATTTTTGATGAAAAAGTCCTGAATTGTGAGAGCTGGTGAAAACACACAGATGAGAATTCTAACTTGCAAAATTTAAATTTAGAGATTGCTTTGCAGTGACGTCATCAAGATCACTGCGCTTTCGTATAAACACTAAAAACGACTATTTGAGGTTCAATATGTAGTAAAAATTGACTAAAAAAATCATTTAGAGTAAGCAAACTACTTTCAATCAGCGCATCAATCTTGAAAAACAGATTAATATCCTAAAAATGTGCCACGTAGGATATTTTATGAAGATAAATCTTCATTTTTAGAAATAATCCAATTTTCCAAATTGAAAATGTCCATAAATTTATGTGCCAAAAATTTATGGAAAAAACTAAAGGGTTTCTAATCTTAAAAATTTTCAAAAATTAATTTTCCGGCCATTCCATCCGTCAACCATTTCAATACCAAGTTCTCGGAACCATGGGAAAGAATCGATTTGCTATTGCTAAGAATCTCAGAGAAATCTGCCATTTTGCTAAATTTCGTATTTATAGTTAAAATCACACATCATTATCCCTCTCTGGAACGCTTCCCGCTCCGGGTACCTTAATGTTCCCGTGCGGTACTTAACAGAATTTATAACAACTTATGTGATTTTGTCAATGATATATTTACAAATATCGACAAAAAAACAAAACCAGTATTAAGCACTTATTTCTTGAGCAATAACAAAACAAACCCAATATTCAACAATCGACAAAAAAACTAGCCGAAAAAAGTTCTGAATAAGATCAAGATGGGTAATTAGGGGTTCCCTTAGGGGGTAACTTAAGTTTTTAACGAAAAGTAGAAAAAAATGTAGAAATGCAGTTTTTTTTCAAGGACTCCAACTCATCTTCTTTTTTATTTGTGTCTTTAACTCTGAGGGAATGGAACCTCAAAGGTTCTTTTCTTTGTTTTGATCTTAATTCCGAATCGAACTCCCCTCAAAAATAAGCATTTCCAAAATTGGTTTCGGCACCCCGCGACAACTTGCCAATTTTCGTCGCGCGAAATAAATCGACCAAAATTCACCAAAAATTATATTTTTAAATAAATCCATTATATCAGCATATCCAATCAGCAATTTTTTCTCAAATTTTCAAATTCTCTTCTCTTGGCCTGAGATCTCTGGGCCATCCAAAAAAATAAAGTTTTTGTCGCTTTTGTAACGGAAAGCGATTTTTACAAAAAAACGGCCTGCCTCGACGAGAGACAAACCGATGATTTCAAAATTTCGGGCCATTAAAGTTTTACGTGCCCTTTTATAAGATTTTTGATAAAAAATTTTCGAGCAAATGATATCGATGAATCTTTTGTTGCTATTTCTGATTTAGACATTAAAAATTGCAAGTTCCAACAACAAAATTACACTGAACAAAGACAAATATTATTCTTTGACCGGTTAAATTTTTTTGGCATGAGGGAACTTCTTTTCACAAAAATACTTTCTGCTCAAAAATTAATTTTCTTGATTTTGTAATGTTGTTTAAAGATATTTAAAATACTGATGCCCTGTGGCGGATAACATGCCGAGCACCCGAATCTAAAACGGAATAAAATTTAGATGATTAAAAAAATAAAAAAATTTAATAAATCACGTTAATTGGATAACGTTGGAAATATGCATAAATGCCAAAAAAATGTCCCAGGACAACTTATTATTATCCCGCATAATGCAGTAAGAAAATATCTATTACACGCCGTTTCCTGTGCCATAACTCAATTAAAAAATATGAGCAAGAAACAGAATTTTTAATCCAGTTTAGTTCCAAGAGTTCAAAAACATTTTGCTCAACAATTTCGGACCATTTTACACTTTTCTGAAAAGTGGAGTCTTATCGGACGTAACAGTGTGAGCGTTTATGAAGGAAATTAATCGTTTGAGTTAAAAAAAATTCGATTTTTTTTATTGTTTATCAAAAAGAAAACATTTACTTGCAAATTTATATCTTTCATTTTAATTTCATGACTAGCCTGTCCACTGATCGATTCTCGGCCAAAATCAACTACCGGTACAACAAGTTAAATTTCTACATGAACTTATTTGTGTGAAATTTAATGGCCCGTATTTTGCTATAAATATTTTTTTTCAAAAATTAATATTTTTTGGAAAAAAATGATTATTAATTTTGAAAATCGCATTTTTGGTCAAAAAAGTTTGTTTTTGAGCATCATAAGCCCTTTAAAGATTGTCTCGCTATATTTCGATCACGACCAAAAAAATCATATTTGTTTTTTAATTTAGTATTTTATTGCCACCAAGAAGTTTCAGAACAATCCATCTTGTATTTCTGCCTTGAAGCTCATTACTGATTCGAATTAAAAAGGTCTGAAACCAGGTCATTGAGAAATATTAATCTCAACGTTTCGTCGTTAAAATTCGCATTTACAAAAAATGATAACACAGCAAAACGGACGTGATTTGAACTGGTTTTTTAATACGATTTTAAATATCAAAACGAATTGATTTTTAATTTCTAAATAGTTCTAAAAAAGAATATACATAGATTTCGTCGTAGTATTTATCACAAAATTAAACATTTAGTTTGGCCATTAAATTTTTTTAGACCATTTAGTCGAACATTGTATTAAATAGTCAAAAATTTTTACACCAGATTTTTTGAATTCTTTCTAAATATCAGCGTGTTATTAAAAACTAAGCCGAATGTGAAAACCTTTTTGATTTATAAATGGGAAAAATTGAAAATAGATGTACGTCTGAAATTTTGATTTCGGAAATTTTTTTTTCACAATTTGCAGAAAAAGTTTTTAACAAAGATTTATGCTGCAAATGATTTGCAACAAATTGGTGAATTGATTTTTACATTAACCCCATGAGTTATTTTGAGAAAAAAGTGAATGTTTTCTGTCGAGCAAAACAGGTAGCTATGACGACATAGAAAATATTTTTGAATTGATTCTGTACTTTTGCAACAATTGTCTATCGAAAACCCCTTAAAATGCGACGACCACCCCCTTAAAGAGTTAAAAATTAGATTTTCGAAAATATTTTCCAAAATTGACCAACTCAGAGAAATTTACAAACTAAGATTTGGCAAAGTTAAAAAATAAATTCCCTATTTTTTGTGGAAAAATTACGTTTAATAAAAATTAAATTCGATAAAATTGTTAGAAATTTTTTTATTTGAAAGTAACATTTCTTCGTATAATTAATAAATGATGGTTTTCTCAGACTATAAAAAGACTAAAATAATTTGTTAATTATTTTTGATTCCTTTCGAGTTTTGATTTTTTAATATAAAAATTGTGCAAAAAATACATTCACTAATACTTTATGATAAAGAATTAATCATTTTGCAAGGGTTTACCTCAACGTGCCACTATCAAAGTGAATAGTGAGCGGTAAAAACTGATGAGAACGTGAGGTACCCCTGATTAGTATATTTCCGTTAATTTGACATTATTTATTACAAACTTGATTACAAAATTTACATTTTTTATGTTTTATATGTAGGGTTAAAATTTTGATCACTGCGTACCCTATTTATATGTTTGTATTCTTTTTTCATGTTGTTATAACGAGCCATTTCCGTTTTTTTTATTTTTTGCGGTTTATCACGTGAAAAAATATCATCTCGCATCTCATTGGTCAATTTCACCCTTGTGGTTTCGAAATAACATTTTTGAACCAAATTTAATTGTTCTTCCAGAAGTAAATAAATATTTTTAAACAAATGAAAAGTGAGCTCGTGTGTTCGATATTTTCTAATGAAAAGTGAAAATATAAACGTGGTTTTTGTGGTTCTTTCGTTATTCTTAAAACAAATAATTCCAAACATTTTATCTAACTGTTTGTATTGGGGACGTCGTGGTAACGGACTTTTGAGGAAATTGAAAACCTCAGAAACCTATTTAGACAGGATATTATACATAACTCACAAAAGCAGATTATCATATAAGGTGTCACGTAACTTGTCAAAACTGCTGGTAATTTGATAGTAACTATCCTCTAAATTGGATGCATGTTAAACGGATAAGTAAAGTTTATAGATTTTATGCTGACATTCATATAAAAAATCTAATTGTTCATGAAAATAGTTTTGAAAACGTCTGAAAAGTAATGAAACTATTAGACTTTTAGCTTAAAAGCAAACTTTAATATTCGAATAAAAAGTCACCGCACAAATGCAAGGTTAAATGTGAGTTGAAATACGCAAGAACGCTTATTAGTCACATAAGGAAAGAAGGCACTACTTGAGTTCGACGCAGAAATTTAAATTGGCGTTTTTATTTTATTCTCTTCAGCTGTGCGACGGCTAAAAACAAAGACTTGCAATTACACGGTGATTTTTGATACCCTGAATTTATTCTGAAAACAATATTTTTTCACAAATAGATTCGATAAACAAATATTTAACTTTTCTGCGCATACAAAATACTTTTATTTAGATATCCTTTTCCCAACGAACTCCATCTCAAAAACGTTTACTATCTCTATAGCGCGTGTTCGAATCCCACTGATGTTGTCTTAGTGATTGTAATGAGTATGATTATAGGCAAGGGTCTTGATAATGGGACCGCTTAAATTTATCGGTGTGTTATCCCTCAAACAATCACTAGGTCAATCACTTAGACAACATCAGTGGGATTCGAACACGCGCTAAAGAGATAGTTAACATTTTTTTATCGATTGTATTTATTGTTCATAACGTTTCGTTAAAACATTTTTCAAGAATTAAAGTAAGTCTCATTTTATCACAATAATACAGGGTTAAAAAATAGTTTAAGCAGTGAAGCAGACCCAATGTTCATAAATAATGTTTTAACAAAAACCATATTGACCATTTTGACCCTAAATCTAATTTTTGACCCTGAATCCAACCTAAGTGACTTCCTAAAGTTAGGATAGGATGTCCAATCCGTTTATATTCCGTCATTTGGGAACGACTCATCAGATTGAGTTTGTCGATTGCTCCATTTTCATATTTTTTTCAAAAACTTTTGAGATTATGTACTTTATCATTATAAGTTTTGACAGAACAAAAATGTAAAAAAAGGTCTGATTCGGACCAATTTTTACGATTCTTCTTTAACTTTTTGTGGCAATTTTAAGCTATGAAGAAACCTAATATGATTTTGAAACACTTAAATATGAACAGTTTAGACACCTTATCTACAAAGATTCACTGCGGTTGGATTACGGATATCGGTACATATACGGAAAACGGTACATATGATCACCGTCAGACTGCAACCGATCGTATTTTTCTAGCTTAGTTAGTCTAAGGAGAAAATCTCCAAAAAAGTTAAATTCATTCAAATTTGAATACCTTCAATTTAATGAATTTTTCTTTGAGCTGATCCCATTATAATTTTGCATTCATTTCAAATCTTATTTGTAAAAAATTGTCATAAAAACCAACTAAACCAAAATGTTAACCATAAGTTATGTACGAGCGGTTTTTAGATACAAAATAAGCCCAAGATGATTTTTTAACTTCTGAATAAATCTGATTTTTTGCCAAGTTTTGGAGATACTAAGATGGGTGGAACATTTAAAATTCTTTCTGAACATTCATTTTGATAGATCTGGTATATGATATACCGTATATCTTATTGCAACAATTTTCACATCCCATGAAAAAATAGATTACTCAAAAATTAGAAAATTTCCCATGATTAACTTTTATATAGTAAAAACTGACATCACATATACAGTACCAGGGTTGTCAAAGAGATGGCTTTCGCGTGGGTTTTCCATACCCTTTTACCAAGTTAACTTTTGTGAAAAATAAAACAGTCAAGTTTGAATTTTTGGCGCGGTTCTATAATCCGGTCAGCTAGACAAAAATATTAAATTAGGCACTAAAAGATGAAAAATCTAATTTGGTCACTTGATTCGCAATTTATAATCATGCACTTAAAAAAAAATTTTGAGTTCATATTCAGACTGAATAAGTCGGTTAATTCAAAACTTTGTATTCAGGAGTTTTTATTTGATAAACTGATAGCAAAAATGAGCTCGAAAAGCAAAAATCTATGCTAAGTTTGCTCGCTAATTTTGTTATATCAGCAGCTGTATGTCTAACCGGATTGTGAAAGCGCGCACAAAATATTTTCCCTTTCACACTTTCTGGAATATTTGGACCTTGGTACTGAATAACACACTACATTACTATACAGGGCCCAAATATTCCGGATAGTGTTAAAAGGGGATATAGACTCGGATGTATACGTTGATGAATATTTAATTCAGAAAATTTTTTGACTTCTATTAGGTCAAATGTGAATGCTTTTCTTGATGATAATAAGCTGATTTGTCTTATTCGACGTGGAATTGACAATTTTTTACTAATATATCCCCTATTCACACTTTCCGGAATATCCCAGCCCTGTATTGTAAACGTAGTGTGTTTTTAGTAGTAGGGCCGGGATATTCCGGAAAGTGTGAATAGGGGATATGATAATCATATCTTTTTTCAAAATTTTGAAATTGGAAAAACACAATTTATTTTGGAGGATAAGTCCGTTCCGGCTGAAAATTGTAATCCTGGATTATGTTCTACCAAAAGTGTAAAATTCATTTTAACACTATTTTCCCTAACAAGATTTGTAGATGAACTTTGAAACGTTTTACCAAGTGACTTTGGCTTATATCCGAGTATCGAGAAAATATGTATTATATTCAAGTAAAAAGCAAAAAATCAGAGAAAATAAATTTGATAGTTGAGGAGGTAGCGGTTGCAAAATGATACTTTTGTACTCCACTTTACCAGAATACTAAACTGCTTCGAAACTTCTGAGAATGGCCATTTCCTTAATCTACAAAAATAAATAATTGGAGTAATTTTTGGCCGACCCTTGTGACCACCATGCAGCAAATTCCAGAACACCTAATCAACATTTCAAAGTCTATCTCCTCCTAGAGCTCGCATACGATTTCACTCAAAGTTGGCATGAACGACAGAAACACTTATGGTTGTAATGTGATCGAGCGGATTTTTGAATTTCCAACTAGTTTTTCTAGAACTGCGAAAACCGCCTAATTTCAAGGTTTTCGATATTTAAAATTTATCTCTTCCTAGGTCACATTTCAGACTGCAATATAAATTTGAGAAAAGATGGAAAATATATTTTTGTCATTTTGATGGAGCAGAATTTTAAAATGTTGTGTTGAATTCTAAAGAATCGCATTTTAGTAAACCGGAAGTGAAAACTCGGAAATAAAAGTCGTCGGATTAAGTCGAAAGTACCACCAAATTAAAGCTTGGGTGTTGTCAAGAAGAAAATTTGCTTAGAGCGTTTTTGTTTTTTGAGTTTTCTGGTCGCAAATTGGGTTTTAATGTTTTACGAAAAAAATTCTCCGAAAAATCCTTAAAAAATCAAAATTTCGAACTTATTCTTTGATTTTTTGTTTTGTTTTTTCCAATAAGTTAATGCTTTCTGAGTGTTCTCTAGCAATGTAGTGCTATTTTTACACCCCAAAGTACCCTAAAAAGAGTGCGACCGCTACCAACTTAAAGGGTTTTTAGAATCATTCGAAACTCTGTTGTAAATTTGTTTATTATTGTCAAGGAAAAACAAGCTGACATTAGGGAAATTTTAAAATAGTACGGGATGTTTTATTTTAAGTCCCATTCGAGATTATTTGCTGAACCAATTGAACCACGATAATTGGTATAGGAGCATTTTGATTTTTTAAACACCTACGTGTTTTTTTAATAAAGCGGTTTCATTGGCGGAAAGAAAGTTTTGCAAAAAAAGTAGATAGGGACTTAAATTAATATATGGTGTATGTATAAAATTTTGAAAAATGTATGAATGAAATTTTTCAAAGGGTATTTATAATTTTCTTTCCAGTTTTGACATTTAATTTTTTTAAGTGTTTGTATAAAATTCAAATTTTTACTTAAATTTCGCACGGATAATGAAGCTTTTATTTGATTTTGAGATCAAACATTAAATTTACCCGTAACATGGTTTTCTGAATAAAACTTTTTTCAGGAGGGATGAATAATTTACCGTAAATTCCACAATCTTTTTAATTCGCTACGTTTCCCGGTAGTTACGAATCCAAAATTTGATTTCAAACCACAGATAGTATTTTTTGTGAATTTTTTGAACTGATCACATTTTTTATCTTGATCTGGCGGTAAGCTTTCAACAATTTTTTTGAATACATTGCTACATTTCGAAAGCTATTTTAAAGGTCGCATCGTCAATGTTTATCCTTAGACCGTTGAAAGGCTTTAAAATCGATCTGTAAGGATTTTAGCCTATTATGAACAGTGCAAACAAATTAAGTTAATCTTGCCGATTTCTGGACTAGAACTTCCGGTTTATAAATTTTCTATTCGGAGATCAATTTAAATCGATTTGGAAATCGTCGAAACCGCAATTTTTTCGACAGAAATTCGAAATTTGACAAAAATTGTATTTTCATAAATAAATAATTTACGCTTATATTTTGACTCATAGTGACTCTCTGAGAAAAATGCGCAGAAGTTTTTGTTATAAAATTTTGTACTATTTAGAATTGTTTTCAAATAAGTAAATCTGATTAGCAGATTAGGGTGTCCGCAGTCGTGAAAATTTCAAGGCACCGATAATTTCAGATTATAAATAATACGTGAAATTTTGCGTTGATGACGAAAAAAAACTTAATTTTTAAAAATAATGTTAAGAAAGCTGAATTCTGATTGGTTCTAAGCAGATTCATTAAAGACGAAGGCGTGTTAATAAAAAAATCGAAATGCATAGGTTTCTTTCTGACATTTTTTAACATCGAAACAAAGTTTTAGCTTTCGCTATTTCGCACAAAAACGTATTTGAAAATAAACTTAACATGTGTAGGGTTTTTTGAATATTTATAACGCTTGTGAAATGAAAAAGTCTGACTGGTTAATTTATAAAAAAGTAGTTTTGATCAAAAAAAAGTGTGGGCGATAAAAAAAATTTTGTAGGTTTCGGATTTTTTTGAAATATTGGAAAAAAATTTCAAGCCTTGTTACATCACACCACCAGGTGGTGAGTCTATTTTAGAGCACTAAACGGTTTTTTTTAAATCTATCTTAAATGAGAACAAAAAAAAGATGAGAAGGAATTTTTCGATTTTTAACTTTTTTTTTTCTAGAATCTCACTTAAACGCCGATTTTGCCAGTTTTTCGACTTCAAACTCTATCTTCTTTTAGACGAATGTTTAGAATGAAGCCATTTTTTCGACTAATGTAGATAAATATAATGCGGTAAAAGTGATGAGAAGGAATTTTTGAATAAAATTCTAGAATTCTAGAAATATGACTATAAGTGAACCGAAAATGAAAAGTCCGAGAAAAAAGTTCGTCTGATCGGAACAAAAGTACCACCAAATTGAAGCTGAGATTTCACTGATCAAAAAGTTGGCTTACAGCTAATCAAAATTTTTAACCAATCAGCGTCAAATTCGATAATTAGGTTTAACATTTT